>JH651232.1:203772-788806 GCA_000260095.1 Tetrahymena borealis | reverse complement strand
TTCTAAAATACTAAAACTGAAAATTAGAAATAATACAACAGAGAAAGAAATAATAGAATTCTTTGAAATTAATTAATATTGTGATGAATTAGCGATATCTATAAAGTTTCATCCTTAATAAAAACTTCTACTCTAATTAATTAATCACTTATTAGGCAAAATTTAAAAAATATCTTCTTTATCATTGAAAATAAATTAATTCTTTGATTTAAATCTGGATGATTTTTTAATTTAAATAAAAAATCTAAAGAGCCTCAAATCATTTGCTTTTAAGTTAAAGTCAGATACAGAGTTTGATGAAGCAAGTAAAATCAGTTTTGGAGAATCATTAAAATATTTAGAGAATTTAGAAAATTTAACATTTTTTGTAAATTCTGTTAGTATCCCTCTGTTTTCTAATATTTTAGATTTATAAGAGTTATTTTAAAGTTTAAATAGATTAACAAAAATATCGATAACTATACTATCTTTACCAAGTTAATCCTATTTTATCAAGAAAATATTTGAAGGAATGTCTAGTTAGTTATAATTATAAGAATTAGATTTTTCGATTACAAAGAATTTTAAGTCTGATGAAAATTATTTCACTTTTTGTTAGGAGTTAAAGAGTTTAAGTAATCTTAAAGATCTCTCTATTAAATTTTTATTTAGTCCTGGATTATAAAAGCAAAAGTAGAAAATGCTCTCAAAAGTATTGATTTCTTTAACAAAATTAGAAACTTTAACCCTATGCCTCTTTATTCAGAATTTTAATAAAGCTTATGTAATTAAGGGACTAAAAAATCTGACTAATTTAAAATATCTTCAGTTCTGTGCTTATGGTTATTTAGAAAATGAATCTATAACCTAATTTCTCTCTGAGATATCTCAATGCATCTAGTTATAATCTACTTAATTAGAAATATAAATTTATAGTAATTAGATTATTGAATAATAGTTATATCTAATATATGAATTAGTTAACTCAATTCCTAATTTAAAGAGTTTGAAATTAGTTTACCCTTACTTAATCTCATTAAAATTTATGAATTTAGTTAATTTTATTGCAAGTTTGAACTGCTAAAAATGTCTTTAAAAATTACAATTATCCTTATATTAGATAAGCTTTGAGGAATAAATCAATGATTAAAAATTATATGAATGTAAGAAAGTGATTGATTAATTAAAGGAATTTAAAATATGTGCTTATGAAATTTAGTAAAAAATTAATTGTCCAGCTAATAAATTTTTAAATCTAATTAATGGAAGTTCTAATATTGAGAAAATGGATTTATGTTTTAGATCCTATCTATAAAATAATGGTTTTTTAGAAACTATTTAAATCAAAGATATTATATCTAATAATAAATAGCTTTAAGAATTCAAGCTAGAACTTAGTAATATTTATATGATTTAATAAGATGATTTAGATGGATTCTTTTAACTTTTAAAAGACCAAAATAGGATAAAAACATTTAAACTTAAAGTAAATGATATTTTCTAAAATTTTAATATGAGAATTAGTGATTCTATTGGAAGTTTAACTAATCTTTAAACTTTAGAGTTAACTTTAAACTAACATTCTTTTATTAATTTCTAAAATTTTTAATACTTTTTCTAAAGTATTAAAGTTCTAAGTGTACTAGAAATCTTTTAATTAAAGTTTTCTATCAAGGAGTAATTAGATTTAGTATTTGATGAATTATCTAACACATTTTCAAATTTGTAATAACTAAAAACAATTGGTTTAGAAATTATAAATGAATCAGATTAGTAAATGCCTAAAAGAATAAACAAAATGAATTTACCTCCTAAACTAAAGAGCTTTGATTTAAAATTATGTAAAGATTAATTTAACTTTTAAGATATAAAGTAATTTTTAGAGAGTTTTATCGACTTAAATTGCTTGGCATCTTTATTTCTGGATATAAATATTGAGAAATTCTAGTTCTCAGATGCTGTGGAAATGTTTAATATTTTTTCTCATTTAAAGAGTCTGACAACTATTATATTAAGTCTAAATTAGTTTGCCACAGTTTACTTACTTAACTTATTTTAGTAACTCCCATTGCTAGAATTTTTAGAATTTGGTAGTGTTGAAATAGATAGTGACTATTTTTAGTAATAGATATCAAGGACAATATTTAATAAATAGTAAATAAGAAATAATTAAAATTAAATAGAAAATACTGAGAATTTGATATTTAATGATGAATAAAAGTTAGAATTGATATATTCTAAGGAGATAACCTAAGAGGATATAAGAATATTCTCTTTAGCTTTAAAAAACAACTAATTAAAGATATTTAAAATGGAAATATCTTCTTACAATAAAATAGGGATTGATTTTTTCTAAAGTTTATAAATGCTAACACATCTTTTAGAACTAGAGATAATTATTTAAAATGGTAGCTAAGTAAGCACTAATAGTATAATAGAGTTAGGTAACACCCTTAAATATTTTTAGCACTTAAGGATATTTTAAATCGATATATAACCTTAAAATCTTTAAATAGATTGGAACATAGCAAAAGAAATGTTTAGAGGATTATAATCCCTATAAAATATAGAAATTCTGACTATTACACTAAGATTTTTTTAATATACTTAAGTAGATATTTTAGAAAATATATTGTCAAATATTAGCTTATTAAGTTCCTTAAGTGAATTATCTTTAGAAATTCATTCTTTATCTAATCTTTCTAAAATTGGAGCTATCACATAAGAAAATTTATAATAACTTAGTAATCTCACATCTCTTTCTTTAAACTTTCCTTTTTTAAAAAATAATCAATTGGAGTAACAAAAAGAATTTTATGAGGCTCTAGCTTAAATAATGAATACCCGTAAGCTTTCTATTACTAAAATTTAAAAACATGTCTCAATTCTATATAAAATGATAAGACTTATAAAGTTAAAATATTTTAATTGATATATCATTCATTTTTAAAAATAGTAAAAGTATAAATAAATAGATTAAAAATAAAAATATTTAATTAAAATAATTTATTTATGTTATTTTTATTTAATTTATGGATTCAAAATGTTCAGTTATACTATATTAAAACATATTTAAAAATAAAAAGAATATAAAAATAAATAGAAGATATTATATATTAGATATAAAAAAATTTATATATCATTTATTGGATTTTAAATTTCTTAATTAATTTAATTTAGATTTTTTTTAAATATGTTAATTTTCTGATGGATAGTTATAATTCCCTCTATATTGAATCGATATATTTGAGATGAGTGGAATTAAAAGGGTATATATTGCAATTTTAAAGAAATTATAGAAAATCTAATTAATCAAATAAAAAATGGAAGATAAAATTCTAATTAATTCTAAAACGTTAATACTTAAAATTAGAACAGACACAACGGAGAAAGAAATAATAGATTTCTTTAATGTTAATTAATATTGCAATGAATTAACTATATCTATAAAGTTTCATCCTTATTAAAGTATTCTTCTTTAATTAGTTAGTGAATTATTAAATACTGTTTAAGAAATATCATCTTTATCATTGAAAATTAATTAATTCTTTGATTTAAATCTGGATAATTTTCTAACATAATTAAAAAAACTAAAGAGCTTAAAATCATTTACCTTTAAGTTAAACTCAGATGTTGAATTTAATGAAGAAAGTAAAATCAGTTTTGGAGAATCATTAAGGCATTTAGAGAATTTAGAAAATTTAACATTCTATATAAATTCTGCTAAAATACCTCTTTATTCTAATATTCTAGATTTAAAAGAAGGATTTTAAAAATTAAATAAACTAACCAAAATATCAATAACCATACCATAAATATAGAATTAATCTTATTTTGTCAATAAATTGTTTGGAGGAATGTCAATTTAGTTACAATTATAAGAACTATTTTTTTCTATTTCCAAGAGATTTGACACTGATGAAAATTATTTCACTTTTTGTTAGGAATTAAAGGGTCTAATTAATCTTAAAAAACTTTCTATTAGTTTTTTATTTTATCAAGGAGTATCAAAGAAAAATTAGAAAATGCTTTAAAAAGCTTTGCTTTCTTTAACAAAGTTAGAAACTTTAAACCTGCGCCTCTAGATTAAGAATTTCAAAAAAGCGTTTGTGATTAAGGGATTAAAAAATTTAACTAACTTAAAACATTTGCTTTTCGATACTTTCAGTAATACTGATAGTGAAACTATATCTAAATATCTTTCCGAGATTTCTTAATGTACTTAGCTAGAATCTACTTAGTTAGAATTATCCTTGTAATATAATCCTATAACAAAATAGGAATTATAAGAAACAATCGAATTAATATACTTAATTCCTAATTTAAAAAGTTTGAAACTTAATTTCTCTTACTCCTACAAATTAAATTTAATAAGTCTAGTTAATTTTATTGCCAATTTGTATTGCTAAGTGTTACTTTAAAAATTAGAAATATAATTTATTACAACTAGAAGTTATGAATACTGTGATAATGATAGTAATAGTGAAGAATAAATATTATAATGTAAAAAAGTGATTGGTTAATTAAAAGAATTTAAAATAAATATGTTTGAAAATTTGTAAAATAATTGGCCTGTTAATAATTTCTTTGATCTGATGAATGTGAACTCTAAACTAGAAAAAATAGACTTAAGGTTTAGTTCCAGTAAACAATATCAACATTCTTTAGAAAATGTTAAATTAACTGATATCATTTCTAATAATACTTAGCTTGAAGAATTTAGACTATATTTAGGTACTAAATATATGATTCAATAAGATGAATTGGAAAGATTCTTTTAAAATTTAAAAGTCTAGAATAGAATTAAAAAATTTAAATTTTCTATTGAAGGAAATGATGGTATTTTCTAAATATCTAATACAATAATTAGTGATTCTATTCGAAGTTTAAGCAATCTATAAGATTTGGAGTTTACATTAAATGAATATTCCTTTGTTGATTTCTAAAACATATAACACTATTTCTAAAGCATTAAATCTCTCAGTATGCTAAAAATATTGAAATTAAAGCTTTCTATTAAGGATTAATTAGATATAGTATTTGAAGAGATATCAAATGCTTTTTCAAACATGTAATAACTCAAATAAATTGATTTAGAAATTATTAGTAAATCTAATTAACAATTACCCAATATTATAAACCTCATCAATTTACCTCCTAAACTAAATTACTTAAAACTAAAGATAGTTAAAGATAATATTAATTTCTCTAATTTATAAAAATTATTTGAGAGTCTGATAAACTCAAAAAACTTGAAATTTTTATATTTAGATATAAATATGAAATTAGAGATTTAAGATATTATAAATTTGTAAAGTATATTGTCTCATTTGAAAAGATTAGCAACTATTATGTTTAGTAACCATTAATTTACTTTAGTTTAATTACTTAACCTCTTTAAGTAGCTACCAGTATTAGAAAAACTAGATCTAGGAGGTTTTAAAACAAATTATAACAATTTTTATTTTTATATCACGAGAAAAGTATAGAATAAATGGATAGTGGAAAATAGTTCTAAATCAATAGATAATAAAGATAGTATGAGTAATTAAATGATTAATGATGATTTACTGATTAGTGTTAGGTATTCTAAGGAGATAACTTAAGAGGATATAATGGTATTATCATAAGCATTAACAAATAACTAAATTAAGATATTTTAAATTGACATAATGTCTTATAATGAAGTAGGAGTTAATTTCATCTAAAGTTTATAAAAGCTAACCCATCTTGTAGAGTTTGTGATAGATATTTAAGATAATAGCTAAATTAGAACAGAGATTTTAATAGAATTAGTTAATACTCTTAAATACTTTAAGCACTTAAGGATATTCTAAATTATTATTGAACCTTAAAATTAAGAAATAGATTGGAGAGTAGCAAAACACATGTTTAAAGGATTAAAATCCATTTAAACTATTGAGAAGCTAACTATTATGTTAAAATAAAATTTTAATATTGAAGAAAATATTTTAGAAAGAATTTTACCTAATATTAACTATTTAAGTTCCATAAAGGAATTAACTTTAGAAATTCACTTTTAGCTTCACCTTTAAAAATTAGGTTCAATCATATAAGAAAATTTATAAAAACTTAATGCTCTCTCATCACTTTCTTTAGATTTTCCTTTTTTGAAAAATAATTCATTGGAATTATAAAAAGAATTTTATCAGTCAATATCTTAAATAAAGAGTATCCGTAATATTTCTGTGAATAAGATTAAAAAATATACTAATATTCTATATAAAATGAAGAGACTTGTAAATTTGTGCTATTATGATTGAGTGTTTATTATACTTTATTTATTTATTGTATGTTGCAATAAATAACAAGTTAAATCTAAATTTTATAAAGCAAGAGTTTATTTTATAAGTATACTTTAATAATTTGTTAAAATAAGTTATTTTAATATTTTCCCTTTTTAAAGCTATAAAAATATGGTAATTTATATTAACAGTCATATACTGTATGTTCTCATTAATTATTGTTGCATTAAATTAGCATTAATTTTGGAATTTTAAAAAATTAATTTACTACATCTAACTTTTCTTGTTAAAAAAGATTATGTCAAAATTTTGATGCTTTAAAGTAAGTAAAAGTATTTATAAATTAATTGTTACTCTCTATTTTAAAATTAGTTAAAAATATGAAAATAGTATTTGCAATTTTTTTATTATAATGAATAACTAACTACTTACTTACTTACTTTTATTGAATAAATAATTAATTACCGTTTTTTAATATAATCATTAATACAATTCTATTCATTTTCTGATATTAAATTTACACCAACAGAATCTCCAAAGCGTAGATATTAATTTGAAGGAATATTTTACAAGACTAAGATAAATAAAAAAGTGGAAAAAGATGAAAGTTTTTAAATATTTGTCTTATTAAGGTTTTAAATATTTTTAGCATAATTAGCTCTAAAAAATGCCACTTAATCTGAGACAAAATAAATTTTAATGGTTGCATTCTAGTATCTCATACAATTTCAGCTCTTCTAAAATAACAAAGGAGGAAATAGACCTAATTATTAAGCATAATAAAGAAAACTATGTAGACTCGAATACCCTTTAAAAGTAGTTTAATGAAGTAGTCAAAGAAATAAATGACATAGAATTAACTGGGTAATTTTGTAAAAACTACTTAAATATATTTTAACAAAGAATGGAAATTGAAAAAGCTTTAGAAGTGTGCAAAGTAGCTATTGATTTAAGCAAAAAGCTTTCAAGTGCAAAATCAATAACTTCATATTGTTATTTTAAAGCTAAATAGATAATATTAAATAATGAATAGGGTAATATTGATGAAATTAAGAGATTATCAGCAGAGTTATATGCCTTTTATATGGTATCAAAGGAACAGTTAAGTAGGATTGATAAATTTAAGCTTATCCTATTTTTGGCTTAAGCAATGAATGATGTTGATCAATTTGAATACTCAGAAAAGATATTGGAAGGATCATTAAATATGATCAAAGAAACTCCTACTTTACAACTTTCCAAAGTGGAGCTATTTACCTTATATTACATTCATTTTGGTTTAAATTATTAAAAATAAAATTTTTAAGAAGCATCTTAATAAGGATTGATTGCATTTGGATTAATTAAAAATGAACCCAATACTAATAAACCCTAGAATGTGCTAGTTGGACTATACCTTTGCTTTAAACATTTAAAGTAGTAAGATATGTGCTAATAAGTAATCTAATAATTAAAACAGTACCCAACAATTGCAAGCTTTAAAATAGAAGATATTGATAATGTATAATTTATTCCGTTTAGAAAAACGTTTACTCCTAAAAAATTAGAGGAATAGAAGTTATAAAATTAATAACAGTAAGCAGAAGATGAAAACAAGAATGAAGAATATTACAAAGAAATTTAAAAACTAGGATAAAAATATTTAGATGATAAATATTTATAAGAAGGGTTTTAATTCTTTGAAAAATTATCTAAAGGTTTAGATCCTGCAAAAGATATTTACAAGATCTTATTTCTATAGGATTGTACAGCATTCTTATATTCCCGTTAATAAAATTTTGAAAAAGCTTTGGAAATAAGCCTTAATACACACCAATAATTATTAAAGGCTAGGAATAACATATTATACTTTGATAGTGTCACATTTTAGAATATTTATTTCATCAAATTATTTTATTATCTGAAAAAAGATTATGAAAGAAGTGTTGAATGGGGAAAAAAATTTCATTCATATTGTTTGAAATATAATATATTCGAAACCAATGATGAATAGATTGCCAATGCTTTGTAAACTCAGATATCGGCGCTCTTCTTGTTAAAATAAATAAATGAAGCTCTATAATATTGTAACTTTGCAATAACTTATTTAGAAAAATTCAAGAATAAGCACATACTATTTGAAGTTCATATGGCCAAGGCTTCAATGTATAGAGAACTAAATCATATGAATGAGGTTGTCTAGTATGTTAAGCTTGGAATAGATTATTACAAATAGAATAGTCACAAAGTTAATCCAGAGGCGGAAGTACTTTATTATTAAAATCTATTATATTGTGCTATGCATTTTGCATCAATTGGAGAAAATGAAAACCTTTTAGAGTTTGGAAAGGAATATTTGTAACTAAGGAAAAATTATGAAGCAGAAGAAGATAAGCAATTTATAAATTTGAGAATGATGATTCTCTATAAATTAAGTTAAAATTATGTAAAAGAAAAGAATTTTGAAGAAGCTGAAAAGGTTACAAAAGATTGTTTGAAATTAGCTTAATAAGAATAGACCAAAAGTTTCTATAATTTCCTTATTTTTGAGTATATTCCTATCGCTATTAAAGTAAAAAAACTAGATCATGCTGAAGAATATACGAAAATAGCATTAAATATCTATGAAGATATATAAGATCCTTAAAAAAAAGAACATGCGAAAATTGCCCTATTAGTCTTTTAAAGTGTTGTTTCAGGGCTAAAAAAAAACTTTAAGACATTTTTGGATTTTTTAGAATAATAGTTAGAAGTCTCAAAACAGGAAGATAAATCAATAACGAAAATATAAAGAAATATTTTAAAGGAATTGGTAGATGATTAAACTTATTCTAAATAAATTAGAGAGTTAATTTTTAAATATAATATTAATCTTAATTAATGAATATTTACCATTTTTTATAAATTTATTCAATTTTGTTTGTCTATTCATTTAAATTCTTTTCATAATATTAGGTGATTAAACCCAAATAAATGCTTAATGGGAATATTATCTATAAAATTAATAAAATATTTTAACTAGTTTAAATTATGCTCATTATAAGAGTAAAAAGATTTAATAAGAATTTATCTTTAATAATATTTAATTTAACTCATCTATCAACTTATAAGGAGTCTTTTTTATATTTAAATTCAAAAATCAAATCTATTTTGTAATGAAATGCCGATATGGTGAAAATGTAAACAACAAGGTATCACGGAGTATTGTCACCCCTCAATTCTAGGTTCGAGCCCTAGTGTCGGCGGTTTTTTATAAAATATTTAACAATTTTTATAAATTACAAAAAATAATAAATTAGAAATTCAATTTAGAAAGTAACTTTTAATTATAGTCTACAAGATTTAAGATAAATATTAAAGAATAACTAACTAAGATAAATTTTTAAACTTTTATTTTCTCTAATTAATATCAACTTATGTTATGAAAATAATGAGTAGATGATAGTTAATAAAAATGCTTTAAATTTATTCTAGGTTTCAAAAATATTATTTCAACTTATGTTAGATAGGTTTATTCAAATATATATCTATTTTTATATGAATATTGAATATTTAAACTTTTTACAACATAATTCTATTCTAATATGATCATTTAAATGATTATTAAAAAATTTATAATCAAATTTGATAAAGAAAATAAATAGTACTTGTTTGTTATATTTAGAATTAACAATAGAAAGATTAGATTATTATTACAATTTATTTTTCAATTGATACAAATAAAAAGAAAAGACTAAATAAAATTCTTGATATATAGGATATGCTGGTTTTTAAAAAGGTAAATATTATACCAAGTATCATAAAGAGAAATCCTTTTTTTCTCTATTCTAGAATTTTTAAAAAGTAAATACCTTTGCAAACGATTTATTATTAATCTACTAATTACCCTCTCATATTTAGATTTGGAAGCAACCAAACATTTACTTAATAAAATTTTGAAGATATAAAGTAGAAGTATGCTATTCCTATAGACTCTATTACTCTTTTTAATTAGTTCAAAGAAAATATATAGAAAACTGAGAATATGAAGATATCTAACTAAATAAGTCAATATTATCTTGGGATACTAAAATCTAGAATGGAAAATGAATTATGTTTATAGGTAATTGATATTGTGATAGGTTTATGCTAAAATAAATTCAACAAACCAGAAGATAATTCTATTCTATACTTTATGGGATAGTCAGTTGTTTTAAACTATGAACTTGGTAGATTAACTGAATCCAAAAACAAAGTATTATCATTACTTCAGTTATATTAAAGAATAAAAGAAAAGTAGAATCCCTTGAATTTGATAAAATATACAAAGTATTTAGCTAATAGCTTAGTCAAAGTTAACCAAATTGAACATGCAATTATGTTTATAAATGATGCTATTTAATATCTTGAAAATAATGTCTAAGTTTAGCTTCCAAATTCAGAATTATTTGAAATCTATAATATCTACAGTGGTTGTAATTTTTTAAAAGGTAATTTTGAAGCATCTGCTAAGTATGGATTGCTATCTTATGAGTAAGTTAAAGATAATCCTTATAATATACACAACCCTTAATATTCTCTAATAGGTGTATATATTTCTTACAAGGAATTAAAGTAATAAGATAAATGCTAATAGATTTTGGAAGAATTAAATAAGTATCCTCAAGTTTTAGAAGATATTAATATAGAAGAGCTATAAGGATCAACATATAGACCTTTTTCTTTTAAACATATACCAACTCAAGAAGCAAAAAAGCTTGAAGAGTTAGAAGAGATAAATGAATAGCTAGATAAGAGTGTCAGTGTTTTCTTTGAAGGATATGATGAAACTTTTCAAAACTTTATTAAGGAGAAATAGTTTTAATAAGGAATAGAATATTACAAAAATATCTTGAATTAACTTGATCCAGTTATAGATGTGAGAAAAAGGATTCAAATTAATGATAAAATAGCTTCTTTATATAATCATTTTGATGGATCTGAGAATCTAGATTAAGCTATCCAAATTTGTCTTGATTCTCATTAAATCTTATTAAAGCTTCGAAAGTATTATTTGTTCTATGACAACATCACTTACTAAAACTTGACTAGCATTAAAAGATATTATTTCTAAAAATCTGATTTCTAGAAAAGTGTAGAATGGGGTTCAAAGTGGTATACTTACTGCCAAACTTATAGACTTTTTGATGTCTATAACAAAACAATTATTGATAATCTATTCATGCATTCTATTTCACTATCTCATTTAGGAAATTTTTAATAGGCTTTAGATTTTACTAAAATAATTATACAATATTTAGATTAATCTAAAGTTGTTGATAAATAATTCAATGATTAATTAATAGAACTATAAAGTTAATTAGATTTAAAGTTAAATAATGTTGAAAATGCTAATTAAGCTACAAAAAAAGAATGAGAGTACTTGAAAGATAAATCTATAATACATGAAAATAAATTATATAATAATTAATATATCCTTCGTTTTGATTTCATATAATAAACAAATATTTCAAAGAAATAAATAAAAATACAATTAATAGAGAGAAAAGAGAACAAACATTATATTAAAATAATTTTTAAATATAATATAATCACTCATTTTAATTCTAATTAATTATTTGCTATTTTGTAACTTTAAAATGTACAAATCTATCTTTTCATTTCTAAGATAAGCATTTTTCTTCAATTAATCCTTTAAAATGAATGATTCTATTTATTTATTTATTTTTAAAAAAAAACAATAAAAATGAACTCTTTATTATCAATTTAAATGGTAATTATTGTATTTGTAAGGAATCTCTAAGATTATTCCTATTCTTTATTCTATGCATTGTTTAATAAATAAGCTTATTTTATACCAAATTTTATTCTACGCCTATAAATACTTTAATATCGTTGTATAGATTATAATTTTAATTTAATTATTTTGTTAATATTGTTCATATTAAATGATG
The DNA here is from genome assembly GCA_000260095.1 of Tetrahymena borealis. Taxonomy (NCBI): domain Eukaryota; phylum Ciliophora; class Oligohymenophorea; order Hymenostomatida; family Tetrahymenidae; genus Tetrahymena; species Tetrahymena borealis. The sequence goes on along the minus strand of JH651232.1, from coordinate 776,649 downwards.
TTTAGAAATAAATAATAAATAAAAAGTTAAACTATTACTATAGTCGGTATGGTGAAAAGGTAATCACAAAGGTATCACGAAGGTCTAATAAATCTTTATTCTAGGTTCGACTCCTAGTACCGACTTTTTTTAAAAAATATTTTAATTTTTATTATTGACCTTTCTTAAATTATTTTGTAATTTGAAATTAAATATTTAGAAGCAAATATGTACTATTTATAATTTAAAATTTATCCTAATATAAAATAGTTATTATATTTAGATAAAATAGACAGATCAATCAATATTTATTATACTTTTTATTTTGATTTATCTTTTTATATTGATGTCAGTAATTGGGATATTATTTAAATAATAAATTATTTAAGCAATCAGAAATTTTAGTTATAAAGGGAATTAAAACTTTCAAAATATAAAATAATCTATTATTTTTTTTTAGATTTTTATTAAATTCAAATAGAAATTCTTAATCAAAAAAATAAATATAACTAAATTGATAATTTATAATGAAAGTGTAATGAATATAAAGAGAGAGTTTTAAATTTAATTTATAAATATAAATAAAAAATTCATTATTGAATCAGTCTTACCATTAAGTTGATTTACAAATGATATTAATTTCTATCATTAAGAATATTTCAGCATAAATCATTAATATTTATTTATTTGATATCAAATAAATTATAAATTTAGGTAAATTATTAATTTGATTTATTTATCAGTATTTAGTGAAATTTATTTCCAATTTTTATCATTTTTATTTTATTAATAAATAAAAATTAATAATATTGTATGAATGAATAATTTATTCTAAATATTAATCAAATTTTAGAAAAAAAATTATTTAATGTTTTTATTTCAAAGATTGTTTTGTTTTTGTTGATTGTTTTTTTTTTCTTCGATCAGTATTTAATATATTTTTTAATTATTTTTCTAAAAAATTATGTTAAATAACCTCCTATCTATGAAATATTTAAAAATTATGTATGGTTAGTTATCTAAACATATATTATACCTATATAAAAAAATTATTAAACGTGATTAGAAAAATTTAAAAGGAGTTTCTAAAAGGAATAATCTAACTGATAAAATTATAATCTAAATAAATAGAAATATAATTTAACCTCTAAGTTATCTTGAAGATTAATAGATCATCATATTATTTATAATATAAATTAATTGAACTACTAACAAATAAAGAGGTTTTAATTAAAATTCTTCTTATTTTAATAAAATCATTAGATTTAGATTAGATTATCAGTGATATTTGTTCTACTTAATTTTGCAGATATATCTTTTCTTATTGATTTATTAATTTTAAATAAAAAATTATAAAAAAACAATAATAAGACTAATTAATAAATCTATCAACCCAAAAGTATAAATCTTGACAGAAATTTCAATAAAATTTTAGGTTATATTAAAGGATTAATTCAATTCAGATTTAGTAAAAAAGTAGATTGATTTATGAATATTTTATAAAAAGCTAAATACATAAATAAGTTTATTAATAATACCTTAGCTTATACCTTAAAGGCTTAGGTTAGAGGTAGAATTAAAGTTATTAGTATATTTCATACTAACACATTATTTCAAAAAGGAAGATTTGCTTACTCTGCAAATATAAAGCTTAATGAAAAGGATTTCCTTCAGTTAATTGACAAGAACTACTCTGAAATGATTAATTCAGAAAATTTAATGAATCAGTTTTAGGAAAAAATAAATCTAGCAATTGATATAAATGTATGTATGGAAATGTGTTCTTATTATTTAGAAGTCTTTAAGAAGAGAATGGAACATTAAAAAGGTATTTTAGTATGCAAAACTACATTAGACTTGTTGAATAATTATAATTTAGATCCATTTAACAGCATTATTGGATATTTTTCTTTCAAAGAAATGGTTTTAAATTATGAAATGGGTAATTTTAATGAATCAAAGAGAATTGCTAATCACTTATATGAGTTATTTAAAAACTAAAAATATAGCCCTTTAGCAACAGAGCTCAGAAAGAAATGCGCTAAAGAAATGATTTACATTTAAGAATACGATCTTGCTAATAAATATGTTTAAGATATAATTAATCACATAGAGCTAAATCAAAATCATGAAATTAATGCTGAAGATCTATTTGAAATAACTCATATTTACTCTGGATCCAAATTTGTCAATGGCAATTTGTTAGAGGCTGCAAAGTATTCTAAACTGACTTATGAATTAATAATGGAGAGTTATCTTTCTATTTCTAATCCATAAAATTTCCTTATTACTGCATATGTTTGTTACAAAGAACTTAAAAAAGTAGATTAAGCAAATGAAATTTTAGAAGAACTCTAAAAATATCCTGAAATAAATGATAATATTAAATAACTCGAAGAATATACTAAGTAGACATTTAACCCTTTTACATCATAATTTTATCAAGATTAGGAAGTGAAATAGATGATGCAAAAGGAAAAGCTATAAGAATAAGAAGGCAGAAGTAGTAGAAAAAATATTGTTTGGAGTAAAGAGAATGATAGTGTTGGACTTTCTTATCTTAAAAACAAATAACTAGATAAAGGGATAGAATATTATGAATCTATTTTTAAATAGCTAGATCCCGAATTAGATTAGTTATAGCAGGCTTTAGTTCTAGATAGAATTGCAGAATTCTATTGCCATAAATCAAACTTTGATAAAGCAATTGAGCTTTCTTTGAAGGCACACCAAATTCTTTTAAAGAAGAGAAATAATATTTTATTTGGTGATTTCGAGACATTATTGAATTTAAATCATTTAAAAAATTATTATGTATAGAATAAGGATTACGATAGTGCATTTAAATGGGGACAAAAATGGCATACTTATTGCCTATTGAGAAATTATTTTTTTTTATTCGATGAGAATATTCTTGTTGGAATGTTTTTCCACTAAAACACTTTAAAAAACCTAAACAAATTAGAAGAAGCTTTAGAATATAATAAATTCATTTCTAATCATATCTAAAAATTCTAAAAATAAGTTAGGGGGAGCTATATTATCTAGATTGAGAAGGATAAGTTAGATATTTTAAAATAACTTGAGAAGTATGAAGAAGCTAGAGAATCAGCTAAGAGACTTTGTGAGCTTTTGAAACCTTATAAAAACTAAAATAAAGAAGTATAAAAATTATTCTATGAATCAATAAAAGAAGCTGCCTTTTTATGTATTTAAACAAAAGACTTTGTAGGAAAAACACAATTTGGAATAGAGTATTTTAAAGTAAGGCCTTATTTCGAAAAAGAAAATGATCATATCAAAGAAAGATAAATACTAATGATCCGAGTATTAGGATATTACTTAAATCATAAGTTCTTAGATCAAGCAGAGATGTTAGTTGCAGATGGAATTAAAACTTTAAAGATATAAAATAATCCAATATTTGCTTTAGATCTTAATTTAGTTCAAATAGAAATTCTTACTCAAAAATAGGAATTTAGCAAAATTGATAATATACTATAAGAATCTAATAAAGTTATTGAGAATCATTTAAAACAATATCCAGAATATGGACAAATGAAAATTATTTTATTGCAAATAAGCAGTATTATACATTTCTATTAAAAAGACTATGAAAGATGCTTATAAGAAATTGAAAAGAGTTTCTAAAATAAATTAGCAATTAATTAAGAATTTTTTTATTCTTAACAACTCGAGATATTAACATGGCTAGAAAGCAATAGTGATTATAAAGATAGAGTTTTAAGTATAAATTAAAAATATAAATTAAAAATTCAATAGTGAATGGGTTTAATCAATAAATAATTCATCATAAATTATTAATATTTATTTGAAATCAAATAATTTCTGAATGTTAGTAACTTATTTATTTTCATTTATTTATCTGTATTTTATTTTATAAATTTTGTATTTGTTTATCTTTTTAAATTTAAAAAATTGTAAGGAATTGTTGTTATTTAATTATTTTAAAAATATGGATTTTTAGGTTAAATTTCTAATGTTAATTTATTAAGAAAATATTTTTATGTTATACAATTTATTTAAAATTATATTCCTAAATTAAAAAATAGAAACCTTATCGAAATCAAATTTTAACTAAGGTTACTAATGTCGATTTTTTGAAATAGACCAATAGTATCTAAATATATGTTGTTGCCCGTTTTATGATATAAATTGGCATCAAAAAGAAACTAAGAATAATCTAATTAATTAAATAAAAAATGGAAGATAAAATTCAAATTCTTTCTAAAATGCTAAAACTTAAAATTAGAAATAATATAACAGAGTAAGAAATAATAGAATTCTTTGAAATTAATAAATATTTTGATGATTTAACGATATCTATAAAGTTTCATCCTTAATAAAAATTTCTTCTCTAATAAATTAATCATTTATTAAGCAAAATTTAAAAAATATCTTCTTTAACTTTAAAAATTAATTAATTCTTTGATTTAAATCTGGATGATTTTTTAATTTAAATAAAAAATCTATAGAGCCTAAGATCATTTAGTTTTAAGTTAAATTCAGATACAGAATTTAGTGAAGCAAGTAAAATCAGTTTTGGAGAAACATTAAAACATTTAGAGAATTTAGAAAATTTAACATTCTATATAAATTCTGTTAGTATCCCTCTGTCTTCTAATATATTAGATTTAAAAGATGCATTTTAAAGTTTAAATAGATTAACAAAAATATCGATAACAACACCATTTTTACCAAATTAATCCTATTTTATCAAGAAAATATTTGAAGGAATGTCTAGTTAGTTACAATTATAAGAATTACATTTTTCCATTTCAAATAAATTTAGCTCTGATGAAAATTATTTCACTTTTTGTTAGGAATTAAAGGGTCTAAGTAATCTCAAAAATCTCTCTATTGATTTTTTATTTTATACAGGAGTATCTAAGTAAAAGTAGAAAATGCTTTAAAAAGCTTTACTTTCTTTAACAAATTTAGAAACTTTAAACATATGCCTCAGTATTTAGAATTTCAAAAAAGCTTATCTGATTAGGGGAATATAGAATTTGACTAACTTAAAACATTTTCAGTTCAGTACAAATAGTAATGTTGAAAATGAAACTATAATCAAATATCTCACAGAGATATCTCAATGCATCTAGCTATAATCTACTTAATTAGAATTAAAGATTTAGAGTAATTAGATTACAGAATAATAGTTATTGCAAATAAATGAATTAGTTTGCTTAATTCCTAATTTAAAAAGTTTGAAATTAGATTACCCTTACTCAATCACAATAAAATTTATTAACCTAGTTAATTTTATTGCAAGCTTAAACTGCTAAAAATTTCTTTAAAATTTACAATTATCTTTTTATTAGATATGTATTGAGGAATAAGTCAGCGATCAAAAATTATAATAATGTAAAATATTGATATCTTAATTAAAGGAATTTAAAATAAGATCCTATGAAAATTAATAAAATGTTAGTTAGCCTGCCAATAAATTCTTTAACCTAATTAATGGAAGTTCTAATATAGAGAAAATGGATTTAAATTTTAGTTCCTATAAATAAAATAATGGTGTTTTAGAAACTGTTTAAATCAAAGATATTATTTCCAATAATAAAGAACTTTAAGAATTTAGACTTGATCTTAGTAATTTTTATACAATACAATAAGAAGAATTTGAAAGATTCTTTATTAATTTAAAAGACTTAAATAGAATAAAAACATTTAAACTTAAAGTAAATGAAATTTTCTCGAATTTTAATATGAGAATTAGTGATTCTATTGGGAGTTTAAGTAATCTTTAAACTTTAGAGTTAACATCAAACAACAATTCTTTTATTCTTTTCTAAAATTTTTAATACTATTTCTAAAGTATCAAAGCTCTTAGTATGCTAGAAGTATTGAAATTAAATTTTTCTATCAAGGAATAATTAGATATAGTATTTGATGAGATATCTAACACATTTTCAAATTTGTAATAACTAAAAACAATTAATTTAGAAATCTGTAATGAATCTGATTAGTAACTGTCTAAAAGAATAAACAAAATAAATTTCCCACCTAAATTAAAGAACTTTGATTTAAAATTATGTAAAGATTAATTTAATTTCTATGATATAAAAGAATTTTTAGAGAGTTTTGTTCACTTAAAATACTTGAAATATATATTTCTGGATATAAGTTTCTAAAAATTTGAGTTCTCAGATGTTGTGGAAATGTTAAATATTTTTTCTCGTTTAAAGAGTGTGACAGCTATTTTATTGAGTCTAAATTAGTTTACTTCAATTTACTTACTTAACTTATTTTAGTAACTCCCATTACTGGGCTATTTAGAATTGGGTTATATTGAAATAGATAGAGACTATTTTTATTAATAAATTACAAGAAAAATATTTAATAAAAAGTAAATAGAAGATACTTAAAACCAGATAGAAAATATTGAGAATAACAATCACTTAATATCTTATGATGAGTTAAGCATTGAGCTTAAATATCCAAAGGAGATAACCTAAGAGGATATATAAATATTTTCTCAAGCTATTACAAACATCTAAGTTAAGAAATTTAAAATGGAAATATCTTCTAAAAATAAAGTAGGGGTTAATTTTTTCCAATGTTTATAAATGCTAACACATCTTATATAACTTGAAATAATTATTTATGAAAAGAGCAAAGTAAGCACTAAAAGTATAGTAGAGTTAGGATACGCCCTTTAATACTTTTAACATTTAAGGATATTCAAAATCGATTTATATAATTAAAATGTTTAAATAGATTGGAACATAGCAAAATAAATGTTTAGAGGATTAAAAGCCCTATAAAAAATAGAAAATCTAACTATTATACTAAGATAATCTTTATATACTGAAGTAGATATTTTAGAAAATATATTGTCAAATATTAACTAATTAAGTTCCTTAACTGAATTATCTTTAGAAATTAATTCTTTATCTAATCTTTCTAAAAAGGGCATGAACTTACAAGAAAATTTATAAAATCTTAATAATCTGAAATCTCTTTCTTTAAATTTTCAATTTTTGATAAATAATCCATTGAATATACAAAAAGAATTTTATCAGACTATATCTTAAATAAATAATATCAATAAACTTTCTATTACTAAAAGCTCTAAATATACGAATATTCTACATAAAATGAAAAGAATTGTAATTATAAAATATTATAATTGAATATATTGTTTTTATTTATTTAATAATATATTTGTAATTAAATCAAATTTAATCATTTTAAAAGATTCTTCTTCAATGTATTACTTTCTTCCTATACATACCTCAATAATTGAAATTTTATAAACAAAAAGCATCAATTAACCAATCTTAATCATTATTATAATTCTAAATTAACTCATCAATAAACTTTTAATCAAAACTCAAATCATCTAAATTTTTAGAAATAAATTATTCAATACTTAATTTAGAGTAGTTATTAGTTAAATTTGAAATTATTTATAATTATTGTTACACTCTGTATCAAATATTATTAATTTTATTTTTTCTAAATTTAATATTAGGGCTGGTTGATGATTTTAATAATAAGAAGATACTTTTTATTATTATTTTTAAATATGGGGGTTTTCGTTTTAGCACCTAATTAATTTTAACCATTATTTTTATTACTTAATATATTTTTTTAAACGATTTTCTGAAAAATTATACTAAGTAACCTCCCCCTACAATGAGTTATTTTAAAATAATGTATCGTTAGTTGTCTAAAATAATTGTGAACCCTAAATTATTTAAATTGATTTAAAGAATTTAAAAAGAGTTTCTAAAAGGGATTAAAAAATTAATAAAATAATAATCTAAATTAAAGTATATTTACACCTCAAAATATTTCATTATATCTATAATATAAATTAATTAAACTACTAACAAATAAAGTGGGATTAATTAAAATTCTTCTTATTTTAATAGAATCGTTAGATTTAAATTAGATTATCAGATATATTTATTCTTCTTATTTTTGTTGATATATCTTTTTGTAATGATATATTAATTTTAAATAAAAATTTATAAAAAAGGATAATCAGACCAATTAATAAAACGTCTAACCAAAAACATAATCTTGATTGATGTTTTAACAAAATTTTAGATAATATTAAAAGATTAATTAAATTCAGATTATTTAGAAAAAAGTAGATTGATTTATGAATATTTTACAAAAAGCTAAATACATAAATAGGTATATTAATAATACCATAGCTTATACCTTAAAGGCTTAGGTTAGAAGTAGAATTAAAGCTATAAGTATATTTCATACTAACACGTTATTTCAAAAAGGAAGATTTGCTTACTCTGCAAATATAAAGCTTAATGAAAAGGATTTCCTTCAGTTAATTGACAAGAACTACTCTGAAATGATTAATTCAGAAAATTTAATGAATCAGTTTTAGGAAAAAATAAATCTAGCAATTGATATAAATGTATGTATGGAAATGTGTTCTTATTATTTAGAAGTCTTTAAGAAGAGAATGGAACATTAAAAAGGTATTTTAGTATGCAAAACCGCATTAGACTTGTTGAATAGTTATAATTTAGATCCATTTAACAGCATTATTGGATATTTTTCTTTCTAAGAAATGGCTTTAAATTATGAAATGGGTAATTTTTATGAATCAAAGAGAATTGCTAATCACTTATATGAGTTATTTAAAAACCAAAAATATAGCCCTTTAGCAACAGAGCTCAGAAAGAAATGTGCTGAAGAAATGATTTACATTTAAGAATACAATCTTGCTAATAAATATGTTTAAGATATAATTAATCACATAGAGCTAAATCAAAATCATGAAATTAAAGCTGAAGATTTATTTGAAATAACTCATATTTACTCTGGATCCTCGTTTATAAATGGCAATTTATTAGAGGCTGCAAAGTATTCTAAACTGACTTATGAATTAATAATGGAGAATTCTCTTCCTATTTCTAATCCATAAAATAGCCTTTTTACTGCATATGTTTGTTACAAAGAACTTAAAAAAGTAGATTAAGCAAATGAAATTTTAGAAGAACTCAAAAAATTTCCTGAAATAAAGGATAATATTAAATAACTCGAAGAATATACTAGATAGACATTAAACCCTTTTACAACATAAATTAATGAAGATTAAGAAGTTAAATAGATGATACAAAAGGAAAAGTTAAAAGAATAAGAAGACAGAAATAGTAGAAGAAAGATTGTTTGGAGAGAAGAGAATGATAGTGTTGGACTTTCTTATCTTAAAAACAAATAACTAGATGAAGGGATAGAATATTATGAATCTATTTTTAAATAGCTAGATCCTGAATTAGATTAGTTGTAGCAGGCTTAAGTTCTAGATAGAATTGCAGAATTCTATCGCCATAAATCAAATTTTGATAAAGCAATTGAGCTCTCTTTGAAGGCACACCAAATTCTTTTAAAGATGAGAAATAATATTTTATTTGATGATTCAGAGACATTGTTGAATTTAAATCATTTAAAAAACTATTATGTAGAGAATAAGGACTACGATAGTGCATTTAAATGGGGATAAAAATGGCATACTTATTGCCTATTGAGAAATTATTTTTTTTTATTCGATGAGAATATTCTTGTTGGAATGTTTTTCCACTAAAACACTTTAACCAATCTAAACAGATTAGAAGAAGCTTTAGAATATAATAAATTCATTTCTAATCATATCTAAAAATTCTAAAAATAAGTAAGGGGAGACTATATTATCTAGATTGAGAAGGATAAGTTAGATATTTTAAAATAACTTGAGAAGTATGAAGAAGCTAGAGAATCAGCTAAGAGACTTTGCGAATTTTTGAAACCTCATAGAAACTAAAATAAAGAAGTATAAAAATTATTCTATGAATCTATAAAAGAAGCTGCCTTTTTATGTATTTAAACTAAAGACTTTGTAGGAAAAATAAAATTTGGAATAGAGTATTTTAATGTAAGGCCTTATTTCGAAAAAGAAAATGATCATATCAAAGAAAGATAAATACTAATGATCCCAGTATTAGGATATTACTTAAATAATAAATTCTTAAAGTAAGCAGAGATGCTAGTTGCAGATGGAATTAAAACTTTAAAAATATAAAATAATCCATTATTTTCTTTAGATCTTAATTTTATCCAAATATAAATTCTTACTAAAAAATAGGAATATAGTAAAATTGATAATTTACTGTAAGAATCTAGTGAAATAATTGAGAAAAATTTTAAACAACATCCAGAATATGAAAAAATGAAAATTAGTTTATTACAAGTTAGCAGCATTAGGCATTTCCATTAAAAAGACTATGAAAAGTGTTTATAAGAAATTGAAAAGAGCTTCTAAAATGGAAAAGCTAATATTTAAGAATATTATTATTCTTAACAACTTGAAATATTAACATAGCTTGAAAGTAATAGTGAATATAAAGATAGAGTTTTAAATTTTAATTAAAAATATAAATTAAAAACTCATTAATGAATAAGTTTAATCATATAATAATTCACTATAAATTATTAATATTTATTTGAAATCAAATAAAATCTGAAAGTAAATAATTATTTATTTTGGTTTATTTATCTGCATTTTATATTATTTATTTTGTATTTTTAATCTTTTCAATTAATAACAAAAAAAGAAATTATAGTAATTTAATTATATTAAATATTAATAAAAATTTTAAAACAATTACTCATTTTATAAAATTAAATATTTTCATTTAAATCTGAGTTACAATTTATATCAAATGAATTTAAATAAAGGCAAAGTCACGAAGAAAAAATGATAAAATATTCTATCTAAATTATTAATATTGCTTTAAAATTAAGTTTTATTATAAATTTGAATTTTATATTATATCAAACAATTATAAATTCTACATATCTCTCAAAGGAATTTTACTTTAAATTTATCATTTTTTAAATCCTATTAAAACTATTTACTATGTTTGAATTCCAATAGGAGCATATTCATTTTGTAAAGTCAGTTTGTTTCATTTATAAATTTCTATATTTTAAATCATTTTTTATTTAAGTTTATTTTATATTATTGGAAGTCTATTGTGATTAAAATAAGCTAGAAAATTTTTGGATGAAAAAAGGCTTAGAAAAAAATGTAATTGGTAGATAGATTTACAGTAACTTTTAAAGAGAAAAAATTGTAATTTTCTGTATTGATAAAAATAAATGCTTTACTTTATTCATCATAATTTATATATTTCTTTCATCAATTGATCAATTAAATAAAAAATGACTTTATTTTATTACTCCTAATTAAAATCTAAAGATAGTTTTAATAATATTATAATAAATAGGATATTTATTTTTATATTTTAAACATTTTCTAATAAATTAATTATAAATAATATCAATTAAAATGTTCACTCTGTCCTATGTTTAATTTTATTGTAAAATTCCTAAGTTACTGTCTTCAGTTGTCTATTCAATTAGACATTATTATTGATAAATACTTTATTAAAATATGGGTGATTGAATTTTTATTGGTAATTTTATTCTTTTACTTTTAAGAATAAATATCTATTTTATCAAAACCTTGGTAATAGATAGGTAAATTCTTTTAAGAATCCTATTATATATTGATTTATTAATTAATTAGTTCAAAATTAATCTTTTAAGTACATTTTATTTAACAAGTTCACAAATATTGCATTACTTTTAAGTATTTTAAGATTTAAATTATATTTTAATTAAAAAAGCTATTATTATACTTATGTAAAAAGGAATAATTTTGTTTATAAACTTACTAAAAATGAAATGATATAATTTAAAACAGAAAATAAAATATATTAATATTATTTAATAATTAATTTATCATTATTCTTCACATATTGAGAATAAACATATCATCAAATAATTTTTATTTTTTATGGGGATTTTGGAAAGAGTGAACTTCGTCTCTTAAAGGATGCTTAATTTTTGGGTAATCAGGTTTACCTTCATTTATATTTTAATTTTATTGGTTTTATTGTTATTAATTTTATTATTGCTATTGTTATTGTTGTTGTTGTTTTTATTATTGTTATTAATATTCAAATATTTTTTAATTGTTTTGTTGTTAGTACTATTATTATTTGACTTGGGATAGTTAAGATTTGAGCTATTCAATTTCTCTGCTTTATGATAAAGCTTTTTCTTCAAGGTATTTCATGTTATGTAAGAAATTTTAGCTAATTTCTTGTTATTATCTTTCAAGATTGGAATAAATTTTATTAATTCTTAGAATCTCTTATTAATTATTTTAGAAATTGTTTTGTTGATAAATACAATTAGCCCTATTATTTTCTAATCTTAAATTTTAAATAGTTAGATCATAATCATTAATTCTTTTGTTTAATTTTTAAATTTTAATAAAGGAAACTATAGTCATTGAGATTAGGGCAACTGCTAAAATAATTCCAAGACTAATTAATAATCTTTTCTTTGTAGTTTCTTTCCTAGCCCTTCTATAACCAGAAATAGATTTTTAGGATATCTTTTAGAATAAATTCTTTGTTTCCTGGCTTTTGTACAGTGCAATATAGGTAATTAAATTAGAAAGAAGAATTAAAGATACTTAAAACAGGACACAATTAAAGATTTTAAAGGTACGAGAAATTAGGACGTTCATAATGAGACTGTTAACACCAATGAAATAAAGGAAATTAATCTTTCTATCATTATTTTTAGATGATAACTAAATGTTAGAAGAATTGTTTTGTTGGCTTAAATCCTCATTAGGTATTTCAGAGTTAGATGATTTCTATTCAGTTTCACCCTTAGCACTTTCTTAAGATTATTGAGCTGAAGTATTATCTTAATTATGAATTTATTAGTACTCATCTGCACTCAAATTTTCATTCAATTATTGATTGTTGTTTTCTTCTTTAATCAATGGGTTAGAAGCACGGTTTAATTATTCAAAGTTCATTTTTACTTTAGCAAAATATTTATTTGTTTTTTATAATATTTTTTGTTTTAATAATTATTTATTTATTATAAATTTTGGTTGCTCTGATAACTATTGCTAATATTTAAATAGATTGTTAAGCAACGTGGAAAGATACAATTAATTATTTAAGATCGATAAATAATAATCAGATATATTGATAGAGTTTCTACTAAATAAATGAATTTCACGTGTAAATCGATAATTAAATTTTTTATTCAAAATAAACATAAATTGTCTAATTGCTTTTTTAATCAACATTTGTTTATTGATTAATAATAAAATAGTTGAAATAGAAAAATTTGTAAATGACTCGCATCTTTAAAATTAGTAATAGTTTAATATATTATAATGAGAAGTGTTTGTTATTCTATTTCTCTAAATACACAAAAGCTTTATGCATTAAATATTACTAGAATAAAATCATAAGTATATATATTTTATCTACTTAGATTATTGTATTATTTAATAGTTTGACATTTAATCAGTCATCCTTAAAAATAATAAGAATTTCTATTTTTTTAATAAAAATTCTTATTATTATTATTAAATAAATTTCTAGATCATTTCCAAAAATTTTTTATTATAAAAATCAAATTCACTGATGATTAATTGAAGATTATTTATAATAAACGTAATACATAAATAATATAACAATAGGTGATGCACAGAAAAGTAGAATATTATACAATAGCAAGATTCTAATTATTTTAACTTAACTATATATATTTCAAGGGAAAATGTTTTATTTATACAAGTATTTTATTAAATTTGTAAATACTATTATAATGTAAATTGAGTGGCTGTAATGATGATATTTTCTTTCTTATTTTAAGCATTTTTTTCTAAGAAAACCTATTCGTCAAGTATCAAAAAATAGATAATAACCAAATCTTATATTTTACATAAATCTATTTTTTAAGAATTTTTCTTGTTATAAACCAAAAAGAATAAATAATAAAGAGTGTATAAGTACATATTTATATGGTGAGTATATTCTTATTTAAAATGAATAAGAAATTAGGTAGGTAGGTAGGTTTGTAAGTATGAAGATATTAGTCAATTATTTAATTCCATAAAAGTATAATTAGAAATATATAAATATATAATATTTAGTGAAGAGAAACTTTATTTTATTTTGTTTTTATTAAGATGATGTATTATAATTAAAGATATATTATTAAATTGTTTCTATTATAATAATTGTTAAAGAAACTCATTAATTCAAATCAAATCCTCGCTCAAGAAGATGAAATAATTTAATTTAATTATTTAAATTAATCATTTAAGAAATTTAATCTAGAGTCACTAAACTGTTTCGTTTACCATTATTATTAAGTGTTTTATTACTATTTATTTTAAGTAAATTATTAGTTATTGATCGAAGAAGACTCATTACTTTTATTTTATGAGGTTCCTAAAATCTAGTCTTTTTATTGAGTACTTTCAAAAGATTTAGTATTTCTCTAGCTCAAGTGATAAGGACGAATGTATTTTATTTATTATTTAGGTTATTATCTACTTTCTTTCTAAGTTACTTTGACTGGTTATCTAAAATTATTAAGGTTTTCTTACTATTATTTTGTGGTTTACTTTTATTATTATTCTTAAGGATTTTAGGAAGGTATATTTTACTTTAGTTTTTCAATATCAGATTACTTCATTTTTTAATCCGATTAGCTGGTCACTTATCTGCTATAAATCTCCTTTCTTAATTATGATATTTCATTTTATTATTATTCAGTTAAATTAATTAATTATTATACTTTTCTATAAACTTCATCTCCCATTAGATTGAGTTAACTGTAAAGAGTGCTTAGATCTTATTTTCTATTTTCGATTATTTAGTTATTATATCCTTAATGAGTTAATTCTAGCTTTTAGTTGTGAATTTATTAAATGAGGTGGTTTTGAATATTTTGTTATCTCGAAAGAATATTTTGGAGATGATTTGCTTAATTAGAGTTATAAATGTTAATTATGAATAAGGAAGATATGAGAATAATTGATAAACTTATAAGTACTCTTTCTTAAGTAATTTAAGATTTGGTTTTTTGATAGATTTATTTTGATTTTTAAAATGATTAGTATGAGAGTAGTTTAACTTCTTATTGCTTATATAGTGATAAGTAAGTGATGATATTTGTAAGAGTTAAGATTATTGGAGAATAAATGGAAATTGTTTTATCAAATGATGCTAAAATATTTAGTACTAAGCTATTCACTCCAATAAAGTATAATAAGTTTATCTTTAAAGGTTATTTTTCTTCATATGATTGATTTAGTTCGTTATTATCATTATTATTATTATCTTTATTATCTTAGGGTAAATCTTCCTCTTTAGTTTCAATTTAATTGTTGGATGATTACTAATTTGTTACTAATAGTTAAGTTTCTTCTGTTTTCTAAGTTATATTAGTCTCTTACTAGCTTAAGTCTTAAGAATTTTAGTTATCAACAAAGATTATTTCCTCAGAATTCATTTTTTGAAATTTTATTATTTAATAAAGTTATTCTATTTATTATTTTTTAATTTATTATCTTAAATGCTTAGGTGTAATTAGAATTCATATATAAATTAAAGTCGAAAACACGTGTTATTTTATAAATATTTATTTAAGGTGTTTGATTTATTGATTAATTAATTAATTTATAGTCGCTTTAATCTCTCTTTAGTATAGAGACAAAAAATGATATTTATTAAAAACGTGTAATTTTGCAGTATTCTTTTTATTAATTAATTGTCTATTTTGTTAATTTATCTGATGCTAGACAAATTTACTATCAATTCAAAAATTAGAAATAATTGATACTTGGCATAATACTTCTACGTTATAATTATAGTTAGTTTATTGATAATAAAGAAAGTAGGAAGATATAATAGAATTTATGCCTCTTATCAAAAAAATATCATTTTTTTTAATTATTTATTCATTTATTTTATAGCGATTATAATAATTATAATACTTTAAATTCTTCTTAATTCATACACTCTTCATCTCAAAATTCTTTAAAAGGTTTGGGTATTAGAAAAAAATTTTTTTTGGGTGCTTTTATTTATTGGTGATTTAATAAATGAAGATTGGTAGTTCTTAATTTTATAATGAATTATAAATAGAAATTTCCAAATAAATTCTAGAAGAAAAAAATTAATTACTACCATTCAATATAAAAGTAATATCAATTCTTTTTTGAATTATTTATTTATTTATGTTTTCGAATTGGCCAGTGCAAATAATTAATCATTTGAGAAAATATAATTGAATGGTAATATATATTTTTTAAGCAATTATTTCTATTTTTTGAAGTAGAAAATATATATAAGGAATGAATATATTTGTATTTTATTGATATCAAAAGAGAAAAGATAAAAATAGGAAGGAATTATAAAGCATTTAATAAGACTTGTACAAACAAAAACGAATATGTAGTCAAATAGTTCTACTTATTTTTTGATAATAGTTAGTACATATAAAATTAATTAATTTTTTAGTATCTTTATCATATTTTCAATTGAAAAGATGTTTTAAAAATCTATTTTACTATTATTATTGATTATTATTAAATATTAATTCTAAGAAATTATTTAATAACTAAATCTACTATGTGTGAGGTTGATGATTCATTTTATTTAATTATTATTCATTTTGCTATTTTTGTTATGGTTTTTAATTATTATTTTAAGTCTATGTCTTTGTTAAAAGTTCCTTTTTTAATTAGTTTAGTTATTATTATTATAATTCCATCTTTTGAAGGAGTTAGCTGAATCTTTAATTAAGGTAATTTTATTATTGTCTTTATTAGTTGCTTTAAATATTTAGTCTTTAATCAATTTAATTATTAAAGAGTTTTTAGTATTCTAACTAATGTACTAGTAAATTTTGATGCTATAGTTATTTGATTTATTATTAGTATAATAATATTGAATTATCTAATTTGTGTTCTACTTATTGAGTCCAAATAATATTAGAGATACTTAGGATAATAAGTGAAGAAATGATTATAGTTCCTAATCCAACTAATATTCTTTCTTAATTAGTTTCTTATTTAATTAAGTGGATTATCTCAATTGATTTTTTAGTAGACTTGGAAGATAATTAGCTGATATTCTCCATCTTATAAAGAATGATATAAGTGATTAAATTAGCTATTATTAATCCAAGAGATATATTAACTAAATTAAACTTTAAGATAGACATTAATACATTCAATGATAAGCTATTAACTCCAATAAAGTACAAAGCATCAATTTTATTAAATTTAGTATCATTTTGTTGCTATTAATCTTCTTTTTTAGTACCTGTAGAATTTGTCACCTAATCATTTTAAATCTATCTTTCATCACTTTGTATAATTTCTTACTGGGTTGATTCTTAAGAAGATTCATTTTTATTTTCTTAATTTTCTATCAAATTACCATTAACTTGATTCTCTTTATTTTCTATGATATTATTACTATCTTAATTCATTTTTTTAAAGGTTATTATACTTTTTATTTGTATTTTAATTTTAATTATTTAAACTTTTTATAAAATATTAGCTAAGATTTGGTAGCTTTTAAAATAAATAAAAAACACGTGTTTTAAGGTTATTAATATAAATTAATTAGGTTTTAGTTGTGATAAATATATGATAGTCACTTTTAATTTGACTTGCTTAAGAAATTGCTAATGAAAGATACATGATTAATTAATACGTGTAAATTTAATCAAATCTATAAAAAATTAAACTATCTATTATATTAAGTTATTCTATTAATAGGTAAATTAGTGATTAATTTATTTAAGAGTTTTATTAAATTATTAATTTTCTATTATAAATTTAAATTTTTATTTACTCAATTAAAAATAAAATATTTAAATCTAATAAAAATGTAAAAATACTTTTATTTTTTCTGTTATTAAATCTATAGATTATAAAGTTTTTATTTTATTGTTTTCTAATAATAATAAAATTGTTTTTTTCTCATAAAAATTTAATCAAAGACCAGTTTTATGGTTTAAAGAACCTAAATAATTATTATTTTTTAGAAAAAAATATTAAAGTTATGATTGAAAATAATTTGTCTATCCTTAGCGCTTAAGGAGTAAAATTAAAAGGAAAAAACATTAGTATATTTACATATTTTAAAAGTTAAAAAGTTGTGACTATGTCACCCCAAGCATCTTAAGGATAAATATGAAGTAAAACAATTGCTTAGAGAATTCTTAATGAAAATTAATTTATTAAAGCAACTAGATGAAATTCGAATACTTAGACCTATTATCAAACGATTTAAGCAATTTGAATTTTAAACTTGAAGTGTTATAACTAAAGCTAAGGTATATTATGTATAGTCAAATAGTATATTTAAGTTATCTTTTAAAATAAGATGGAATAGATTTGGGGACTAGTAGATTACTAAAATAGGTTAAGGAATAGGTAAATGTACAAATATGAATTCATTATCTCTAGATTTATTGTAATTAATACATTTTTGGGGTATATTCATTAATATCTATCAATAAAAGTAAAAACTCTATTGGAACAAAAGGATTCTTGTAATTATGCAAAGATATTTAAAAATGTAAATAATTAAAAGAGCTCTCTCTTGATTTATCGTAAATTATCAATCATTAAATTGATGTAAAATAATTTATCAATTTAATTATTTAGATGTAATCCAGTTTTAAATGAATGGATTGAAGGATAATAGTATTTTGAAAAATTGAATTGCTTAAACAAACTAACCCTCCTGATGAAGTAGTTTTAATTAACTTTTAAGCTACCTTATATAATAATGTCAAAATATTATTTATTTATTAGTGAATGCTACATTGTAGATGAAGGATTAATGCATTTATCTTCCAATATTAGTTTCTGTTAAAATCTGTCTTATCTCTCATTGAGTATTGGGTAAATTCTTTTTAAATTTAATAGATTTATTAGAATAATAATAATAATCCTAGGTCAAATAATATAACTCAACAAGGAATAAAATAGCTATCAGTTGGATTGGCTAGTTGTATTCTCATCAATCATTTAGAAATTAATTTAGAGTAATTGATAAATAATACTATAATAAAAATAAATAATTCTAACCTTTTTTTTTACACTGACAGAAATAATGGTATAGGTTATGCTATTGGCGATTTATGCATCGGAATTAATAATTTACATAATTTGAAATAAATAAACCTAAATTTGAGGTATTTTTATCTAATTAAAAATTTGTAGTAATAAAGATATAAATATATTAATAGTAAGAATTAAATTGGTGAGTAATCTATTATTTAATTGGGCGAAGGTTTAGCAGGCTTTAATCATTTAATCTGCCTTAGATTAAACTTATAGTAAACTTTTTTCTTATCATCTATCATTATATTAAATTTTGTTTCTAAATGGATGAAAAGGAATAATTAAATTTATGTAAAAGGAGCTGCGATATTTTTCTAGCTAATATCTAAATTACAATTCCTAAATTTTACTGAGATAGATTTAAAGTAAAATATTTTAACTAAACTTTCCTATTCAAATCATACTTTATTTTTGAAATAGGTTTAATCCTGTAAAACTGCTACAGAGTAGAAAATTTAAATAGGAACTTCAAAATGCAAAAAGATTAACAAAATTTTCAATTTTCTTGAATATAGAGTGATTTGATGTAATAATAATAGATTTATAAAATAAATAAAAGTAAAATTGAATAAAACAAATTTAAAATAAGCAATGTAGATGTTAAGTAAATTAAAATATGTATAGTAGTGATTTAAATTAATAGTTAGAGTTCATATGTAAATAAATAAGGCTGAAAATAATTAATTTTAATAAATAACAATAGTATAATATTAATCATCTTCTCATATGGAATCTTTCAAGTTGATTTATTTTAGATTCTAGGTTATTAATTTTCTATTATAGACTATAAATTTATTTCTCATATTATTATCTTAAATGTTCAATCGTATTAGTCTAGAATCTTATGTCTTATTATTAATGCTTCATATTTTTTATAAGGATACCTGATCTAACAAAAGCTACAATTGATAAAGTAGTTAAAATAATCAAAAATATTATCCCAACACCTATAATTATTTTCTTTTTGTTAATTTAGAAATTTTCACTATTAATCTTACTAATATTGGTTTTGAGTTTATCTTTAAGCACTTTCAGAGTTGGCTATAATTTGGAAATTAATTTTCTTGACTATTCTCTTTTGAAAAGATAGAGATAGGTAAAGATATTTCCAAAAAGTAATCCAAAAATAAAAATAATCTAGACGATTATGTTATTAAAAATCTTTAATTAAAATAGATTTAGCAGAATACTATTTAATCCAATGAAATAGAAGAAATTATTTTTATTTTTGTTATTATTTTCGCTATTAAGAGATTTCTTTTCTTCACAATTTTCTTAGATTTAACTATCTTCATTATGATTTTCTTTTTTATTCTCTTCAGAAGGAGTAGAGGGTGTTTGTGCTTATTTCACTTATTCTCCAGAAACGATTTGTTATTTTTCTTAAGCTTTAAGTATATCACTTTAGTGAATCTGATAGAATTCATCAGTATTCAAACTATTATCAATTCTTGAAGATTCAGAGTCCTTAGATTCATTTTAAAAGGGATTTGAAATATTTTCCATTTGTTCTAAGAGATACTTACTTATGAATATAGATAGGTAGTTTTAAATAAAGATTTGGTTGATTTTAATTTTATTTATTTTTTTATAATCAATATAATTATTTATATTTAATTACATCGGTTAATCAATTTAGCTTTATTTTTACATCAATATTCTTTGGATTATTAATTCTTACACGTGTGAGAATTGAGTCAAATGACACAGATTTATTTGATAATACTGAATTCAATAGATAACTAATCAACTTTACGTGTTAATTTCAAATTTAAATCTTGAAGATCCCCGTCACAATAGTCATCAAATAAAAAATAATTAGATTTGTGAATTTTTTTCATACTTCAAAGGATTTGAAATAGACAAATTTGACTCGAAGGCAAAATGGGTGGATTTAATTTTGGAAGTTTTGTTTTTAAAAAGATATTTTCAAGGTGAAAATTGGATTTTGAATGTATGTATGTGATGTGATGCATAAATATTAATTTTTCCTTGGAAACTTTAAAAAAAACTTAAAATATAAATTTCATATTATTTAAATAAAATAGTTTTATTTCAATTTTTAATTTCATTTCTATTATCCATAATATTAGCTTTACTCATCCAAATTATGATAGTATCCGACTACTTTTAGCTTTTTAAGAGATGGGAGTTATATGGAACTCAATTGAGAACCTTAGCTCAAGTTCATTTCTTAATTACTGCCTTTATTTTATGGCCTATTTCTTTTCATTTAACTATTTAAGATTTTATCTTGTTATAAACCATTATAATGATATTAGCTTTCATTTTTATCTAACTATTAATCTTCATTTATTTTTGTAAGCTTATTTTATTCGCTACTGTTAATTAATAATGGAATTTAATTATTAAATTCTTAAGCTTTCTAAGACACATTATTAGATTTAAATTAATTCAATATGCTAAATGTATTTTACTTGTTTTATTATTCATCTTTTTCTTACTTATTTAAAAGTTATTAGTTGGATAACTGTTTATCTGGGGACTTGAATTAGTATTCCAATTATTTTTTATTCTATATGAAAAATTCATCCTTAAATTATGTTTCTTAGTTTATTTTGTCTGATTAATTGATTGGACTTACCTTAAGAATATTTTAATCATCATCTATTTATACTTTTCTTAATTAGATAGTAACTTAAGTTGATACTTAGTTGGAAATGTCATCTTAGTTATTACCTTAAAGATTAGCTGTTGTAGAAGTAGGACTATCTATAATTTAACTACCAAAATTTCGAGTTTTAATGATATTTAAACTTTTTAATTTACTTTTTGTTCTTCGAGCAGTAGGTGAATTTAATTTACTTTTAGAATCTGATTCTAATAAATCAAGTTTATTTATAGAAAGAGGAGATTAATCCAAATATCTAGCTTTAACTTTATTAAAATCGGGTTTTTCAAATTTAGGCACTTTTATACTTCTTTTATAAAATTTTGTCCTCTTGTAGTCCATTGCCTTACTTCTTTCACTTTATTATTTTTCGAAATCGTTATCAAAATTATCTAAGCTACCTACTTTTTACAGTTAATCCTTGTTATTTTTACTTTGATTATTAGTATTCTAACTTGATTTATTGAAACTATTTGAAATATTTTGGGATTAGTTTTGATATTCTTAGTTTTCTATTTTATTAAACTATGTAGTATTTGAATTAAATCTCGTATTTTTATTGCTTTTTTAGCTATTTATTTCCTTTACTACATCAGATTAATCAATGCCGCTATCATTTTAGCTATGATTTTTTAACACAACTTAAGATTTAACTTAAAGTTAGGGTAAATTATCCTCACTATTAATATGAATGGTTTGAGATTGATTGGTTTATTTCTGAAATTAAGATAAGATATCAATATGAGGTTAAAGGAGTTAATTTATTTCAATTAAGTTTATTGTTGTTTTATTATACAATGATTTTTTATCTAATGAAACTTTTTATTCATTTAAATAAGTTTATCTACTTGCATTTTTGTCAATATAATTTTATATATTCTGTTTCGATATTTTTTAAGTTATAGAACTTTATAAATGAGTATTATCTTTATTTTAACCATCAATTAAGTTTTAGATGGAATTAATGTGCTTTTAGAAGGTAGTTGTATCATCATTTTCAATTTGCTTTTATATACTTTAATTCTAAGAATCAGATTTAATTTTTACTTCTTTTTGAGTATCGTCATTTAATAAAGTTAGCAATATATTAATATTTTACATAATTTTATCTTCTTTAACCTATTCCAATTATTATTAAGATACTTTCTTATCTTAATTGGATTATAAAATCCTAGGTGTTGAAAAATTTGTATTTAACTCTGATTAGCTATTAAGAATAAATGGCTATTATTAGTCATTATAGTAATATCTGTCAACTTAATTTTATTTAGAATTATCATTATTAGTTTTTATGTTTAAGATGTTTTATTAAGGTGTACTTATTAATTATTCAATCTAAGTAATTTATTTTTATTTATCTTTATGAATTAAGTTATTCTGTCTTTTTCGATTTATTTCATTTTAATGCATGCTCTTACGTAAATCAGACGTTTCAATTGGGTTAAATAAGGAAGAACAATTAAGTATACTCTCTAGGGTATTGGATCTTTTTAATAAAACTTTTTATTTATTGCTCTTACGATATTTAATCCTTTGTAAGTCATTTATTGGATACAATTATGGATTATAAATTGATTTAATTGGTATCACTTAGTTTTTAGAGTATTTTTCTTATTTCTTGTATTGATATTTCTATTTAATTTGTTTAGCTTATTTAGAATTTATTCTATTACTAAGAGTATAAGCCAACTAACCTGTCTGTGTTAAAGTTTACTTTATATTTTTTTCATTATTATACTAATATTGTTTCATTTAATTAGTTTTCTAATTTAATAATCTCATATCATTCAATTCTTTTATTAAATCATCTCCATTAGAACATATCATAGTACCTAAGAAATCAGAGTTACTTCTATGTAAAAGTTACTTTTTTTTAATTTTTTGATTGCTTTCTTTAGAATTTGTGTTTTTCACCTTTTTTTCATTTTCAAGCTATTTTTGAGAATCTACCATTTACCTAACACTTTCTTCCTCTATTAATACATTTTATTATTCTTTCTTTGGTTAAGTAAGTGACTTAAAAATATCTTTTATAAAAATCATACTGACTATAGTTAAGATAATAACTGAAATGAAGATTAAAATCTGAATTGTGAGATAGGAAGACTACCATTCTTTAAAAAAATCATTAATTAAAGAGTTTGTAATAGAGTCAGAGCAAAAGGCTTCATTCAGGCTGTTAAGTTTTGTGTGAAGGATTACAGTTAATACAAATGTAGTAAACTTCATAAGTAACTTTACAAAAAGAAATATTAGCACAGTAAGAATTAATAAATTCTTATTCTTAAAATTAAGAGAATATTTTATCAGTAAGAAAAAAAGTAAGGCAAATATGGTAAGAACTACGAAGTTAAAAGCTATAGAAATTTGCCAAAAGATATTTATTTTATCCAGATTATCTCTTATGTTAAGAAAAGTTTCCATGTGATTAGATCTACATTTTCCAATTTGCTTCCAAGGGATATAATTCTATTGTTTTAAATAATATTTGTTATTGTTAGAATTGTAATTATAAGAAGGGAGGATCTTTAACTAGTTAGCCAACCCATTTGCGCTTAAGAAATCATCTTCGCTTGAGGAAAAAAGAGACTTAAATCTACTATCTAAATCACTCTAGTCACATTTAGTTTTACTCCTCACATATAAGGGGTAATCATATTCAATTGAAGAAGAATAATATTCCTATTTATATTTCTTACAAATTCCATCTCCTTAGGATACTTAAGTAGATATTAGGTGAGTAAATTAATATGTATCTTTAGAAGTATAGAATGGAGTAATATCTATTTAGGTGTATGTTGAATCAATTTATGTCGTAGAAATAGATTTAATAGGACAACTATATCCTTTAGGGATACATAATGCATAGAGAGAGTTATCTTCATTTGTGATATCCCCACATACTTCAATAAGAATATTATCTTAAGAGCAATCAGATTACTTATATGTAAAATTAGATAATTTATTAGCACAGAAAGTATAAGTGTTTAAATTATATCTCCAAGATTATAATGTTTCCTCTTTTATGGAACCTACTTGTTTGCATCCTTAAGAAAGCTGATGATTAGTACATTATCCTGATGAAACTATCTTTAAACTTGAAGAAAAGTTTGAGTTAGTGCAATCACATCCTTCATTTATTCCTTCAAATTTATAGTTTATAAGTTTACTCTCACAATTATTTGATAAGTAAACTTTAGTAATAGGTGAACTATTCCAGTTATCTAAGACATAATCATAAGAAATAGGTAGCTTAGGTAGATTCAAATAAAAAATAAGAGAGAAAACAGAAATAAACATAGATAATGAGAGGATAGCTATAATACATGTTAATGAATTCCTGTTTGGAGTGCTTAAAGTAATTACTTATTGTTGTTTAAATTTTTAATTATAGTTCTCTTTCTACTAAAACATCTTATTAATTCGCTAGCATTTGATTTAAGAAGTCTAATCCCAGTCTTGATTAGATTAGATTAATTATGTTGCATTCTAATCTCTTTAGTGAAAAAATGTCACACTATGCATTTTAAACTGTGTTAAATCAGTAATAAATTCAAGAATTTTGTTATTAAAATTACTATCAATTTATATATTGATATAAACCAGCACTTTTATTCTTATTATTAATATATTAATTAATTTATAAAATATCTCTTTTTTTATTTTACTTAGTTACTATAACCCTACAACCACAAATTTAACATGAATATAAATTGTGGTTAGCAGTAAACTCGGAACTATGAATTTGTCATCTAGATTTTGCTTCATTGATATTTATTAAGCACATTTAGTTAAATTGAATGGCCTATTTTAGTTAATTTAGTTGTAAATTATAGATGCAATTTCTAAATATAATCATTCATCCAAATTTGTGATTGAAAAATAAAATTATTAAATTCTAACTTTCAAATCAATGTAAGAAGAAAGTTGATGTAATCTAGCTTTACTAAATACTTTTTTCATTTAATTGTATGAGTAGGGATTTATTTCATGTAAATAAGATTAGATTAATAATAAAATATTTGAAAGTATAAGTTAATTTATTATAAATATATCATCATTTATTATGTATGATCACCACAGTATATAAAATAGATCACTCATTCACTCTCTATAATTTATTTGATGATATTTTATCATAACTAAAATAAATTCCTTAATTTTAAACAATTTGTTTTTTGTGCATATCATCATGATAAATTCAGTAACCGGAAGATAATAATAAAACCAAATGTTTTGTTTTAAGCAAAATATTTCTGATTTATTTCCTCTATTACAGATTATTACCATATTAGCTATTTAATTATAAAAATATAATAAATACTTAAATAATTAAATATTCATTTTCTTTAAGGAGTCTTTTTTCATAATAATTTATCTAGTTTTTGTTAAAAAAATTTTCTCTCTCCAATAACTCAATAATATTAAATATTTACTCTCAGGGTATTTAAAATGAGTTATTATTTATGTAAATTAATGAGGAATGTAATGAATCAAATTAATTATGTACCTAAAGTTATTATAGCAGATATTTAAGTGTGGCTTCTTTGAAATTTACTTTGACATCATAAATACAGAATTAAACTTTATATTATTATTGCTTAAAATATTTTTAAAGTAGAAAAATCCTATCATATTAAAAAATTTACATCAATAATAAGTTTAAGGACTTAAGGCTTTTAGATTACTATATTATCTTTCCAAATTAATCAACTCCATTACAATCTATATTATTATTACTTTTTAAAATTTAAATTATAATTTTTAATGATTATACACAATAATCTTGTTTAACTTACTTAAGATCAAGAACAAGAGATCTAATAGATTGTGATTAAAGAATATCATCAAGTAAACTGACAGAGGTAGGATTATCAATATGACTTTCACTTAGAATGATTAAATAAAAGTCAAAATATTTAATTTAACTTTTAATTTTACTAGAGAAATAGATTAAGATCAATTAGATGATTTAATTTGTTCATTGTTTAACCAATTTTTACTATGCCTGAAGAAGAAATCTTGTTTTTACTTAAAAATAGATTTTTTTAGCTATATTTTTTAAATATTTAATACTTTAATACCTTAAATTTAAATTTAGACTTTAGAGGTTAAGCAACTAAGATACTTGTAGACATATCTCATTAATCCCAATATCTGTAATTTAATTGGAGCTAATAGTATTATAATAATTATAATTCTTGATTT
This sequence comes from Tetrahymena borealis, assembly GCA_000260095.1. Taxonomy (NCBI): domain Eukaryota; phylum Ciliophora; class Oligohymenophorea; order Hymenostomatida; family Tetrahymenidae; genus Tetrahymena; species Tetrahymena borealis. Next base: position 749,809 of record JH651232.1, on the reverse strand, counting down.
GAGAAATTATGTATAATTAAATTTACTATAATATAAGATTCAAGTCTCGAAGAAGATTCAATCTTTAAACACAGTTTATTAAAATAGAAATTGGAATATCTTCTATGTTGCATTAACTAAATAATTAAATTTAAATTATGTTAATTAATATTAAATTAAAATTTTCTCACTATAAAATTAGATCTAGTTATTTTAGATTTTAATATTTTATCAATTCGCTTCCAATAAACAAAGAATCCCTTTCACCTATTTTTCTATTACTATTAAAGATTAATGTATGAAATATCTATCTAAAATATAAAATAAATTACTGATAGTTCCAAGATATTGATTATCCGCTTAAATAATCCTAATTAGAATTAATCAATGTATTTTTAAAATTTAAACCATTATAGATAGAATGAAATGTTAGTTTAATCTTACAATAGCAGTCTAAGACATTTGTTTAAAAATCGATTTCTTAAATTTATTTTCTTTCTTTTTTTAAATTCAATTTTCAACCAAATGAAGTAATTTATAGTGGAGTATAATACTTTTTATTTATTACATAAATGTTAAATTGTAACTTATTCCTTTTTAATCTGATATAAAAATTTACGATATGTGTAATAAAGTGATAGTTATTTAATTTCATACAATAAAAAACTTAATAAAATTAAAATATATTAAATAATTTTCATGATGAAAAAGCCTTTCTTTTAATAAGGAACATTTCTTTGTCAATAGGATGATTGGTATGCTTTTAAATAAGACGTAACTTATATTCAGGAATAGGTTTCAAATCAAAGTTTTTCAATATTTAAATTATCAAATATTTAGCTTGAATTAATGCAAAATGTTATCCTATACAGTTTCTAGGACCAGTTGAGAAAGGAATCACATCAAAGCTAGAGAATCCTTTAGTACTTCTGTTAAATCTTTCTGGGATAAATTCATCGCTGTCTTTTAGAATTTCACAGTTTTAAGAATATTAAGTGAGCCTATGGCAAACAAGTAATTCTTTGTTCAAGTATAGATCTTCTTTTTAATAATCTTAATTAGCTACTCTAGGGAATGTGAATGCTACAGCATTATATAAACGAGTACTTTCTTTAAGAACTAAGTCTAAATATTGGAATTTAGAAAGATCATTATGCTCAATCGTGTCAACATCTTTAGCTATTTAATTGATTTCTTATATTAACTTATCATAAACTTTTTAGTTTTTGGAAAGTTCATAAAGAGTCATAGTTACTAAATGAGAAGTTGTTTCAGAACCAGCAAAATAAAATGTTAAAAATTGATGAATAATTTCTTTTCTCTCAATAATGTCTTCTTTTTTCAAATTCTACTTGTATGACTACTGGATTAAATATTCTTTGATATAGATATCAATCATATTTTTGGGCTGAATTTCTCTAGGGTCAATGCCAGATTTTTGTTTTTTCTAAATATCTTCATCAATAAATTTACCATAGGTTTCATAAACATCAAGAAATCTACCAATTAGTGCTTTCTCAGTAGAGCTGTTAAGAATTAAAGCACCTTTTTCAGCTCCAAAAATAATAGCTTTGAGAATAAAATATGGAGAGGTTATTCTGTATATGTATGAATCTTAAACAATAGAATTGACTTCTTAGTAAATAAATTTACCATTTTAGCACTTAACATTTTGGAGCGATTAACCAAAATAGGAAATTGTTATAATTTCTGATGTGACTTTCTATAGCTCTTCAAAGATATTTAATTTCACGAAACCTTTTTCAGGTGATAAATCGCAAAGGAATTTCTTTGCTTCTTATTTAACAATAGGAACCTAAGCCTTTAGGGAATCGAAATGAAAAGTACTATTCAAGAACATTCTTTATCTTTTCCAATCACCAAACTTACTAAAAAAAAGACCACGTCCAAAGGCTACTGAATAAGCAAAATTTCCATCATTTTTATAGTAAAGGTTTTAGTCTTGGGAAAAATTCTTAACCCAGTGCTCATCTTAAAGAATAATGTAGTTAAATAATCCAGAAAGGATTAGAATAGCTTTCAAATTAGGATTTTCTCTAACAATTGTTTTCATCCACTCATAGCTGTCATCATGCTTCTCAAACGAATTCTATAAGAAATAAGCAATGCCAAGCACAGGATAGAATAACACCTTTACATCATTACCGTATTTTCTCTTGTAGATGAGATAAATTTTTATTGTTTAGTAAACATATCTCAGTAAAATTAAGATGAACAAGCCAAATAACAATAATATGGAGTATAGGAGATATTTAATCATTTTTGTTTTATTTTTTATGTTTTTCTTAAATGATTTTTATAAATAGATTTTGTTTATCGGTTTTTAAATAACTTTTCATCCACTCCAAAACAATTTATTTACCATCATAAAAGAATTTTTGTATATGATGATACTTTCTGATCGTAATTTATTTTCTGGAATAGTCATTTACAGTTTTGGAAAAATAAATAACCTTTGTAATATTAGCCATTAAAACTCTTTATTATATTTTCTCAAAGCAATTTAAGCAAAAGATTTATGGTAAAGATAAAAGATGTAAATAATCATTAAGTTTACATTATATTTATCAATACTTATTTCCTTCCTAATTAATTACAAATTTGTGGTATTTAAAGTTATTTCTAAAAAATTAATTAATAAAGAAATAAAGTTATTCATAAATTGATTGATAAAAAGGATAAATTAAGCTTTAACATATCCTCTCTTGGGTAATAATATTTAAGCAAGATTTTTGATTACATTATAATTATTGTTTTGAATGCAATCAATATATCCCTTGTAAATTTTGTAAGATAAATATTTAACAAACTGATGTTTTCTATAACTATTTTTTAATATAGAAAAATGCTATTTTTAAAGTATTGATTTTCATTCAAATTATTACTTCATTATTCTTTCTATATTTTGGAAATAGGAGAGAGGACTATCAATTCTAATAGAAATATTATAAAATACCTTAAATAAATAGGATAATTCAAAAAGATAAACTAATGAGATTATAATTTATTTGATAATTTTAATATGATTATTTTTATTGCAAATATAAAACATAAGATTAGTTGAAAAATTATAAAGATTATTGCTTGATCTTAAATGTAAATATCAAATATATTAATTGTAAATACTGATAAATTATGATTAATTCTATATTGAGAAAATAAATTAATTACCATAAATCCTGTTTATTAAACAAAAAACCCTCCTAAATTTAATTAAAGTTAAGCATACTAAAATCTCTATTTATCTTTTTACCTTAATTTAATTCAGTGTAAATATTTGACGATTTATATTAACTTTAGGATTTTTCTTCATTTCATTAGAATGAACCAAAGTAACAAAAGCATGTCAATAACATGCAAAGACCATATCCTTAATACCATGTAGATTCTTCTTCAACTTATTTTTTGCTTATATTAAGATTTATCCCATCAAGGAGATTTTTTATTCTTTAATTATCTTCAATTATTTATCGGTTCTAAATGATACTAATTATTTAAAATTTATAAGATTAAGTTTGTTAGTAAATTTCCTTACTCTTAATTTCCAAATGAAATATCATTTTGATGAAGTATTTGAATATCTTAGCAAGTAATCAACTATACCTCTTCTTAATAATTATTGTTAGTAGTTCTGAAAATAAACTCAATATCTAATTCATCCTTTTATTACATGATTTAATTTAATATACTTTATTATATTTCAGAACGAAAGATCTATGTTTATTTATTTTTATTAAGCCTAGTATTAAGACTCCTTAAAAATGAATACTGCATGATCATCTTATCCTTCTGTTATATTCATCGAGTTTCAATAAAGGAAGTTAAAATAATTAGTATCTATTTTTTATTACAATGCTTTTTTTATCAATATGTGAGATTTAAAAATATTATTACAAAAGACATTTTCTAATTGTTTTAAAGTGAGTAATTTAAATACGTGTCAATTTTTTATGAATTGTAAATAACATATTTACTTTTAAATTTCCATATTCTGATGAATTATTAAAAGCTGAAGGCTAATTATTACTGTTTAGATAGTCTTTAAATAGTTATTAAATGATAAAAACACACGTTAAAACATAAACATTATGAATTTTAATTAAATATTCTAATTGAAATATTAATCTGTATAGGTTTAGAGAGTGAATAGTATAATCAAAGGGAAAATTTACAAAAGAAACAAAAATAGTAGATTCAAAAGTGTTTCTATATACAGTATTTTATTTTTATTTATTAATCAAATATAATTTATAAAGCAAATTTAGAGAGTTGAAATAGGGAGGTTTATTATAATATTAACAGTTTTTATTATAATTTATTGAATAAGGTTTGTAATTATGTCATTGAAAGGTTCATTGGTTTTGGTTGGGGCTGTTGTATTCCTTCTTAACTGAGGCATTTAGAGATTAAGTTTATTTCTTTCTTTCTGCATTTTTGTATGTGAATTTTATCTTAGATTCATAAAACTCAATCAAAAGATCATGATCATATTCCCTCACTAACTTAGAGCTTAAGGTAGATTTTTCAGGAATATTGCCATCTAGGCGAGCTTCCCATTCTATATCCATCAATATTTCATTTTCTTTAGGCCTGCAAGCTATTATTCTTTTTGCTTTATCTCCAACTGAAAAATGACCTTATTCAGGAAGGATTTTTTAAGCTTTCTCCACTACATTAAAGAGGCAAGCAGCTTATTCAGCTTATGTTTAGTGAAGATTCGATTCAAGGCTAGCAGGTAAGATATTTTCAGAAGAAAGATGGGACTAGGCAATTTATTTGTCTTTATAAATAGAGGCTAATTATTTCTTTTGTTCATTAGATTTGTATTCCTCTTATTCGGTAGATTCGAAAGTTGATTGAAGCTATTCTTTTTATGCAATTGATTATTCCAAGGTTTATTCTTATGGGAGAGTAACTTTTAATAGATTCTCTTTTTTTTCAACTTACAATCCTTAAAAATTGAACTTGTTTGATGATTCTTTTTATGAAATTTCTTATTATTGTTATAATTTTTGACTACCTTTTTCTAGTTAGAGGACATATCCTTAACCATATAAATCATCTTCTAAATCATCATCAAAGTGGTTTTAGTTATCACAATCAGTATTTATATATTCTTGGATTAGTTAATTTTAGAATTAGCTATAATTAGCCTTTTCTATTTCATATTATTTAAGTACACTATCTTCTACTTCCATTTAACTCACTTATTTTTGGTTTAGGCAATCACCTTCCAATTCAAATCCATTCAATTCATGATTAATATCTGTAGAATTTGCTGATTTATTTAATCTCTTTTTCTCACTGTTTGAGATTATTTGATTTAAACGTTGCAAATTTTATTATAATACTTCATTTAAAGGGCCATCCTTGGGAGGTCCTTCTATTTAAGAGTCTATAACCTATGATTGTTAGTTGTCTTAATTTTTCTTAGAATTATCGATCATAGGAGATTTGGAAGGTGAGTATGCATTCTTAATGCCAGATTTTTTTGGAGTTTATTTATTATTGTTAAATCCAAATACTTAATGAAGGTAGCTACCAAAATCTAAACTTTTCTTTTTTAAGACAATATCATCTTGGGTCATTTCTTCTTATTCAATTATTGGTACTTCGGATTTTTTATTTTACACTTGAGGTTAAGTAGCAGGTTTTTTTTCTTTAATTTGGTCATTATTATTAGATGGATTTGGTTTCATTTAACCGACTTTGGATTGATTATCTTTAGTAACACTACTTTTAGACTTTCCTTCATCTGAGCTTAGAGATTTCTTTTTGGCAAGTAAAATATTATTATTATTGTTGTTTTTCATACTAGGAAATGAGTTTGATGCACTAAGTTTATTAATACTACTTTTTTATTACTCAGGCTCGTTTATTTATGGAAGTTTAGGCTATTCTGAAGAAGCTTTCTTTTTAGCTAAATCTAGATCATCCTTTTTAAATAATATAGAACCTGTAGATGTCGATTTAGTTAAGGTATTAGATTATTATTTAGAGGCATTTTTGGAGCTACTATTATTGTTTGTTATATTTTTATTGAAAGGGTTATTACTCTTTTATTCTTCACTAATTGAATTATTTAAATAGCTTATATTTTCTATATCACTGAAGTTCTTTGAGGTCTCTTGTACTGAAGGCAGTTATTATTACATCTAATTTTCTTTTTGAATTAATTTCTCAATCACTTTGGGTACATTCTTAGGGTTAATAATTGGATTGACAGGTTGAGAATCAAACAAAAGTCTATGAGAAATTTTAGTGTTGTTATTGCTAAAATTATTAATAGTGTTGATATTATTATTTGCAAAAGTGTTATTATTTGTTTTAATTTGAGCAGCAATATTGTAGTAGTTATTGGTGTCAAAAAGATTATTCCTTTTCTAGAATGATTGGTTATCACTTTGATTATTACTGATAGATGTAATAGGATAAGTTACAGATTCAGTAACAGTTGGATTGCTTTTTATTTACTTTTCTAAGTACTATTATATATTTCCATCTTATAATTTATTTTTCATTTCTTGCAACTTTGAAGAAAATAATCCAGTGCTTGCTGCCTAACCTTCCTTAGTGGTTTCATTGCAAACTTTCTTTCCTGAATTGCTAATAATAGGAGCTTTGCCTCCTATGCATAGCTTGCGCTTTCCATTTAGTTTATTCTTATCTTCATCACTATCATCTGAATTATTTATAACTATAGGTGGGCGTTGTATTTATTATTATTGGCTTGCAAGAAAGGCCTTTTGTTAGCGTTCATACTTTTCAATGACGTTTTTATGGGTGATAAGCAATTTCTCTTTAGATTCCCACTTCGGAGATGATTGAGCATCAGCTTTTAAGAGGAAATAAGTGGCTTTATCTTGGATTTTAGAAGCAATTATCTAACCCTTTGAATTTAAAGTAGATTATCCAATTGTCTCTATCTTCTTTAGAGATGTTGAAGTTGATTTGGATTTTAAAGGGGTTATTTTTTTACCTGAAATTTGAATTTGATCACCGATTCTCATGGTAGAAATGATAGCAGAGATGTGCGAAAATTCTCTCGGCTTTGGGTATCTTGAAATAGAAGTAATTCTTTATTGAATTGTTGAATGCTATTGTCGAAATTGGTAGGAAGCTAGCCCTATTTAAATTTTATGTAATGAAGTATTTTTCTATTAATTAATTGATTAATTTATTATCAATTTCCTTAATATTTTTAATGCTCCTCTTTTAATTTATGTATTTCCTTGTATTTTGTAAAGGCACTTTAAATTCCTTTATTTTTCGCGCAATCTGATCAATCCGATTACATCCCGAATTGGAGGGCTCAACTAAATCTTATTAATTACAATTACCGTCGCGCTCTCTTCCTATCACTTCAATATATCTATTATTTATCTAAATTTATATATCATCTCACTTTCATCTTCCTCTTTATTCTATTCTCTTCTGACAGCATTATTCTCCCGCAATATGTTCATCCTCTGTTAGGAGTTATTTCTCTCTTAATAGACATATTCTTCTTATCCTATTCTTTATCACTATATTCTTTTTTAATATTATTTAACGCCTTTGCAACCACTCGATCTATATTTACTTAAACTTCAAAATAACCCTCCAAAAAGTAAAAATTTCAATATATATAATTTGATTTGATTTTAACTCAAATTTAAATTCTAGTTTAAGTTTTTGAATAATTTGTATTCATTTACACACTAATTAAAGAAAATTTACTTGATTTTGAAGCTTTTCTACTCTTATTTATGATTTAAAACTCATCTTTATAGCCTAATTTTCATTATATTTTATTTTTAAATTACAAATAAAATTATTTTTTCATATTAAATCAATTATCTTCTATTAAAAGTGGATATTTTACTTCAAAAGATGAATTAACTATTATTAATATAAAAAAGGATTCATTTGTATTTTCTTTATGTAACTTAATATTGTACAAATAATTAATTCACAAATTTTATTGTCAAATCTTAATTATATAGTTAAATAATATTTATTTAAATTTGCAAAAAAATGATTCAAATTATATTTATTTATTGTTAATTTACAAATTTAATATTTTTAACAATATTATAAAAAAATAATCAATTTAAGAATTTTAAGAAGAAATATTTAATCTGTCATAGTAGGTTTAAATCTATACTATTCACTAAATTTAATTCTTATCAAATTATGTTAGTTCTTTTTGTTTTTGGAACTTAAAAAAATAGTATTTTATTTCTTTATTTAAGTTCTAATATCTTTGAATATTTATTATTTTTTCTTTACTTAGGATATAATAAGTTTCTATGTATAGGTAGAAATAAATTGTATAATATTATGCTATTTCAAAAAAATTATAAAGTGAGCTTAATTATAAACCTTTATATTTAAATTTAGTTTCTATTGGTTAATCATATTTATTAAGTAAAGAAGAAATCAAATTTTTGTTTATTTGCAAACTATTCAAATTAATAAGTATGCCTATATATTGAGAAAGTAACAATAATAATCATAAATTATTTCATAAGTTTATTTTATATAAAAGAAAATAAAAATGTAGTAGTGGATTTAATTTAGTCTTTCTCTTAATATAAAAAATAAACGAAAAAATAGCTTAAATTGGTTGGTTAAGAGTGGTTAGTATTAATGGAATTAATTAAACCAGAACTGATATTAAAATATAGTAAAAATAGTAAGTGGTCCTTTTTGTCTTATACTAAGTAGAGAGAAGATTAGAGATTAATACAATTCTTTAGTTTTCAAGTTTTGTTAATTTCTATGAGAACAAGCAATATTAAAATATGTGAATCTGTGCAGAAGGAAAATTAATTACATTTTTTGCAAATATAATAATTAAAGTTAAAATACTAGGAGAAAGGATAGGATGAACAATGACAAGGAAGAAAATCATCAATATTAGATAATGAATATTAATGACTACAAAAAGTATGCATTCGAATATTACTTGATATCACAGATTAGCTCCAAAGTTGATTACGGTGAGCATCTTAAACGTTTTTTTTCAGATAAGCATCCCAATTTTACTATCATTGCCTTCTTTCGGGGAGTTTAGTTATGATGCTATTTTTCTTTTGTTTTTCTATTTTTTGATATATTCCTATTATTATTCAAAAGCCTAACTTCTATCAGAAAAGGATGAGCCAATATTAAGCCTTGAAACACTTATAGTATACTAGAATAAAATAAATTAAAGTAAAAGGGAGTTACCAAATGCATTAAAGAATTTTGAAAAAGTAAATAAAGATAATGTTTTTATTGCAGCTGTTTCTAGAATAGGAAGTTTTTTTCAATTTTGCAGCATTTAATAATAACATTATTAACGAATTTAATGCTAAATATGATACATTAGTAAATTTTTGTAAACAATAGTGGAGCTTTCCCTAAGGATTAAAGTTAATACAGTAAAGCGATCAGAAATATAAAATGCTAGATGAATTCTATCGAGATCCGTAGGCTAAATTGGGATCACACATTCATGAAATAAACTATTTTGTTGTGACTGATCTAACAACTTTATAGAGATATTATTGTACCTCAGCATATTTCTACGTAAGAAATGAAATTTAGATAAATTAAAGGAATCATCATAATTAATTCAAAGAAAAGATATTATAAATTAGTATAAATAGATATAGAATAATAATGATTTCTAATTTAGCCTTGGAGTTTGTAAAATATTATTTTTCTATTAAACAGGAAAAGATAATAATGGTTGATAAGAATAATTAACCACATCAATTTTTTATTCCAAAATCCCATATAATTATGTCATGCGCTCCTTTCTTTTGTGCTCAGAAAAGTTTGATAGGGTATCTCTTACACGTTCATAGAATGAAGTAAAATTAGGAGCAAGATAAAATAATTTAAATAACTTAAAATGGGAAGATATATGGCATTGAATAGTCAAAACTCTTTGAGTACTATATTTAATATACTTATGATAATTGCATGCTGACCGAAGCTAATGAAAAAGTTCAATTAAAATTTCATAGTAACGACAAATTTTTATTGTATTACACAAGAAACAACATAAATAATACTTTTTACTCAATTGTAAACCCTTCAAATAACTTTTTCGAAAGCTTAATTTTTGGCCAAAGCCCATACAATCTCCTGAATTTAGTTACTTTTATTATTCTTGAATACTAAATCATTTTGGTATCTAAGAGAACTAACTCACTAACCCTCTTTGCAGAAAATCTCCTCGATTTAATCAAACCACTGTAAAATTTATTTTAACTCCAAATATAAGTTTATAGTTAATTTTTCTATTGCTCAAATTTATAATTTAACTAAAAAGAGAAATTAATATCAATATAAGACAAAGTTAATTAATTACTACATATCTCTTTTTTATTATGAAAGAAGGAAAGACTTCCATTTTAAGATAGTTTTTTTAAAATAATGTAAAAATAATAAGTTTCTAAACTAATAAAATAGATTTTGGAGAGGTGTTTATATACCTAATTTAGTGGTGCCTGGCATATTTGATTATGAGAAATCTAAATTACCTTATATTGTAGGGATTCACAGAAAATTGTTTAAAAATGTAAAAAATTTATTCATTAAGTAAATGACTTAAAATTAAACTAGGTGATTAACTATATCTTAATTTAATAGTAAGAAAATAGTGATAAAAATAGTCCTAGTGAATAAAAACCTAACAGAGTTGTTTATGATATAGACGAAAACTCCTTTCTTTATTTATATGTAAGTTATCTATCTTTTCAATTCATAGAAATTTAAATAAATTTATAAATAAAAGGAATAGCCTTCTAACCCTTCTGTGAGAGTCCCTCTAGTTTATAGAAATTATTTCATGAGAAAAATTAATCTAATTATTGGAGATATTAAGTTCTATGAAGATGTAAAAATTAATTGTTTAAATTATTTAATGTATTGGTTTTTATCTTACTATCTAATTTAGGAATACTTTAGTTAGGCAATTCTTCGATACAAATAATTCTTTTATAATTTTATTCTCTTGCTCTTTCATGATTTACTTAATTACTTCAGTAAAAATAATCATGATTAAAATGGACAAACCAAATAAAATAATGGAGATATATAAAATCTATCAATTAAAGCTGAACCTTAAGCATAGACAACTGCCTCTTCAAACTATTTTTAGAAAAGTTTTAATTGCCTAGATTAATAATAGAGCAATGGAGGAACTAGTAATAACTCTTTTTAAATATCTTCTACAATGAAGTAAACTAATAATAATACAATATTAGTAAAGAAAGAATCAGCCCCATATACTTAAAATGAATAGAACTCATAAATTAAGAAGAAAATTGTCTTCTTTAACTATAAAAAGTATATAGCATCTTACGATGAGAAGGACTAGCCCTTTTTTGTAGCAGTTTCTAAAACTTTAGTAATTAAAATTCATACAATTAGAAATTTATTACCATCTTTTTTATATATTAAAATTATTTTCATTTTAGATATTCAATGGCTTAATAAAAGATTGCTTTCGAGCAATAGAATTTAGGGAGGAGTTTTTCTAGCAAGAAAGAAAGAAGTAATATGACTATAGTTTTGCCAGCATTCTTTGTTTTATAGAAGATGTAAAATTTATTGCAAATAGATCCTCTGCTGAGGTGACTTTGAATGATAAAATCAAAGAATTAGAAGATAATTAGCATAAACATATAGCTGATTAGCTATCTGGAACACCTATGAATGATGTTCAAATGAATACTGATGATGGAATTGCTGATTATTTAGAGACGGCCTTTAGAGTTAACTCTAGACCAGATAGCTATGAGAGAACACCTTCAACACATTAGTATTCTAGCTATTTATCTAGCTTTCTTAATAATCCTCTCGATATTCACAAAGAAATAATTCACTAACCTTCAATTGGAAATAGACCCAAAAAAATATAAAATAGCAATCTCAATACTTTTGAAAATTTTAAAGAAGAACATGCTCCTAATTTTTAATCGAAAGACTAGTTCTATAAATAATACTCTATGGAAAAGCAAAAGAAATAAATCTTAAATGGGGAGTAGAAAGAAAATTTTTTAAATGGAAAACTTTTGTCAGATTTTAATGATGAGCTTTGGTAAATAACTACATAATAAAGTGAGGATATTACTTATGATACAAATAGAAATAATATAAGATCTTTGCATAATACACATATAAAAGAGCTATCACTTTATGATAAGAAAAACAGATTAATAAATTATTAAAAGCAAGATGAAGAAGAACTCATATAAAAACGTTATTAGAATAAATTCGATGGTAACTCGACAGCTTTCGAAGTTCATTCTGCTTACTCTGCTTATCCAACAAACAAATTAAGTAGAAAGAATTCCTTTAAAGATTTTGCTAAAATTAGCAACGAATTCAATTTATTATCAGCTTCTGTTGGAAAGAATTAAGGAAACCCTAAATCCTTAACTTCACTTTATCCACTTCCTGAAGATTTAATTTCAGCTGATACAGAAAAAACGAATTTTAAATGAAAATAAAAGTATATTTATAATTGAAAAAGAACTTTTTTATAAAAATAAGCCTAAACTTTAAGATGTATTAAATAATAATCATATACTAACTCTTTTTAAAACAAATCTAAGATTAGAAGACACTGATAAGAATATATATAATTCTATCCAAAAAATATTTAATAAAATGTAAATTCTACAATTAAAACAAACATTTGAACCATACAATTGTATATCAATAACCTTAAATAATAATTTTTGCAGCATTTACAGAAATGTATAATAAAATCTTAATAACAAAACTTTATGAAATGCTGTCAACAATATTTATTATCAAACAATAATCAATATTAACTTTGTCAGTTGGGGGAGTACTATAGCCAACACTATTCGATATTTTAAAAGCCAATTTTTCGATATATTTTTAAATTTTGTTTTTACTACATAAATATCAGAAGTAACCTCCCCCTGTCTGAAAAAAGTTAAATAATATTTATTTCTTCTCTATATTTTAATAAAATAGTTTTAACTAAAAATCAACTGTAAATTTCACTATTTGTTCCAAAAATAAATCATTGTTTATATAAAATACTTTATTAACAATATACTAATGGTTTTTGTTTTCATCTATTCTATGTCTTTTAGCTAAGATTCAATTCATTTTTTGAAAATATGTTATATTATTTTTATAAACTGTGGTTATGATTTAATTATGATATCTTTTTAAATTAGTAAAAATAAAAGATAGATATAAGAGTAGTGAATCTAAGAATATTCTGAGTATAAAAAGTATCTTTTTGAAAGTTCTATTTTTAATTAAATAACAAAATCTTGATTTATTTATTTGAAGTTTAATAATATAAAGGGAGTAATAAATGATAATAGGGAAATAGATATTAAAAAATGCATAATTAATTGCTAAGTCATCAAGCTTGGCAAAGCAAGGCAAGTTTAATTTTTTTAGTTAAGCCGATGAAAACAACAATAATGATTTGAATTATTTCGAATAGTCTGGCCTTAAAGCTGACTTGCTAAATTAGAAAACTAAAGAATAAGTATTAGTTATTCAAAAGCAAAGAAATAATTAGATGAGGAAACAATAAGGAAACGATGGCATATTATCGAGCTAAGAATAGAAATAATTGTTTTATATTAATAACAATCTACTTAAGTAATTTGAAGAAAGTAATGATAAAAATGAAGAAGAAAATACAAAAGCACATCTTAATCATAAAAGTTAAAATTAAAAAGAAAATTAAGATGAAATTTAGAAATAAATATCACTCTTCTTAGGCCATGGCTATGATGGAAAGATTAAAGATGACTTCTTTTTATTTTTGAATGCATTAACTGAAGAAAAGGTCAACTAACTTGAATACTATTAAGTTTGCACCTTTATTTTAGAAAATGGTAGAAATCCTCATCGCAAGAAATTTAAATTCGTTTATAAGAAGACTTTAACAAGATTGATGAATAGATTTATGGAGTTAACTCCTTTGAATAAAATAATAAATCATTTAGAAAGCAATAATAAATAATTTGATAGATCCAACTTTTCAGTTGTTGAATATGAATTCTTAAGGACGACCCTTCCTTAGATTATTATCTCCTTGTAAAATTGTGGGTTTTATGATAATGCTCTCTTAGAATAATATTTTAAAATATTTTCAAGCCGTGGATTCTAAGAGAATTCCCATATGATGGTGAAGACTATCGTTGGATTGATGTGGTCTTATGTTAAATTTAATACCTAAGTAGACTATACATTTTTCATAGACTATTTATTTAGATAAGAAAATCATGTAATTTTCATAAATTCTCTTAGACTACTTTGGCTATTAACTACTCACTTTGATGTAGTAGATAATTCTAATGGAGAGAATCAGCAAGAAAATAAATATTCATATAATTAGAATAAAATTACTTAGGAATAATTAGAAAAGGTTAAATAATTATTTATTAAGAAACTAGAGAAGCAAAACTTAGTTATACTTAACAATAAAAACTCAGTTTAGTTGTTATAAATCATTTATAAATTATACCCTTAACATGCTGTTTAAATAGCTTCTAATTATTAGAAAACAATAGATTAAATTAGCGAATAGGATAACTTCTTTAAAAAAATATATCCTTTTATTTAGTTAGCTTAATCTGTAATTAGATATAAGCATTAAAATTAATCTAAATTAAAGGTCATAATTTATGATCAAAGAAACAATAGTATTACAGAACACATTAAATAGCAAACATTAGTTAGGTCTACTTTTGAATAGAATGTACTTGCTGTTCTCAAGAATATGAATCCTTCCTTATCAATAAGATAGAATGTCTATATTGGAGATGCATATGAAGTTGATTTCCTTATTGATTCTCATAATATAGTAATAGAAATTAATGGAGATTCTCATTACTACTTTGACAACTCTACTGGAAAGATTAAATTATTTGCTAAGACCCTTTTAAAACAAGAGTAATTATTAATTTCATTCTTAGTTTATTTTAGATTCAAATATTTATTTAATGTTATCTAAGAAGTAAAATTTAATTATTTTTAATAATTATTAGGATATTAAAATTATTTGGAATCAGAAATATTGTTAATATAAACTAATTCCATTGGTATAAGCTCACTTCTGTTGAAGAAATGGAAGAATATATCATTAACTAACTTAAATATGCTAGAGTTGATATTAAAATATTTAAATAGCCTAATAACTCTGAAGCAGGAGAAAAGCCTAAAGTCTAGTTTGCTTCATAAAAATTATAAAATATTTAATGATAGATTAAAATTTCATGTTTTTTGATGAAAAATGTTAAATATTATTGAATTTGGGTTGATAGATTTTATTAATTTCTATTCTTTAATTAATTTCTTTACTTACTTTAAATGTACTTTTTCTTATCAATAATTTATTTATCATTTCAACAATTTAAGGTATAAAGAAAGATAGTTAAATACTCTTTTATAAAGTTATTTTAGTTTTTAATAAGATTACCAATATTACTTAAAAAACAAGATTTTGAGATAGAAGATGATTAATTTGATAAAGCTTATTACATTGATAAGAGATAAAAATTAATGAGAAATATAAGCCAACAAAATAATTATTAACTTATTTACTAATTTAACTAATAGAAAATGAATGTGGTAAAATTATCTGATAGGCATGGCATATAACCAAAAGAAGAGATAGTAATAAAAGATATATAGCTAAATTTTTCGCCAAAAAACTAATGAATAATTAATTTAAGAATATTTAATATATTAAATAAATACCTTATCAATCAATATAATATTTTTCTGTTAAATTTAATTGATCAACAATTTTAATAATATAAAAACAAAAATTAAATAGTCAAAAATAAATGAGTTAAGCATTAGATTAGTAGACATTATTTGGTGAAGTAGGATTATAATCTTCAAGCTAGAATAACTATAGATAGAACTCGAGTGAAGAAGATTATTAATAGTATCAAATTCATTTTTACTTACTATGAAAATATTTAGAAGTTTATGCTGAATTTTTCATATTATTTTAGAATTAGAGCCCTATCTGCTTTGGAACCATCTAGACCGTATAAATAGGATAGTAGTATATTTAAAAAATAAGATAATAAAAGCTTTGTAGAAGATAGATAACCAGCTGGAAGATCATTTTCAAAGTAAATTACCTTTTCAATTGAAATATACTCTTTTATTAATACCAATTATTCATTTTCATATTAATAATAAATAGAATAGATAAAGATAATAATCAACTATTTATAAGCTAAGAAGATTAGGAATAAAATGAGTAGGAATAAAGATAGGAATATTTTGATAATTAGAATTAAAAAAACAATGTAGTATCTTAGGGAGAAGTTAATAGAGTTGTAGAGGAAGTTGATAATGAAGCCGAAGAAGATGATGAAAATGGAGATATTTAATTTTAGTAAACATAAAATTAGTAATTTTATTATGAAAATGATGAGCCTTAAGGATATGAAGATAATGAGCAAGGCGAAGATTTAGAAAATAGTATAATCCTATAGATGTATATATCAATTCCTGGAAAGAATGAAGATGCTATATTAGAACTCATGAGAAATGAGAAAATAATAGAAGTTGCCAAAAGATTTGCTAAAAAGAATAACCTTGACTAAGAAGCTGAGGAGTAAATTGTTCAAGCTTTGTATGCAGCAGTTGAAGATAAATAGGGTACATTATAAGAATAAAAGTAAAATAATAATAATCAATAATGAATAGAGCTTCTTTTTAAAAAATAAATACTCCCCATAAGATGATCACATGGAGAGTAGTTAGATGGATTTTTAGGGGATAATAATAAATATTAATAATATAATAGAATTGGAAATGATGAATGTATAAAAGAAGAAGAAGAAGAATATTATGACTAAGGTATGAGTGGATTTACAAATGCAGGTGTCAGTCAATTCAATAAATCTAAGTAAAGTGTAAATAGATTAGATTAAAATTATAAGAATAATACTTAATATTTAATTTTAAAATAAGATCAGTACCCCACTTTAAAAGACCAGTTAAGGATTTTTTGAAAGAGCAAACCCTAATTCTAGTCTATCAAATTTTACTCCTTCTGCAAGTTAATCGAGTATGCCAGGAGTTAGATTGTATAATTTATCAGAAAAAAAAAGAAAGAAAAGAGAGTAAATATTAAATAATAAAAATAAAATGGCTATCCTTATTTATTTATTAACAGGGAAAATATAAAATAATCTGAAAGAGAAAAAGAAGAATTGGAAATTAAGGGGTTAAAAAATGTCCCTGAAATTAATCAAAAATCTGCTCAAATAATAGTAATATTCTATACAATAAGTTAATTTAAGCTTGAAAATAATTATTTTTAACTATTAATTAGTAAAAGAAAAGAGCTAAAGGAGAAAAAATTGATAAAGATGATGCTTAAATTAAAGATTTTAAAATTAGTATGATAAAATAATATTAGGAATAAAAGGAATTGGAAGAATGTACCTTTTAACCAAAGATAAATACTATTAGCAGATCATTAGGTGATTGTTTAAAGCAATACAGAAACTTTAAAGACGTTTACAGCAACTTATATTTTGAATCTAGGATTAAGAAAATAAATAAATAATAAGTTCCAACATCATCAACTAATGAATTGTAAGATTTAATTAATTTTTACACCCATATTAAATCTAAAAAATTAACAATTTACTTAAGGGACAAAGAATGCACATTTTAGCCCTATACAAACAAATCAGATAAATTAAAGGTGAATATTACGAGTAACTTCTTAGATAGAAATAAAGAATTTCTAGAGAAAAAGAATTAAAAAGCAAAAAATATGCAATACTTGCATTAAAATGTTGACATAACAACTGGAAGAAAGCTCTTTGAGCCCAATCCTTTTAAGAATCATAGTGATACAGTAAATAATATAATTGAAATGATTAATTCTAAATTAATGTTTGTTTTAGAAAAAGAATAATTAAATTTTTGAAGAGTTGTATAACCTTAGTGAGAAGAAGAAAAAGCAATAAATAGTAAAATTAATAATAAATATTTTATTCTATTATTTTCTGATTAAATCATTTGAATAATAGGAAGAAGAAAAAAAGAGAAATTCTGGAAAGAAATAGATTTAACTGAGTGAATAAACTAACAATATAGTAGAGAAATAAAGAAAGAGAAAAATAGAGGAGATATTCAATAAACTAGATGATGATGGAGATGGCCTGATTTCAGGAAACAAAATTAGTATAGAAAAAGTAGATAAAAATGTAGTTTTGCTTTTGTTACCTATATTGGAAGAAATAGATAAGAGATAGATTGAATTAGATTTTTAATAATTTTATGAAGGATTTAATACTTACTTTAATTCTATGAATGCATCAGATAGGCATTTGATTCTTTTTGGGAATAGTAAAACAGAAAAGCCTCATAAAAATATTGCTTAAAATAATTTCACTTTTTCGGTAGATAAAATTTATTAATTACCTTTAATTTAAGTTATTTAATCTTTTCTTTGAAAAACTAAGCCATAGATCAATTAGAAATCATAAAAGATAGCTGCAAAAAGAGATTATTTAGATATTTACCCTAATTAAGGATAGTTTTATAATGGTAATAATATGATATAAAATATCTAGATCACAGAAGAAGATGCTAATGTATTAAGAAAAGGAGTAGCATATGAGTGATAAAATTAAGTATGATAGATTTGTTGAAAATAAAATAGTCAAAACAATGCATTGAAGAATAAGGTAGAGTTTAATTAAATTTGATTTTAAAAGAAAGTTAAATTTAAGTAAAATGAATTAGAGAGAACCAGTTAGATTAACCCTTATATTAAATAAATAAATTATTTTATATTAATTTTAATTTGTAAATATATTTGATTCATTAATAGTTAGATTTTTCATCATTTTATTGAATTATAATTAGAGTTAAAGTAAAATTAAAAAATATTATAAACAGAATCTATTCTTAGAGAAAAAATTAAAAGCATTTAATAAATTACTTTCATATAATAAAAAAAAACATATCTAGTTTATTTAATAATTAAAGTTTTATTTTATTCACTGCACTGGACTATTGGAATTACTATCAGTACTTCTATGAGTCTTTTAATCAGTTTCAAAAATACCTTTTCCCTTTGGTTTGATGCTTGATTGATAAATCTTTAAAGATTCCGTTTCATGGTTGGTTACTTGACATTGATCATCATCTAGCTCAGTTTTTTAAGTTCCTAGTAGTACAAAGTTTGATCTATTGCTAAAAATAGAATTTGGTGCATATAGTTTTAAATTTTTCTAAATAGAATCCGAGATTGATACATTTTTTATAACATCATTATGAGAAGGATAACCTTGATCTACTAATTATTTCAATTACTCTTATTCAGCCTTACAAGAATTTAACATAGGTGAAATAGATTCTGAATATTATTTGAATTTAACAAATTCTTAATCAAACATGCTGTATTATTTTGCCACTTAGTTTTATGATTGAGATATTTAAGAAGAAGTGAATTGTGAATCTAATTTGAAAGGGGTATTCTTGGATAATTTCAAATTTATTTTAGTATTAATCTTTTCATGAATATTATCTTTAACCTTCTTTTAAAGAGACTCTATAAATTATTAACCTTCAAATCCTAAAATTCTTCTTTTAAGTCTCATCCATAATTAGATAGCTCTGAATTATTTTTTTGTGCTAATTACCTTAAACTATAAATATGGTTACAATTTAAGTAAACATCTTTTAAGAATTAACTTGAGAGGATGATTTGTTTTTTAATCGACTCTAATTCTGATACCTTTCATGAACTAGAATGCCATTCCCATTACAAAAACAACATTCATTAAAACTGTAACTGTAAAAAGGATATTCTAAATATAAGTCTTTGATGTTGATAAAATGCAAGCTGTGCATATTAATGAAATCTAACAAGTAAATATTGAGAGCAA
Source organism: Tetrahymena borealis (assembly GCA_000260095.1). NCBI lineage: Eukaryota > Ciliophora > Oligohymenophorea > Hymenostomatida > Tetrahymenidae > Tetrahymena > Tetrahymena borealis. The sequence goes on along the minus strand of JH651232.1, from coordinate 729,893 downwards.
ATCAAAGTTATTAAAGGTTTTATCTTTGTAAGGCTGTATCCTAACTAAGAATATATTATAAAAGGCTAAGAATAATACAGCCAATAGAAGTTTTGCATAGTAATCTTATTCAAAGAAATTAATAACAAAGATAATACAATATTTAAGCATTATTTTTACTATTTCCCAATATGCTGCTCTTGGCTTATATTCTTAAATGAGGAAATTGTACTATTTTATTACATAGATGCTACCAGTTTATTTCTCTTTAGTGATTTTAAGAATTCTGTAAAGAAGATACATTGGAATTATAATTGAGATAACTATCACTAATGGGATACCTAAGAAATAAATGCCATAATCTTTTGAAATATCACTTGAACATTCAATTCTCTTATCGATCAATCTATAGGATTTGCTCCCTATCGTTACACAAGTTAGAGATTTCACTGCATCTGTAACAACGCCAAATCCTCCATAAATAAACATAACTTTCAGTATCATGTTAGCATATAACATTGTATATTTTAGTTTTTTAGATTTAGATTTGTCAAGAAAATAAGTTGCGTATATAGCTAAAATGCATAGGGAAAATAAAATTCCAGCAAAGAATAGCTTTAGCAAAATTCTGGTAATAATTAATTTTTTCAAATTTGTAGTGTTCATTAAACAATCAATAGAAGAGATGAGGTTAACAGTTGGGTCACCAAAAATAAAAGCAGCATTTGTTTGATTTGGAAGTGTGAATCCTGACCCATCTAAAATCATATAAATTTAGAAGAAATTCATAAGAATTTTGATTAGGATAGAATTTCTTGAAAAGTCTATACTGCAACCCAATGAAATCCCAATAATTTTTTCAGTATAAAATCTTAATATTTTCTTATTTGAACATCTAATATTCTATAAAATTATAGAAATAATATAGGTAGCAGTAATAATCATCAATCCTATCATGCCAATTATCTATATTGTCTATGATTTACAGACTGAACACACGTTATTCGAATCTAAGGTGTACTTTTCATCCCAAAGGGCGCCTTAAGAATCACATGTTTCACATAAAGGACCAATATAACCTTTTCCACAAGTATTTCTTGAGTTGATGTCCTCAGCTTTACAAGATGATGCCTATAGATTACAAGTAAAGATTTTATCAGTCATGGTATCTTCTCTCCAATATCCATTTCTTAATTAAATGATACTTCCTTCACATCTAAGAGCTTAACTAGGGCAGTTTTGACAAGAAACTTAATCTTTATCTTACTCAGGAATATCCAAAGAGTATTATCCAAATGGACATGGAAGACAATAGGTTATTTAGCTTATTTTCGAAAAATAGTCACCTAATTAGCATCCTATAGAATTGATTTCTAAAGTTACTACCATAAACTTTTATATAAAAATAAGCATTAAATAAAATGATTATTATTAATAATTTAATCTAAAATAAAAACAATGATTACTTTTTAAACGATAAAAAATCCTGTACTATTGACTACAATAGTTGGAATTGTGCCTGTTGATTTTATATTGAGTTTACTAGAAGAGTTTGGAGGCATGATTAGAGTTGCATTGAATAAATGTTGGTTTTGATTTTAAATAATAGAAGATTAAGAAACAAATATGTTATTATCATTCTTTTATTCTATTACAAATTGATATTTCAAAAATTCTTATTGTATGATGTCATTACTTAAGCTTAAGGAGTCTTATGGGAAACGAATAGGAATATTTTCATTATCAAGAATTACTAGCTTTAAATTATCAATATAGCTATTACTTTTGAAATTATTTATTTTGATGAAATCATTTGCTTCGAATAATTATTGATTAGGTAGTAATGCTTAAGCTTTTTATGGGAAATATCCTATATTCTTACCATATAGGTCAGCTGAATTATTTATAAATTAATTATCTGTTTATTACCTTTAAATTATATCTTTAAAGAATTAAGGAAGAACGTTAAGAGAATTAACTTTGATAGCACCACCAATGAGTGCTTTATTATCCTAAAATAGAGATTCACTAATTTAAACATTCTGTTCAAGGATATAAATAGCTCCACCTTATTCTTGAATTGATTCATTTTGTTTGAATCTGCATTGTTAAATATTGGATATATTATTTTAAATCAAATCAATGTTATTGATTTAGCTATTAACTATATATAAGCTTGTACCTCCAGATTGGTTAGCTATATTTTTGTTAAAATCTGAATTTATTATATTGAAAGCATCAACATTTAGAATATTTACTACTCCCTTTGATGGTTTAGTTATCGTATTATTTTCAAATAAACTATCTTTAATGGTTACTTATTAAATATTTTATAAATTAAATATACCATTAATGGATAATAGGGAATTTAGGATATTGCTGGTTATAGATATATTATCTAAATCTATAATTTAGCAATTAGATATCATGATTATTAGGTTCTATGTTGAGGATAAAATTAAAGAAGAAATGGTTAAAGAATTACCATTTAATATGATTAGAGATAAATATTTAGAATCTAAAACAATACTATTGAAGTTTAAATTTTTTAAGCTAATAGTATCTGAATTGAATAACATTAAGCTATTAGAGTATAATACTATTCCTTCAAGATTAAAATTATTAATTGAAAGGGTCTAGCAATCAATAATTGATATCAATTCAGAATTGTTAGAATTAGTGTTGGTTTATAATGATCTTTTAGATAATAATGGTTGTTTCTCTGAGTATATTTGAATAGATAGGTTATTGATAATTACATCATTCACAGTGTAGATAATAGAATCTTAAGTGTACTTTTAAACGCTTAAGATTTTTAATCCTGTACATTTAGTTATTCTTAAATTGTTTATGCTAATTTATTTTACTGATTGTATATCAATAGAAAATTAGCTTTGCTTTTATATGATATCAGAGTAAGAAATATCTTATAAACTAATATTATTAATTAATTATCCTTAAATCAATGATAATTAATTGCAATTTATACCCTAAAATGATATTTTGCTTATATCTAGATCTTGTGATTTCTTAGTTGAGAACAAGACTAGGTTTTAGCAATTGATATTTTGAATAACTAAACTTTAAATTGTTATTTAAGAAGAATTTTCAAAATAAAATAAAATGAGATTGTCATGTAATTCTAAATTCTTAATAGTAAGAGTTTGGATATTTACAACTTTTGTATTCAAGAAATTAAAGAATGCAGTAGCTTTATTTAATTATTAAGAACCAAAAGTAAAGCCATCAATTACTAAATTTTGAATTCCTACAAAAGAGTTGGAGGTAAAGGTAAAATAATAATTTTTTAAAATTCCTTAAAGCAGTATGTTTTAAAGATAGATGATGTTTTTTCCAAAAATTTGAATATTGGGATTTTATATCTTCGTTTCGTCAATATCTTCAAAAACTAAGATAGAATTTCGAAGATAAATATTTTGTGAAACCGAATTTATGTTATTGAAATATTGATCAACTATTATTGAACTTTATGCCTATTATTGATTGGAATCTATTACTAAGTTAGATAATTATTATGGGATGGTTGATATTTTTTAAAGAGTTTCCATTGTCCCAACTGTAAAAACAATAGTACTTAGTTATTATTTTACTCTGTTTTTTTAATTAAGGTAAGAAAGCACATTAATCTTATCAGATATAGCTGGTATGTTGGGTAAATTTTAAGAGTTTAGATTTAAGGAGTAAAAACATTACTTATTGATTTATTAATAATCTTAGAAAATAGGAATATTGAATTTTAAGAATCCCTATTAAGAATAGAAATAAACATCAATGAAAGTAACTACATTACTGTTCTAAGGATCATACCTAATAGAAGAGGAAAGAAGATTTGGCATTTCAGCAGAATAAGTGAAACTTTAGTTAACTTTATCCTAAAAGATGTGATAAAGGAATATATCTGTATTAGTAATTACTAAGAGATAATCACTTTGAAAAATGAAAACATCTCTTATTTCGCTTTGAGAAAAAACTTAGATTACTTAAGATTTAAGCTTTAAATCTGCTGAGTAATAAATTGAGACAAATAAATCAGAAAATAAAATATAATATTGTTAATCATCTGATATTTTTATTTTGGTGTTTTTAATGTAAGGAACTTTTATTTATGTTTATAATAGCTATGCATTTTATAATATTTCAAATTCAATTCTTCCTTATCTTTACACTAGCAATCTTTATAAATATTGATCGTAAAAATATGATGTAATGCTAGTAGAAAGGAGCTAAGTTGGGCTTCCTTGGAATTAACATCCATTGAAATTCAGATAGTATAAATACCCATCTTATGTAGATACAATCAATTACGAATCATTAATTTTTTGTGATGATTTAATGATTTTTTGCAGATTAAATGAATTTAATGCACCAGTCATGTCAATGAAATTTAGACTATTCTTGTTAAAGCACATTAATTAATTTTAGTTATCGATATTACTGTATTAAAAGATGAGGGAAACATTTATGGATTCTGCTATAAATAAGATACTGGAGAGTTGAACTTATAGCTACTAAAGAGTTTTTTGAGCTAAATTAATTTAGATTACTTAGTAATCTTAAGTTATCAAATAGAAAAGATTCTCATTATTTAATAAATAGGATGTAAGTGTAGCGATACCATTGAATGGAGAAATAGACATAGAATCTATAATTTAATTATTTAAAGGATCTAAGATATAAATGACAGATTGTTGGATGATGATTTTTTTAGTAGATGAGATTATTTAATTACTTAACTAATTATTTATTGTTGATGGCTGTAAATATGTTTTTCTGATTTAGTATTAGTTAATTTACTAGCCATTCGAAAATTAGAAATTCTTCAGTTATTTAGTAAATACATTCTCTACAAGGCTCTAAGTTAATCCACTAGAGACATTCTCGTAAATCAAAATGTCTTTCAAAGAGAATTTTTATGAATTGAATCTGCTTTACAATTTTAAAATCTAATGAAGATCATGCATATAAATTGCAGTTTAATCATAAGAAAGTATGATGTTACAATTAATTATCCAAAAATTAATTAAGGGAGAAGAAGAGTTAATCCTAATTATATAAAGTAGTATCTGTTTAGAAAGCGAATATATGTAAATGCTAGTTGATGAAACAACAATAGCATAGTCTAGATCTATACTTATCTTTAACATTGCTTTGATGCTAGTAGTTGACTATATATCATCTTAAAACTCCTGAAGGATAAAGCTAGAAGATGGTATAGAAGGATTGAAGATGTCTGAAATGACTAAAACATTATCTATAGAAAGAATACATATTTTAGAGTTCTTAATATCAAAATCAAGAGCATAAAAAGTTGTCTTGAATGTAATTGTGTAGATATTGAGTGTATTGATATCTATCACATAGCCTTGCAAAACGGTACTAGGTTAACAAAAGATATACTTTTTAGATATCTCTATAATTTTAAATGAGTCAGTTAGACTTGTGAAGGGTTTAGTTGTGATACTATTAAAGAGGACAGAGTCATAAACGGAAATTTAGTTATTTGTTAAAACAATCATTTATCCATCAATTCTTTTGAGGTTAATGAAGATTTCTTTTGAAGTTAAGTTAACTACATTTGAAACACCTTAAGTAAATGAAACTCTTAGAACTTTAGTTTTATCTACATAAAGATATATATAATCGCCAAATCTATCATAAGAAATAATTTCAGCAGGAAAATTAATAAGCCTTTTAGTGAGATCATCTGTAAAGAGAACTGTGTTAGTAATGTAGTTGATAGAGTATATCATACCTTGCAGGTTTAGTATTATGACTTACTTGTCTTAAGCTACATATGACCAAGTTATAAGACTGCTCTAATCCAAAAGTAAAACAGGGTTAGTATTACCAATTTTCTGAGCATATAAGGCATTTTAATTTGTTGAATAAAGAACGATGGATAGATTTTAATCATAATAAATATATTCAACTGTTCCACTTTATTAGGATTAGTTAAAAAGAACTTATTCTGAGATGAAATTAAAATCTATGAGATCAAATGCTGAAGCTTGGAAAGTTGTTATTATTTTCTAGTTTTTATGATCCCAAGCAACATTATTTATAGGAGTAGGATAATTTTTCATATAAAGATTATATGCTTTAATAGGAACTAGTATAGTTTCATTTCTAAAAGGAAGATGACAGGTTATTTCCGTTGTGTCTAAATATCTCAAATTTAAACAGCTTTATTGAATAGGAGTTATTAATTTATATTGATCGTTATTCAATTAATAGATAATTGATTGGGAGAGACTTTAAATTACTAATATTTCTTCTTAAAGCAATTTATTTCCCAGTAAAATAACACTTGAAATTGATAAAGAAGAATTAATTTAATAAAAATTCTTTTTAACTTTATCAATTACAATAACACCTTATTGAGGCTAATAAATTAATACTTTTGAAAAAGATTAATAACCTCCCCTTAATTTTGACTAAACTTTAATTGTTTTGATTAATGTATTCTTAAAATAACTTTTTTAAATGAAGTTATTAGAAGCATCTAGTTCATAGGTATAGATTCCATCTGATTAGACAGTATATAAAGAGAGCACATTTTAGTAATAATCAAACATTTAACTTGTAAATTTTATGTTTGGGTATGCGATCTTTTACTCAGGAGTAGAAAAGCTAGAAGATGCAGTATTATAAAGCAATATATTTGGAATTGTGCCTGCCTAGAATATAGCTAAGTATGATGTTAATGCAGTTTCAAAGAATATATTAGATGTAAAAGTCATTGCAAATCCAGGTGATCCCTTAATTACAGTATTCGTGGATAGAGTGATTATTTAAAAATCAGCACTTTTCAAAATTGCAATCTTATCTTACCCTACGAAATAATCTGATATTAGCATATAAACGTTAGACACATATGACGTATTTTATGAAAGGTCAATTGTAATATATTAAAAGTAGTTATTAGCCTCTAGAGCACATGTAATTACTGAAGTGCCTCTTACATAAATATTCTACCTCTCAGAAATCAAGCTAAGTTTGTCCCTTCTAGAAATTACAAGAGATGGTATTTTTATAATGTATTATTCGGTTAGTGTTACAAAAACAAGTAATTAGCTTGATTCTATATAAAAAGACTCTATCAATCTTCCAGAATTCAGCTCTATATCTAAGAAGAATTCTGAATCCTCATTTACACTTTTTGATTTATATTTTAATCTGATTTAATAGTTCTTTAGCATAATGTATAAATTAAGGTTGCTATCATAGTAAATCTTTACTACAAAATCAAAATTTGTCACCTACTCATCTCCAAATAAAGGTTATATTGATTAATAATCATAGCTTTAATTTATAAATTATTAAACATTTCCATATGGAATTTACTCAACTGGGGAGGAACCACCTTTATTAAAGTTGACGAAAATTGATTACTTTTAATTAATAATCAAGATTTTATTAGAATAAACCTCAAATAAAAAACTAAGATAAAATATATGTTATGTTATAACTGGGGAAAGTTTCTCAGTTGCTTTTCCATCGTTAGATATAGCCAATTATGATAATTAACCATTAAAATTTAGTAAAATAAAATTTCTATTTCCTATATATTTGTAATGTACAGTAGTATTAAATGCGGAATAAACAAGCTATACATTAGTAGGACCTTTGGAATAATCATAAATCAAAAATGTGCCATAAGTATTTTGGTGAATAACTAGAAGAGAATCTTATTTAAAATTAGTATTTATTGAAGGAAAAGAATATTTTATAAGCATTTGAGGTGTGCTTTATAAATAACAATCAGTTGCTAAAGAAATTGAAGTTGTTTTAAAAAGGTTTTAACTATTGCACACATTAGAGCCATACCTATGCATAATTAAGAAGTAATTCGAATTTAAAACAGCTACATTATAAAGATAGCCAGTTTATCCTTTTAAAAATAAATACTCAGTTTATTCGTTTTGTTTAAAGTAGACGGAATCTTTTGATTAGTCAAACATAATGTATCCTTAGTAATCCTTTAGGTTGAAGTAGTTTTACATTGTGATAGATTTTATCATAAAGGATAATTTCTTTTTTTGTTCAAAGCTGTAAAGTTCTATACCTCCTAAGAGGAAAGTATCGATGTAACCAGAATCATATATCTAATACAATCTTCCATAGTAAGTAGTTTACTACCATCCCCCATACCCTGCAAATACACCCGAGAACTTTATTAATAGGATATTAAAAGTAAGATTAGTATTTTTATAAATAAAATTAAAATTTCATTTGTAACTAATATTGCTTTGTCAACATAAAAAAATAATTAATTTTTATCATCTTGAATTTGAGATAAGGATTACTTTTTTTAATGCTAATTTTGAAAATAAAAAAAAGTAAACCGAAAGTGGAAAAATTTTTATAACAATTAAGTATAATTCTAAATTTGTTTAGAGTAAATTTTATAAAGATAGAAAAGTTCATAGGACCAATCGCTTAAAAAACAGTGTAGTACATTAAAAATAATAAATCCGAATTCAGAATTCCTTGTTTTCTAAATGATTCAAAAATAAAATAAAATAAAAATAAATTACTGTTGTAATCAAGGTGGAGTTAAGTAAATTTCTATCATATTATACAAGGAAGTTAGGACGTATCGTGCAATAGAAGTTTATTTAATCAGGCGGGTAGAAACCACAATCTCTTAAAAATCCATTAGTAGTGAATGCATTTTATGATACCAAATAAGATGTTTCCGTATCATACTTTAAAACCTAGAATGGGGTGAAAATGTATAAATATTTAGAATTTTCATTTAAAAAGGCATATTGTATTTAGTTTTTAAATTAGTTAAAGCTGTTGTCTATAAAATCTGCACAGGAGATTTAATTGATAAAAGATGGGATATCATTTATTTAATTCTAACTTGAATTAAAAATAGCATTGTTTAATTAACATTAACTATCAACTAAACTGAAATTAGGTAAACACAATTAGCAAGCTGTCAAATCTTGATCACAAATTTGGCAATTCTAAATTTAACAAGGCTCACAATATTATAATAAATCATTTTTTCTAGTGCTTTTAGGGCAATTTTACTAGCATATACCTTCATATCCATTATAGAAGTAATTTTAGGAGCATTATAAGCAAGAAAAGTTATCTTAATTCTAAGTAGAATAAACAAATGCACAATCAAAGCAACTCTAATCACATTTTTAACACAAAGTTGATGAAAGAGTTTGGTATTGGCCTTATCCACATTGCAGCCAACTACTAGCATTTACTAGGATTGAAAGGAATATCTATATGAAGATATAGTTCTTTAATTTCATTTTTTTCCGATCTTTGTTTTTTTTTGTTTATTTTATTTGTATTAAGTTATTTAATAGTTTATAGAAAAATAATCTTTTTTATGACTTTTGAATGGGATATTATAATTAAATAGTAATTTCCTTTTAATAAACTACTCTTGTAAGTGATTCAATAACCCCTAAATAGCTAAATAAGAAAACCTTTTGATTAAAAATCTATACCAGCTCTATACTATGCTTTTTTAATAATAACTTTTATATTAATATATACCATAAAACCTCATTACAAATAGTATTCATTCCTACTAAATAATAAATTCTAAAAGGTTTTGAAAAAGCCCAAATATTTTCCAAAAATTTACAGAGGATGGTATTAATATATGAGAATTTACAGCATATAATTTAAATAAAACAAATCAATTAAATTAATTAGAGAATTGAGTTTTGATAGAGTTTAATACAAGTCTTTGAGATTCTAACTATTAAGTTAGTAAACTTTAACTTGTGTTTAAATGCTCAGACTATATCACTACCTTTCTCAGTTTCTCAAATATCGCCTAATTAGTTACATAATAATAGCTTTTTATATGATTTTTTAAAGATGCATACTCTATTGAACCTTCTATTTTATTACTAATACTATTAGTTATCAATCAATAAAATGATGTAATTATTGTAATTGTTTATTATTACACTTTTTAAATAAAATTTCTTTTAGTGTTACTCAAAGCTATAAATTTTTTATTTAAATAGATGCTTTTCTTCTTTGATTTTATTTATTCGTATATATAAATTTTGTTTATTTATAATTTTATTTTTTATTCACTAGCTAATTTTCATATTATATTAAAGTATATTCCTATTACTATCATTTCTAACTACATTTATTTTGTCTGCCAGCTACATTCTAAGAGATTAATATTTTTATTTCTCCATGTTTATTAAATTATTTCTAATGATAGAATAGTCCTTTTGAAAATCTTCTTATCTGGAAAACATTGATAGGAGATCTTAATTATTAGATTATTTATTTGTTCTAACTTTAACTAATGAGTTAAGTAAGAAATTATTAAGAGAATAGCATAAATAATATTAGCAAAATGTTTTTATAGAAAAATTAATAATATCGATAAAATATATTAGTAAAATCTTTATATATTAACAAAAGCGTATTTCATTATCAATAAAAATACGATATCATAGCTAATCTCTTAATTTTATAGTTGTATTTTCATGGGTTATATAATATTAGTACTATTATCTTGAACACTAATATAAATGACATTAATCTCATTATAATGTTAATATTATCGCCAAGATAATAATGTAATTCTAAGTGAATATGCTCTTTACAATTATCCTCATTACAGTATCCATTCTTCAATCAATTATTTTTCCAAATTAGGTTTTAGCAGAGTTTAAATAAGTTAACAATTTTATGCATTCATTCATTTCATGAATTTTTAAAAATAATATCCAAATGAGAGATAGGAAACTAAATTATACTAATCTCGTTTTGAGCATTCACTGCTAAAAATTTTAATTTGAGCTTAATAATGTTTTCATCATTTTTTAAATTTAGGTTAATATAAAATAATAAGTGCAGAAAGAGTAGAATTCATATATTAGTAATATATTTTAGTTCATCTTTTTCTATTATTTTGATAGGAGTAAATAAATTTACTAAAATACTTTTTAAAGGGTAAAAATATATTATTATTTTCCAACCATTTAGAATAGTGATAAAAATAGCTTTAGCTCCTAGTAATTTAAAGGTTACAGTATTAACTAAGCAGTAAGATTTCTATAAGGTAATAGCTATTTTATGGGTTGTATTTATTGATAGTTAAAAAATAAAGATATAATCAGTACTAAGGATTTAAATTTTAAATTTATTTTTATAAAACTTTTCTTTAATACTTCTTTTTGAAAAGTTCTTTTAAATATTATTTTTAAAACTATTTAAAATTCTATGAAGAAATAAGCAGGATTACTTTCATTTGCATGCAAGTAATTAATTAATTAATATCTAATAAATTAACATAGAAATTTTAATTCTTTTGTGATAGTAATCATTATTATTTAAGGAGTATAAATTTAGAGTAGATAGATATAAACAAAACTTAAAACTAGATAAATAGATATCTAATACAATTATTAAAGAATTTTTTTCATATTTTTATATTTTGATTGATTTCAATCCTGATATCACTTATTTTTTCTATTTTTAAAGTGTATTCAATGCATTATTATTTATATTCGGTGGAAATTGATGCCTTAGATAAAATATAAAGTAAAATCTTTTATATTAATATTTTGTTTAACTAAATTTTTAATTATTCTTTTAAAACCAGAAAGAGAAAATTTATCAGTTTCGTTTTTTAACATTTTATTTAATTTTTTAAAATTTATTCTTATATTACTAAATAATAGTAAATAGTAATTGATCTAATCAAGATGTTTGTAATTATTTATTCCAAAGTAAATGACAGAGTATTACAAATAATTTTTTAATATTCTTTAGATTTTTAAAGAAGAATTGTATGTAAGTATTTGAATGATTGAAATAATTATAATATTTCAAATTCAAGTCTTATTATTTAGTATTATTTAAAAAGGTTTTAACTTAAATTAGTTATTGATTTTTTTATATCCTATCTATAAAATGTCATCTTTGAAAGTATTTATGAAAGTTTATAAAAATATAAGTTTAAATGAAAAAAAATAGGAAAAAATGAAAAAGAATACTTCCAAAATTAAAATCTTTAAAGGTAGAAAAATAAACATTTTAATTTACAGTCACTAATTCAGTAAATAAAAATTATAAAATTAAATATAAATAAATAATTTGAAACATTAATATAATATGATATTATATTACATACATTTAATAAATTTAATAAAAGATTAAGTAATTAAGTAAATCAGTAAGGTAGGTAGGTTTATTAAATTGTCATTATTGTGAACGCAAAATATAAAAAATAAGTAGGCTTTTTACATGTTATAATTGATTGACACTTTATAATGTTGTTTCTCTCAAGGAAAATATTGAAATTTGAGAATTGGCTTATTTATAATTTAAAAATATTTAAAGATATATAACTAATATTATTTTTTAAATCAGATCTATTTATATAAACTTAGATCTCATATATTTTTTTTATTATTGTAGTTATTTAATAAATGATTTATTTTTTAGATTTATTTGCTATCACTATCTATCTAGTTCACTTTTCTTGCTAGTGTCTTTCAAGAAGAAGAAGAAAGAGGGTTTACATAAATAAATACCTCTTTTAATAATACTTCAATCATAAAATTTAAAATAAGAGGAATTAGAATGAGAATTAATGTTTCATTTTCAATATTCATCTTCTTTATAGTATCCCTATTGAGGAATGGAGTTACTATGAGCTCTCATTTGACCATATTAGATACTTGGATTAATCAAATCAGGTTAGTTAGGCTGAGCTTACTATTATTGTTGATAGTATTAGAATTAAGGATTCATGTTTTGCTTTAAGTAGAACTATTGTTGGTCATTCTATTAGAAATTGTATTATTATTGAGCCTAATTGTAACCGTAAGGTTGGTTATTTATGCCTTAAGTTCCTTGTGGGTAGTTTTGATAGTTATTGTATTAACCGTTTGAACCAGTTTAACCACCCTATCCAAATTAGAATTGTTATCCTTAGGAAGCAGAAGGATATCTATTGTTGTAGTTATTTTAGTAATTGAATTGTTCTTCATCTTCATAGTATCCTTGACTCTATCCTCCCATTTGATGCATCTAGTATTAAGGATTTCCTTGGGTATTTGGTGTATAACCATTACCATATTATTAGGTGATTTCAGCATTGCCTTAAGGGAATTGATTTCCTTGCTATTGCTCATAGAATTGATTTCCACCTTAAGGGTTTTTAAATTGGTTTACCTAGTTTGGCATGAATCTGCCTTACTATTGTTATTAAATAAATTATTGAGAACTATTACGCTAGAATTGTTAGTATTATTGTTATTAAGGATTATATTAACTACCAGCCTATTATTAATTTGGTTATTGTAAAGCAGGAGTTTAGCCAATATTGTAAGGTTATTGAGGATGAGCTTGAGCATGTTGCTTAGCAGGATCATTAATATCTGGGACAACTCCAGTGGCATCAGGAGTACTTAATTATGCAGGAGCTACTGTTGGATTAATACCTCCCATATAATGTTAAGATTAGTTTAAGTGAGCAGGATTAGCACCAACAACTGGAGGCTTGAATTAACCAGGAGTTGAAATACTTCCTGTGGCTCCTCTATTTTAAATAAGAGAAGGATCTTCATAAGGTTCTTTTGCACCAATAGCGGGGGGGACGACAGGCTTACTAGGTTAGCCATATTAGTTCTATCCAATACCCATACCTGCTTGTTAGGGTTATCCAGGAATTTAACCACTTCCATTCAAGTAAGGACCTTAGCTTTATCCAGGGATTATACCTTACTATCCAGCTGTTTGATGAGCACCTATTTGGCTAGCAGGATATCCAGCACCTTATTAATGAGGAGGACGTTAGTTAAGAGTATGCATACCATTCAATTATTATTAACCGCCTTAGATACCTTGACCAAGTTGAGGATAGGGTTATTAGCCATAAGCGACTCCTTAATGGGCTAGAGGTTTTTAACTATCAAATCCATTACCATCAATTGTAGGGGCACCAACTTGAGGAGCACTATATTGTTATCCAGGGAATCCTTATTAGCTTGTCTAAGGGAAACCACCAGGGGCACCAGGAACACCTGTAGCACTTGGCTTCATTTATTATTACAGAGAAGGATCTCCACCTGGATACATTTATTAAGAATTATTAAGGTGAGGTTTTTGAACAATTGGATTTGCTTGATGTTATTACCATTACATTTGAGGATTGGTGTTAGAGGGTTAACTGCCACTTGCATTCATATTTAGAGTAGGAGGAGCTCCGCTTATGGCATTTTATTAAGAGAATTAAGTTGCTGAAGGTATTTATGTAGGTAATTAAGACTAAGAAGCAAGGTTTTAAGAAGAAGGCATTGATGTTGGTTCGCTTGGATTAGTGGGAGCATTTTTAGCACCTTTTTTACCTCTTTGGCCCTTAGCAGCACCTTTGGGAGTCTCATCAGCTTACTTGGGAGGAGCTGGAGCTTTTTCAGCGCCACCAGCTTTTGTTGGTTTTTCTTTTTAGGGCTTTGCTCCTTGCATAATCATGCTCTTAATTTATTACTGGTTTTGATTGCTCTAGTTGAGAACAATTTCTGATTATTGGGCAGGATTCTTAATTTACAATTTTTTATTTTCAATAACAGATTGAACATGAGATTGGTCATCATTACCTTTAATTTTCTTTGTAGGATTAGCACCTTAATACTCATCATCTGAATCATCACTCTAATAATTTTTCTTTCCATCCTTCTCTACTTTTACCTTGGATCCCTTGTGGCCCTTACTGATGGGCTCATCATCATCATCCATTCCCTAAGAGAATTTCTATTGAGATATTTTAGGATAAACCTTTCTATAAGCTTCTTTCACTCCATCAATATCTTCAAGTTTCTTGAAATTTTTAGGAATATTGACAGGATCAATCATAACGTGGAGTACATCTCCGTGTAGAGGTTCTAAAAATTCATTAATCTTTTTTTATTTGAAACTCTATTGAGTAAGAGTGTGCTCAATAGTTAAAATCAGAGGTTTATCTTCAATATTGATATTAGTATTTGTACTAGATCTGTTGTAGGCTTCCATTAATTGCTTTTACATGACTTCGACGAATTTTTCATGATTCTATTTTATAAAATTAAATAAATTTATATTTTATTTTTTTAAAGGTTATTTAAAAAAAAAGAAAATAAATTAGATTTAAATTAATTACATTATTATAGGGAATTATGTTGACATTGAAATATATTTTAACACAACCGCTGAATTTAATAGCTAAGAAGAGAGGATGTTTAACTTTGTGACGAATATTAGGAGCACTAAAGAAGTTACTTAAACCTTCAATATTATTTTCGATAGGTTCATCAGAATTGTACTTTCTCTTACTTTCTCTTTTAACAAACTTTTTATCCATGTTTTCAGGAAGAAATGGATCAATGAAGGAACTTAATTTCTAAGCCTATATTTAATAATATAGGAACATTAAAATGGATATTAAATAATAGTTTCGATGAATAAAGGTTTACCTTTTGTTATTGAGTGTCTCTTGCAGATTTTCTAGAGTCAACAAAGATAGGAGGAGAAATACGAGATTCCAAAATCTTTGGATGTTCAAATTTGTTTTGATTCAGATATACAACAATGACTAAATGAAATTTAGAACCCTAATTAAATAAAAATATTGTGAATTTTCAATGAAAAGGATAAAATATTGTTTGATTGTTTGTTAGTTTAAAGTGATTTTGAATAAATTTTATTCGTATTAAAAAAGATATGATTCTGTGAATTGAATGCATGATCATAATTATGACAATATTCTTTTCCCCCTTTTTATTGTTTATTTAATTATGCACACAATTAATAATAAAAGATAATCAACATTAAAAATCTTCTTGTAAAATCATATGCTATTTTGTTAGAGTCATAGTAAAACAGCTTAATTCAAATAGTAGGAACAAAGGATTTCATACTTATTTCTATATCTAAGCAGTTTTAAACAATTTACTATTTTTTTATTAGCTTTCCTTTCTCTTTTTCTTTCTTTCTTACAATTTTGTTTTCAATAAACAATAATTATAAATCTTCTCATCAAAATAAAAAAGGGGAAAATGAGGGATAGAGTGTGATGAGTCAATTGCTAAATTTTTAAGAGGTTAATATACTTAATAGTCAAAACTATTATCATTTTTTGCTGTTTGCTTACTTCATGATTGTATGATGTGGTGTCAAATTTAAGACCTGTGAAAACACATCTAGAGCTATCAAATTCAGATCTGTTACCACCCTTAATGCCAA
Organism: Tetrahymena borealis; assembly: GCA_000260095.1. Classification (NCBI taxonomy): domain Eukaryota; phylum Ciliophora; class Oligohymenophorea; order Hymenostomatida; family Tetrahymenidae; genus Tetrahymena; species Tetrahymena borealis. Next base: position 713,660 of record JH651232.1, on the reverse strand, counting down.
CATCCACTAAGTGGAAAGTATGGATTTGATTGATAACTGCTCTAACTACATAAATTTCTGCCTATTTGATTAATTTACATTTATAATTAGGTTCATTTTCATGTTTTTTGAGAATTTATCAATTTCAAATAATGATTATGTATATTTACATAGATTTTAGAAGGAGGAAGCAATTTTTCATTAGTGAGAGGATCTCTAATCTATTATCATTTATTAATATAAAATTATTTAAATCGTAAAATATTAATGGCTTCATCTGTCATTTCAATTTGCTTTCATTTTATTCTTTCTTTCTTTAATCTCTATTTTATGGTTTTCCGCACAATAATCTTAATCTAAATTAGCTGTTGATAGACATAAATAATATCTTTGTTTTCTTTTATATTATGGATTCATATTGCGAAGTTTCTTATCTATAGTTCCTTTTATTTATCAGCTATAGCTTGCGTGGTATCCAATAGAGATGGTAGGTGAATAAAACTTGATGAATATTGAAATGATAGATGATGAATAAAAAAACATCTTTTTTTAATCTAAAATATTTTTAAATCATGTACATCAAGCGTGCAATGGATATCAGGAATGTTCCAAGATTTATGCCAGTTCCATCCCAATCCTTCTGAGTAAATGAATTGCTTTGAGCTTTCGATGATCAAATCTACTTTTGGCTAGACATTTTACTATTTTATGATTTAAATTAAGATTAATATGTGATTATTGAATGATATAAGATATGAATGCTTTAGCAGCATCAATATGGTCATCGATTGACTTATAGTTGTAAAAATATTTGAATGATGTATAATAGAGTAGACATAAGATCATTTGTATGTAAGATATTGTTAGTGGGTTGACATAAGATATTAAAAAATGTCTATGAATTATTAAAGGAAGAATAAAAAAGATGATTTAGGCGAAATTATCAAAAAAAGAAAGGGGAGGTTGAGATTAATGAAGAAGAGCGCAAAGAAGAAACAAAATAATTAATAAACGAATAAATTTGTTAATTCAATTAATCAAATGATTTGATTGTTAGTTAAATATTGATTGATTAATTAATTAATTGATTACCTCTGATGGGAGAGTGAGCATAATGGAAGGAGAAAGATTCCAGGTGATTTCAGATTCAGGAGTTGATCTCTTCATGTCGTAGACACATGCAATCCATTCCCAATTTTTGTCTTGAGGGGCATTTCCTCCTTAATATGAGTTATTTTCGCCTTCTCCAGATGATTCACTCATGAAATAAAATGATAGTGTTCGTTATAGGTTTCTTGTATGATAGGAATATAAAAGTATATTGTTGATTTGTTTTAGCTTAAAGAGCGGTAATATATGTTAAAGAGAGATTCAGTGAGTATCTATTATATATACATTTGTGTATTAATAAATAAATTAAGATAGTATTAGAATAATAGCGGCACTGTGGAAAATTCAAATTCATCCTCCCTTAAGTGGGTGTTGTCCAGCCCTTCAATAATGTTAAAATTTTCGGCAATTGGACAGGATACCCTAATTTGATGTAGAGGATGGTTGCGTAATAAGAAATTAAGAGTAGATTTGAATTGGTCATATTCTAATTGTAACCATAATTGGAGGTTATACTTATCAAAAGTAATGAAATTTAATTTACACTTTGATAGTTCAAAGATATTGATTTTTTTTGCCTTTTTCTTTTCTTACTTTTACTTTTTCGCTTTCTTTAATTTTTTTTGATGTAAAATTTACACTATTAATTTTCACAGATGCAAAGTTTTTTTTTCTTTATTCTTTATCATGGTTTCCTTTAAAAAAAGAAAAAGCCCTCAAATCGAAGTACAAACAAAATAAAGAAAAACAAAACAAGCAAGCAAGCAAAAAAACAAATAATAGTAAATATGCTCAATTCCCATCAAAAATAATAATTTATAATTTAGCTTATTAATTATTCAATACTCGATACTCCTCCCCCACTTCTAATTTTTATCTATTTTAATTTTTTTCTCTCACATTCATCGTTTGTTAGCGAGTTTGATGTTTCTTTCTTTGTTTCATCCCTTATTTCTTTGATTTATTGATTGATTCCTTCTTTTCGTATTTAGGTTTTACTCCCCATCCATTAATTAGTTAGTTAAATAATTAAAAATTCAGATTGTCATTTTTATTCTCAATTTCTAACTCTTTCACATATTAAATAAATTCAATATTGATTTTTTGACAGTGCATAATATCTAATTCATTTATTAGTTATCTTTTAGCCAAAATTTTATTTCTTTAAATTCCAAAATTCTCTCCTCTCACTCTGCCGTTTCTTTTCTTTCCTTTTTGTCTATCATTCATACTTATATCAGTAATATTTGTTAAATTTTTAACTTTAATACTACAAGTTTAAATTTATAAATTTCAAAATTCATTCTCTCAAATAATATTCTTTTTTTCTTTTTTTCCTTTTTCTTTTATCATTCTTAATTTGAATTCTTCTTCTTCCTCCTCACCCGCTTTTACTCACCCGTTAAAATATATTTAAGATTTTTGTTATTTTAAAATTTATTTGATAAAATCAATGCACTAACTAATCTATCTTTAGAATCAGAAAATGGTATTTTTATCCAATCATTTTATTTTCTTATTGCCCAAAATTCAAGAGCAGTAAAAAAGAATTATCTTGATAATATTCAGCTAACAACAAATAGAATTATATTCTCTAAAATCTTTATGAAGAAGGGTTATTGAAATGTTTTATATAAATTTTAATGCTGAAGACAAGAATGATAGTCATTTAACTAACTATCACAGACGACAATTTTCATAATTAATCATCAAGGAGCAATAAAATATTAATAAAAGCATCATAATACGATTCTATTCAAACATAAATTTAGTATTCTTAAGAAGATAAAGTGTTGGCGAATAGGTTGAGAAAAACATAGAAAAATTCATCTGCAATTCAAACTGCAAAAAGAAAAAAAATAAATGATCAGAATAAATTCCTTTATATAGTTAATAGAAATTTCACTCCATTTCTTAATTTATATTACTTTTATATTTCAGATCAGCAAGATGAAAGGAGTACTGATTAGAAGAAAAACAAAATTAATTATGAGATATGTCTATGTTTGCTGCGTCCCCTCTTCTATTATTAAAGGATTGGAGCAATATATAATTATTTCTTATTTTTTCTACTTATCATTCATGCAATATCGAACTATCCTCCTCCCAAGCGCACATCCTATCAAAAACTAATTTTGCAGCCACAATAAATAAATTTCTTTTTTTATCTAAATTTCACCCAGCCCACCACCCCGCTGGCTCAATTTTTAAACGAGGAATTATAAGGAAACTGAATTATTTGTTTTTTCCCTCTATCTTCCCTAATCAAGATCTTAACTCATATAACTCTTTCTTTCTTATCTCAAAAACGTTTAAAAAAATTCAATGCATGACAGATTGTATATTTTCTATTATAAGAATTTCACATTCTGAAGTATCTGGTATATCTTATCATAAATAGGAATAAATAATATAAAGATAATTTTATCTACTTTCTTTTCATAAAAATCTATCTTTGATTCCATTCATATCACTTCTTTGGCTTTAAAATTATCTGCCTCTATAATAAAGAGTAATTATTATAATTGTCATATAAAATCACTTTTTCTTCTGAAGTCTCTAGCAAGATTATATTTATCTTAGAAATTTTTGTCTGTTTCGAAAGACTTTTTTATATTTACACGTTTCCAAGATGAAAATAGAGAGGTGTTTGCAAAAATGAAACAAATTAAGGTAGAATTAAGTATTTTGCATTAGTGTGATTGAGTAGAATTAATTTTCTAATTGAATTTAATGAATAATTTTCGCTTACAGCAAATGAAAATATGAGAGATTTGATTAGAAATGAATAATCAATCATTGTTTTTTATCTTCAGCCTTGTCTTTTTCTCAATCAGAAGTATATCCAAGCAAGCTTCAATAGCTTCTTTGATTTTTAAATGAAATATATTAAGGGATTTTCATCTTTTACAAGGGGATTGTTGTTGTCGAAAATGGACAGATTTGTTAGCCCTCTTTAAATAAAATGTAAGAGAGACTGATAGATTGCTAGGATTACTGATACAAATTAATTGGTGTGAGTTACGCTAATTTGGATTTACATTTTTAAATTATTAATCATAATATTCGTATCAATTACCATTTAGAGTGTAATATTCATTAATTAAATTACTTAAGATAAGTAAATGGATGTACATCAATGAAAGACTATGCCTTCTATTCCTTTGCGCCTTACAGATTACTCCTGATTAATTTTTAACACTTCATCATCAATGAAATCTAATGGATTTAATTAGGAAAATTATCCATTTTTAACCTTAATTTTAAAGAACCGATAAGATTCTCGCATACTAACCAGTTATAGCTAGAGGTCCATACTTAAAAGACATTTAGATTTGGAAATATCTCTTTACATTTACAATTTTTTTATATGAATGAAAACCTATTTCTTTATCTTAGAATTTTTAGAGTTTCGATTTGAATCATTTTACTAAAATTGTTAAATATTTAGAAATTCTTAAATAAGTTATGTAACTATTTTTTAAATAAGAACAGCATTAGGCTTCATTTTCATAAAAATAAATTTTACCCTCCTTATTATTGATGCAGAGATTATATTTCGGACAAATTGGTTATAGATTTGAATTGTAAAATGTAATCTGTAATTTCAATAACAGAAAAAAGAAAAATTCTAATAAACTAAATATCAGATTAGATTTCATCAAAATCTAATAGAAAATTCTTTTGGGAGTTATTTAAAAACTTTTAAAATAATTGTAACTTAAATCTATTCTTAAATAGAAAGAATATTGTTAAAATATGAGAGTATTTACAGATACTTCTATTTATTTAATCTTTACTTTTCAGCCAACTTGCAATATTTGTAGTGATTGAATTAAAAGAATAATGTATAAAATAGAATTGCTGAAAACTTATTTACCCTAAAAATGTTGTTCTCAAATATTTCATTAAAATTTAGAGTTTTTTACTTTAACCTAATACTTACCATATTCTTATTTATTGTACTTGTTCATTATTTTAACAAATTTAATAAAAAATTTTCAACAAATAGTTGTAAACTATAACCTACAATTTCTTATGATTTAGATAACAGAAATAAATTAAATACCCCCACATTTCTTATCAATTAATGTTACGCTTTTGATAAAAAGTATTTACTTCAAAATCTTAACAGGTAATTTTATAGAAAAGAAATAGTAAATTGGAATAGGGTAAATATTTATATTTTAAATTATAAAATAGTGTAATTTACCATATTTTCCATTAGGGTTAATTCCACAATTTAATCTGATTGTTAGTGAAAAGTTTATTAAAGTTTTTTATAGGTTCTAATCTTTTTTGTAAGTCCCGAGAATAATAATATATTGAAAGCGAGAAAGAAATGAAGATTAAAAAAGCTAACTTATTTTTGAAGAAGTAGTTGACTCCACGAGCTAATTTTACTTCATAATTATAGGAATGCTGTTGTTGTAACTTAATACTCAGATTTATTTAGAAGTTGAATTTATTAAAGTACCAGCTGATAGAAATGAACAGGAGAGATGTAGGTGATGAAGAAAAAAATGAAAACTGTAAACTGTAATCCCGATAATTAAGAAAATTGCGATAACACAGGCACGAGTAGGATTTCATCCTTTTCTGCAAACTAAAATATGAATGTTTAATCTCCTAAATAAATCAAAGTATTCAGGTTCGCAATAAACAAATTCTATAAACTTACTCCACCAGAATTAAATATTTTTTACTTATTTAATATAGGAAATAGAGTAACCCCTATTAAATTCTAAATATAAGCTTATGTTGAAGAATATCAAATTAAAAAAATGCAATAAGAGTAGTGTAATCATAAAAAATATTTTTAAATATCATTATCGAAGAGACATTTATCACAGGTGTGTGTAAAATTAATCTATTGTAACCTATATTATCTTGCTTGATTTGATGGTTGTGGTTTCGTTACTTCTTTTTCAAAATTAAAGTGGAGTAAATTAATATCAAATTTTCTGTAACCAATCTTATCTGCAAATGTTTATCACCACTGTCTCACTCTTATACTCTTAGACTGTTAATTATTTTTTGATTCGATCACTCTCTCGAGTAACTTGCCATTCTTCTCTTCTATTTATTGATTTATGTCCTTTTGATCACATATATTTTTTATAATTAATTAATTACTTATTAATTTTCTATTAAAAAAAAATTCTACGCTATCAAATTTTAATATCTAAAAGGATTTGCGATAATAGATATAAAATCAAATTAATAATAATAATAATTAATAGTTATGTGAAAATAAAAAGATTAAACAGTTAATAATTCGATAAATACTTGCTCTTGTATGCGAAAGATACTGCTTTATTATGATTCTATTCTTCGTTGATCGGGATTGTTATATTTAAGATCTATGGAGTACTTTAACAAAGATATAATCAAAAAATATTCTATTTAAAATATAACTATAATTTATAGCATTAAAGAATTTTTTAAAATATGACTGTGTTAATAATAATCCTATAATATAACTGAATCTCGTTTCTGGAAACTTATATTTTTACTTATGATAATGGTAACTATAAGGCTAAATTTCCTCTTTAAAAGGAGTAAGGAGTTAACTACATCGAAAATTAAATGTTGAAATTTTCTTGTATAGTTTACAGTTTACTTTTTAATTAATCTGATAAAGTAATATACGCTAAAATAAATTTACATTGAAAAAATTAAAAATTTTGCGTGAGGTAAAAAAAATATGTTGATGAAGTTAAATTATAAAACTACGTGCATAGTCTCTAATAAATAAGCAGCTTAATAAGAAAGTAAATGGAAGAACAACTACCTTTTCAACATTAATATAAAGATCTTAATTAGAATAATTATTTAATATTGCTTAAGATAATTTAGAGTATAAATTAAGATGTGCTTTAATTGGAGTAACTTAAACTTTCAAATTGGGGAATTTAGATATTTTATTAAGCCCGAAATTTGATTAAAATTAAATAATATGTAAGCTTAATACAATCAAATTAGTATTTCCATATGAAAGATCATCACTACTATTTAATACCATAAAATTTTTCAATTTATAGAATTTAATATTACCCAATCTCAGCAATTCTAGTCAAATCTTATTAGGCAAATTAGGCTATTAATGTTTGTATTACTTATAAAGCTTGTAAAATTAAAAGATATTGGTTTAATATACAATAATTCATTAAAAATAATGATGCTTGCAGCAGCATTATAAAGGAGTAAGTAACAGATGGGATTAATAATCTACATGTAAGAGAATTAAATCTTTTTTATAATATTTTTCTCTAAATCTAGGATAAAAATAGATAAAAACTTTAAGGGTAATACTTTTCTTTGTAAGGAGGTTTAATGTTTTCTAAAATAATAGAGGAATCTAGCCCAGTTTTTTTGGAGAGCCAAAAAGCAAATTTTATGAACTTATTGCACGATTTGAAAGGAAGAATGATATGTGATTTCTAAAATTTTTAAGTTTAAACTATAAAATGTATTTGTGTTATATATTTTTTTAATTAAAATAATAACTTATTTTGAAAAAATGGAACTGTAAACTAAAAAATAGATCTATATTTTTTAACACTTTAAAAATTTAGTAATAATAAAATGAAATTACTCTAAATAAATTGGATTTTTCTGAATTTTGAAATTAACAGAATATTTTTATTAAAAGCAGTGTAATCTAATAGATTCGAATTATTAATCTTTTCTAATGATCATTAAAATAAATTAAAAATACATTCTGATCAATATGAATTAGGATTTATTAGATTTATCATTTAAAGCCTGAAATTAAGTAGACCATTTAATGAAGTCATAAATTATAAATATATATTAAATAATTAAAGCACTTACTAACACATTAAGTAATTGAACAAAACAAAAGTAGAATCAAGCTAATTAATAGATTCAATTATTCATTTCTGATCAAAATTAAAGTAGAAGTAAAAACTTATTTAATAAGATAGATATAATACAGTTAAGCAAAATGTCATCCATCCATCAATCAATCTAATTTTATAAAATATTTTTACTTGCTATTAAAATAGATAGATTGTTAAATAAATTCACTTTTAAATCTATACAATTTTATCTTATAAATTTATAAATGCTTTATCTTATCAGCCAGTTAATTCTAAGTTTTTGAAAGAAAATACTGATAATTTTTTTTAATATGCTAATCTTTAGCTTTGAAATTAATAAAAAGATAATAAGTATTAGTAGAATTGTTTGAGTAATTCAAAATTGTAAAAAAAGAAGAATATTAATAAATCAACTTATTTAAACATCATATATTTACTAGAAATGAATCTTTAAGATTAGAATTTATAAACTATTCTAAGCATGTCTAATATGGAGCATCAATATTAGCATAAGATCTCCAAGACATCATCAGTAGTATTAGATAGTGTTGCATCATAAAATGCGAATAAAAAAAAGTAGGAAAATTTGTAATAATAGTTGTAGGAATAACGTTAATTCTACTTAGATAACAAAAAGCAAGAAGTTGAAGATATTAAGATTAGAAAGACTAAAGAAATAATTGAAAAGAGAGCAAAAGAAGTAATTTTATTAGCACAGTTGCTTAAAATCATTGTTATTTATAAAATGAGCTTCTTAATAAAATCTATTTAACAATTTGAACATCTATTTGTTTTGAAATATTCATTTTTACATTAATTTTAAATTAGACTCAAGGATTCATAAAGCATCAAAACGGATTTAGATAAATATTCCCTACATCATCTTTGTTTTCGCAAACTTAATTTGTATAGCCTGATAGAGTATCTATTTAAATTACAAATTTTAATTTCTATTATATGCTCTTCATATATTACACACACATTTTTTTATTTTAAACTATTTTCAATATTTAGGAAATAAAAGAAGTTAATAAAATTCCCTTTAGCCCACTTAAAAAAAGGATCTAATAATCTTTAGAAGCTAAACATACAAGCCAAAACCCTTGGATAAGCAGTCATTATGGGTAGGATACCTTTGATTTGAATTAAACTTTCAAACCTACTCCATAGGAGTAAAAGTAAATAGAAGATATGAAAGAGAAATATAAAAACTAAAAATTTGATTATAAGAACTTTAAAAATTTTCTTAAAACTAAATACAACAATTCCAGTTAAAATACTGTTTCGCCTACTTTTTATACTTCAGATAAAAACTAATAACTATAGAAGGACTAAAGAAATAAGTAAGTAACGCTTGAATAAGAAGATTCAAATACTAAATAATTCGCGTTTCCTAGATCAAATACTGTTACTAGTGGATTTATTGCCTAAAGCTAACCAAATACCCCACTTAATAAATAAAGAACATAATCTAATGAAAGAAACCCAAATTAAAACCACTAACCTATTATTTTATAAAGGCCCAGAGGTGGAATATAATCATTTCACTAATCTTTTAAAAGAATTTAGAGCCCTGCAAACACTTCTGCAATTAATTCCACATTTACCAATAAGATAGATTTTATTTAATGCTAAGATAAAAATATTTAAAACAAGAATTATAAAGTAATATCAATGAATAATCCTATTAAAAGAATTATTAATCCTTTGGACTTAGTTATAAGTCCTACTAATAAACTCAATATCTCACTTTAAAGATTAAACAGTCCTCTTAATAGTATATCAAGTCCAATCAATACATTAAATAGCCCATTAAATTAGATTAATAGTTAATTTGATAAGATGAATAGTCCTATAAACTATTCCAATGATCTCATAAATTAAAATTTAAGTATTAAAACTGGAAGTAATAATTTAAAATCACAAGAAAATCAAATCCTAAAACGAAATTGTTCTTAATCACTATTTAATTAATCTCTATAAAATTAAAATAAATTTAAGAGATGTACTTCTCCGACTTGGAAATTCGGATACACCAACAAAATGAACGATGTATTTCAAACATATTCTATAGATACTTAAGATGTTAAGGTAAACTAACCTAAGACACAAAATTACATTTTTAAACCAAGTGGAAACCATGGAAATTTATTTACTGAATATTAAAAAGACTAATAAAATTATAATTATAAAATAAACAATAGTAGTGGGAGAGAGCGTGTCTTCTCCACACCTGCTATGAAAAAGTAAACAATATCAAGTTGATTATTTTAAAAAATATAAATTATTAAATATTATTAACCCACATACTTTATTTACCTTTAAGATAAACTAAATAAATTTATTTTTAATTTCATTAAATTGTACTTGGAATAAAATTTAGGTTAGGATATTAAAAATGTATATAAATTTGATTTATATGGGTTCAACGTAATCTCTTGATGAACTTTATAATTTTAATTAAAAAAATGAATAATCTAAAGATAAATCTCTGACTTAGTTAATTACATTCCTCATTCTTTTTTTATTTCATTTATTCTATCATATCTAAATGTAGATTAAAAATATAAGTTTGATTATGATAGTATTATTTATAAAATATATTTTTGAAATAATAAAATGATAATGTATGTAACAAGATTTTATAGACTAATCTTTTATTTAAATTTCTTTCATTATCAACTAACTATTATTGGTTGGTGTATTTATTTTTTAGAAAATTCTTTATATATTTATTAATATTATCTATTAAAGGTAAATTTACTCACAAAAATTATCATAAAACTAGAGAGATTAATTATAGTTCCAAGTTTTTAGTGATTAATAGGAAAGAAATAAGAAAATGGATCAAGAAAATAAGACTGAATAATAATAGCCTAAAAAGGAGAATGGTTACTTTGTTCAAACAATGCTAGATCTTATGAAGATTTAAACTTCTACATAAGATCAAATTCGTAAAATGCCATGGATTATTTAAGTACAAAATCATATTATTAGAATGTAGAATAGAAATGAATACCTTAATTGTTAATAATTTTGTAAAATTAAAAATAGAATTATATGAAATATTATGTTGAAAAGGAAAAAGTTACAAAAATTCTTGTGCAATTAGAATACTCGTAATCAATTTAGACTAAAAATTAATATTATTTATCAATAAATCTATTAAAACTAAGATAATTTATTGTACTTACCCTTATTTTTTTAATAATTATTAGAGGATTAAACAACGATTTAAGAAAATATGAAAATAAGGAAATGAATATTAGCAATTTGGTAATTATCTCCTCCTTTATTTTCACTATGTTTAAGCTAAAGAGAATGAGCTATAGGATTATTTTTGGTGGAGGTACCTTAAAATTGACTTTTTATTTATCCCTTAAGCATTGTTTTATTATAATTTTTTATAACTAGCCTTACTCTCTGCGAAAACTTTATATTTAGATCACTTTTGTATGAATAAATACTTATAAAGAGTAGGATTAGAATATAACGATACTATTGCATAAGAAGTTAGATTATTGTAAAATATTTAAAATAAAATTTAATTCATTGTAGACATATTTTTTTTCATCATAAATAGATACAGATTTTATTTTCCAGATGAAAAGATATCTTAAGATTTTAAAGTTCTTTGCGATAAATATATGAAGATTTAAGATATTAGAAAAACAATTTACAGTTCTAGAAACAAACTTTGAAAATGAATTAAATATAAACTATAAATAAAATTAATATTAAAATATATATTCCCTCACTTATTTTTATCATTGTATACAAATTTTAAAATAATTTTTCATTTTAACTTTCAATTTTCTTCTTAATTTTAATTAGATTTTTATATTAATAAAAATGAAGCTGTCTGTGATTGTAGCAGTAGTAACAAAACTAGAAAATTAATATTAATCTTTCTTGAAATTATTATAGCATCATTAAATTCATAAAAAAATAAAATTAGTTTGAAATATTTATTAATTATCTAACATTTTGGTTTATTGTCTGTTAATTTTAATTATAATCTATCTTTACTTTTTCTTTTTATTTTAAATTAAATTTTTAATTTCAAATTTTTATTTTCTTTTCATTCTTTAATTTCTTTTGCTTCTTCATCTGAAAGTTTCTTTTTATTTCTTTTTCTTGTGTTTTTTTGTTGCTTCTTATCTTGTATCTTTCAGATGATTTGTATTTTTACTGAAGTTTATTATTTAATTTTATTTTGTATTTTATATTTAATCTTTTCATCTTTGTCTTCATGTGAGTAATCTATTATTTTTAAAACAATACTTTTTATATATTAGTAGAAAGAGAGAGATTGTTTTATGTAGATTATCTGTTTCTCCGAAATCTCGATTGATTTTTCTCTTTAATAATTAGCTTTGATCTTATTACTGTATTGCTCTGAAATATCTTACGGGAGTTGATGCTGATTCTACATATCTCTATATAGATATCCAGCATTATGTGTCATTTTTAAACTGACTCTGCTAAAGCAGTTTAAATTTGACTAAGCTATCTTCGAAATCGGGTGCTATCGCGATTTATTTGAAGAATTGCTTCACAAAATAAATTTTTGTGTTAGAGTGATTCACTCTTCCGATGTTTAAAAACTTTAAGATCAGAGCATTACTAATGAGAAAAATTGGGTAGGGGTGCCTCAAAAACTAAAGAAACATAATATTCTACATATTCTGGTTGCCAATCTCATTTTTATTAAGGATTTTATATTGAATTTATTTATTTTTGCAATATCATTTTTTTCTCTATTTTTTAGAAAGTTTTTCTTTTATCTAATTATTAATTATTATTAGAAAAAAATTTGAAATTCAAAATATTAAATTTTTTTAATTAAAAAGTTTGGAGGTAATTAAGAAAGAAAGTAATTTAATTTAGAAAGAATTCATAATTTATTTTATTACCACAGTACATTATAAATACTTAACTTACCAATCTCCATTTATACTCATCGTTATTAAAGAAAATCCTAATATTTAAAAAATGGTTAAAGATATTTTGAACCCTTGTTCTCTATTTAATGCCTTAGTATGAATATATTATAAAAGAAAAAAATAAATGTTGAATTCTATTTAGTACTTTAAGAAGTTAATGATAAATTAAAAACAATGTTTAAAATTTTAATAATAATTATTATTTTTATAAATTCCAAAAGGATTTTTTTATTATTTATGATTGAATAATTTTTTAATTCCTTTTTGATTTAATTTTTTCTTTAATTCTTACCTATATACATAATTTATTAAATAGTAAAAAATATTATTAAGATAGATTATAAGATTTTTTAGGAATAAAGATAGCAATCAAATCCTAATTATAAAATCTATTTTAAAAAAATGAATATGGTTAAATGATTAAATATTAATGATAGTAGGTAATTAATAGAATTATTTTAAATTTTAGTAATCAATTTATATTGTAATAATTGTAATATTAAATATAAAGATTATTTTTTTTGTATTTCCTAAATAATATTGGAATTTAATCTTGTCTAGTGTGCTAATTTATTTAGCTTAATAAAATAGTTTTAATCTCATAATGATTACTTTTAGAAAGTATTACAATAACAAACAGAATTATGAGAAATCTGATTTTATTAACAATTTTAAAAATATTTTTAATAGATAATGGAAATTGATTAAGCGAAGATATTAAAAGAAGAGGACGCTTAATATTGCAAAAAATTGTTTATTATTAATTAATCTCAAATTTTATTAAAAATCAAAGATTATTTTTGCTAAATAATAAATAATTGAAAAAAATTAATTGTCTCAAATCAAAGTTAATAGAATATTGAATATAGTTTGATTCTTTCAATGAACTAATTAGTAAATGTTCAAGTAGAGTTCTACTTTGTGAAGAGCCACTTCAATAAAGAAAAAGACATTTGTAAGCAAAATGGTTTATCTTCTTCAACAGAAATAGAAAATTACCTTCAACTACTTTATCATGCTCTCTATAAATAGAATATCCAGGTAATAGAGAAAGAAAAAAACAAAAAATCAACAGGTGCATTCAATAATAAATGTAGCGTGACAGTCCAAAAAATAGAATATTCTAAGGATAAATATCCTACTATTGAATTTCTTTAATAAGAACTTAATAGAATAGTTAAATAAGCTTAGCTCTATACTGTAACATTCCCTGAAGTTAAGTACATAACCAAAATTTTAAATAGCGATTAGAATTAATAAAATTCAAATGGAAATAATAGTAATAATAATTTCTAATAAAATATTAACTAAAATTTTATGAGCAATAATAATCCAAATATAATGAATCAATAAAACATTTAAAACATTAATCGCAATATGAATGGACTTGCAACTTACTAGAATAGCAACAATCTTTTTGATAATCAAATGAATAGATAGAATAATATTAATAACCCCAATTTAAATGCTATTAATTCTATTAATAACAATTTAATTCCTTAAGTCTAATAGTATTATCCCCAATAACCTACCAATCAATAGAAGAATATCTTATAGAATGGAAGCAATAACAATCCTTAGATGTAAAATCCTCCTACAAATACTAATAATATACATACCAATATTTTTTAATTATCAACACCTACAACTGACCCAAAAACGAATCTAATAACTAATATAAATGGGAATAATGATAACACAACAAAGCAATTAAAATAAGAAAATGAGATTTTAATAGAAGAAAATTAGAAATTAAGAGATAAAATTTTAAAACTTGATGCTGACCTAAAATAGGCAAATGAAAAACACAATTAAGATAATTAAAAAATTTTAAAAATTGAATAAAAGTATAATGAACAAATAAAGAAAATTAACGATGAAAAAGATAAATTATAAGATAGAATCAGAACCAAGGAATAGGAATACAACAGGGCAAAGGAAAAATTTGAAAATGAAATCAAAAGATTGAGAGAAGCAGTATAAAAGATTGAGGTTAAGACTAATGAAAAGATCACTGCTTCATTAAATTGAAATTGAAATAATTTTCTTGTGAAGCAGGATTAAGTTTAATAGATAATTAACTAATTACAATCATCAATCAATCAATGAATATATCTTCACTTATTTAATATTGATTAAAAGAGATAAAACTTCAAGTAATTTCGTGTTAGTTTATTTATTAAATATATAAATATTATCAAGCTAAGATTATTATTACTCTGTAGAAAATGAATGACTTCTAAATAAATATATCCTCCTCTTTTTTTAAAACTTTAATTTGAATTTAATACATTTTTTATATACTTAAATAATCCATACTTATTAAAATTCATCAAAGCTTATATGATCTTTTACCTGATAAGATATTACCTAATATAAAAAGATAAGTATAGACAACGTTATAATTTGAAAGAATTTATATAGTAATTTGGCCAGAAATTTGTTTTAGAAAACCCTCCTTAGAATATAGAGGAATGTAATATATTAAATTGCTATAAAAAATTATAGAAAGATCAAAAGTAATAAGATATTATTCAATCGTAAGAAAAATAATAGCAATGGACGTTAAGTAAGAATAAATATTATACAAAACTAAAGGAAAGCTTGGAGTATTTGGTAGAGCAATAGCGATTGATTTAGAAGACTCTAATCTACCTCATGATAAGGGGATTAAGCCCCATATGACTGTTGTCTTTAGTATGCAGCGCTTTACTTAGAAAGATATCGATGAACTTTAAGCTCTTGAGAAACAATTCCGTAAATTGTAAAATCTAGGTGATAACGATGAGTATGTATATCATATAGAGCGTTGGGGTGGTAGTTCTTCAAAAATCTTAGGCTAGCTTCATGATCTCTGCATTTATCTGCGTTAGCATTTCACTGGAGATTCTTAAAGCGAAAGAATTCCTCATGTTGCTTTGAAGAAACCCAGTAGAAAATGATCATCATCGTTAATTGCTTGATAAAAACTGGCTAATTAATTCTAAAACAAAAAACAAAGGGTGGGTGGTAGGCATTGAAAATCATATTAATCAAATTAAAATAATACTAAAAATGAATAATAATTTCTATTTTGTTATTTTTAATCATTTATATTTTATAGATGTAGCATAATTTGAATAATTTTAATTATCTAATTTTTTAAATACTTACAGCTTATAGCAATATAGATTTATATCTAAATTGAATTGATTCAACATATAAATGGATATTAATCTATCATGTTTTTAAATTAAAAATAGATATTCTTATACTAGAAAAGATAATTTACACTTAATGAGCTAGAATCTTTCTCCTTTTTATAAGATATTATATGTAATATCATGAATAAAAAACACATCAATTAATCCAAATTATAAATTTTAAAAACTATAATGATTAGATGACTCAAATGATCAGGAAATTTAAATCAACTTTGATAATTACATTATGAACTTGAATATAAAAATACTATCTAAATTGTTTAAAATTATGTAGACAATTCTACATTAATCTATTCAAAAGAGAATATTTTAAGATATTTTATTTTAAATATTCAAAGAATATACATATTATTTAAAAGAATTTGTATCTAACTATCTATCAATCTATGTATATTCAAATATAACTAAGGTAGGTATATTACTAGCTGTTAATCTATTAGGTGGTAATATTTATATGTAACTAAGATTCTTAATAAAACATTTAATAGTAGATTCTAATAATTGAAAAATTTAAATAGATTTTGATACTTATTTGATAAACTTGATTATAAAAATACTACTTAAATCCCTATAAAATTATAAAAACAATTCTCTCAAAAGATAGTATTTTTAAGTTAATCTATTTAAAATTTTCAAAAAATATATTATTTAAAGATTTTTACATTAATCTATATTCAATTAGTTAATAATTAGTTAAAGTAATTGTTGATTTTTTAAGAATCATCATATTAACCAGTGTTATTAAATCTTTTAAAATTTTTATTGTCTACTCTGGTAGTTTTTAAAATTCTTTTTTAATAAGCATTTTAATATTTTAATGGGATTTCTATCTCCAAAATCAAAAATTTTTAAGTAATTTTTCTCCTAAATCTCTGATAATTTTTTAAAAATGAGAGTCGAGAAAGTTGTTATTTTGATTTTTGACCCTACTGCAATAGATTTAACAACTGTGATTATTATCAAACAATTTTTATTTTCTAGAAGGTATTTTAATATTAATTAAAAGTAGTATTGAAAATAAAGAAATTAATTTAAATATATAGGGTAGGTATGTATTGCATATATGATATGTAAATAGTATTATTATTACTTTAACTGTATGAATATTACTAAAATCTCTATGATAAGTATTCTAAATTCTAAATTTTTAAAAGTAAAATCTAATTTTATTGATTTTTCTACTTAAATTTCTTGTAAAATCTAAATAATTAATTTAATTATAATTTAAACTAATTAAATATTAGTTAAAAAGCTTAATATAATTATTTTTATTAGATTTAAGGAAAAAATTGTATATTTGGCTTTATGATATCTAACTGGATAAATAATTAAAGATTTCACATCCTATAAATGCAGTTATTTATCTGATAAATAAATCAGAAATGATTTGACTCTACTCTTTCTATTTATAATAAGTTTTAAGATACAGAAAATATTCATATTTAACAGTAATCTTCTAGAAATAATTCTTAAAATTTTGTGAATTATTTGCTCTTTTAATACATTATAATATTTTCTGAATATTTATTAATCCATTAATTAGTTTTAATTTAACATCATTGTATAGTTAGTTAAAGGTTATACAAAATTGTAAATATTAAAGTATAATTACTCAAATCATCTAAATTAATTTTCATTAAAAAAATTATTCCATTAAAGATTAAATGTGATTCTATTAAAGTATTAGCAATCAACAAATTTAGATAGTTATTTTTTCTTTAAAATTAGAAAAATTTTGTCAATAGAACTAAATTTAATGGCATTGTCAGCAGATTGAAGTAAATTTTTTTAAATAAATTATTAATTCTTTTGATAAATAGTAATCTATAAATTAATGGTAATAATTCGTTATTTAATCTTCACTCATAAAATTATTTAGTTTTTCTATTTTTAGTAAATTTTTTAGATCATTCTGAGTGAAAGTTTTAGTTTATTATTAAATTTAAACATCTTACTAAAAGCAGTTTCAAAGTTTCATCTTATCTTTTTTTACAGCCTTATATATTCTTGAATTACGATTTTTACATTATAGATCATTATTCATTATTTGTGGTTATCCTTGAAAAAGATTAAGTTAAGAATACAGTAAATGCTTTTGTGTTTCAAGCTTGAATAATATAAATATTAATAATCACATAAATAATAGCACCATTTGAAAAGAAATTCTTAGAATTTATATTTTGTGTGATTCAATTATTATTACTATGGTGTAGAATATTATCCATATAATGCAAAATAAAGATAAAAATGTTTAAGAAGGAAATAAATGCCTGCTAATATATGAATTCAAAGTATTAAGACTAGATAAAAAAGGAATTCTTATTTTGTAAATAAAATTAAAAATAAATAATTCCAGTATTAACAAATAATTTCACTTTCTTTTGATAAGCATTTATTAAGTATGCATGCTTTAAACTACCCGTTCTTTTCAGTGAAATTTACAATTATACATGGTGAATTAGATATTTTTAATGATCAATTAGTATTTCAGGTTTTATCTGAAAAAGGAAATTATTGTTGCACAAGAAAGGGTATGTTTAATACCAATAATTTTAGAAATTTTAGGTAGGGGTAAATAAGAAAAGTGCTGGCCAATCAAAGAAAGAGATCAATTAATAACTTTTTGCAAATAAAAATGATTAGAATCATATTTGTATACTATTTCTACCCTAATAATTATTTGATTCTGATTAATGAAAGCTTTATATCCCGATTATCATTGTATTATTATTAAAATACTTTCAGAATCAACATCCTATACTAACTATACCTATTCATTTATATTCTTTTAAGAGCTAATTTGATTAAGTTCATTTATTATTGATCATTATTATTTTTAGAGTAAAATCTCTGTTTTTATTATAATAATTAGGATACCATCAATATATGACTGTGAGAGAAAAGAAGCATTTTAAAGGAAAAACTTAAGTAGAATATTACTGATTTTATTCCTCTCCTAACTAACTGGGTTAGTCAGTAAATTATTAATTTGTATTTTTACTATTGCTTATATTCTCCATTTACATTGTAAAGTTTTCTTTATCTTTAGATTTGAGGGGAGTATTTTCTTTTCACTGCCTATAATCATTTTGAGATACTGAATAAAATAATCAATATCTAGGAACTTTAATTAATCACAATACCCCTACCATTAAAATTCATATCATCTTATTTCTAAAATAATTACTCCCTATAGTGCTTAGAGATATATAATTTTTCATCAGCAAGATTACTTACTCAGGAAATTCCAAAAAAGTTAATTGATTTAGCTAAAACTTACCCACTAATATCTTTTAATTAAATAATTTTCAAACATAGAACAAAAAAAGAATAAGGAAATTTAATTTAAAATTTACTTTAATAAGAAAGTTTACATGTATTATTCTCATTATTACATTTTAAATGAAATAAGTTTTGTAGATTAATAAGGTTTATTTTACTGGAGCATGTAAACTATTACTTTTTATATAGCCTTACTCCAATTTTAGTAAAATAAAGTCAGTCATTTTACATTATTTATTAACCTAAAGAGGAGGAAACCTTGTTATTATTATTATTATGTTAAACATTTGCATCTACAGATTAATCTTTAAATTTAATAAAATATCAACAAAATATTTTACTAAAGCTAGAATAATACGAAATTTATAAAAAAAAGAAAAGAAGAATAAAAAAATCATCAGTTACACTATTATAATGTTGGAATAATACTGTTTAAAGTTACTGATTTTTAATAAATTTAACAAATAAAATTAATTACAGAAAACCCTCTAATCATACTTAATGATTTAATTATTTCATTTTTTATCTCTTAAAACTGTTGAAATAATAATAGATTTCATTCTTGCATAGTTTTATCAATTATATATATTATTCTTAATTGAATGTGTAATATAATTTCCCCTGAAACTAGCCAATAATACATTTGATTACAATTAATCTAACTAAATATTATTAGATAAATTCGTTGATTTGACCACAATTGAAATAGTAAACTAGAATCATTAATCGCACCAAAGTTAGGTATAATCTTATTTACAATTATTTGTCTATAATTACCAAAATAAAATTTCTATTGGATTATCTTTTTTAAATCTAAATGTATAGCACGTAAGAATTAGTAATCTATCTATGAAATATCCTTATAAAAGAAATTAGTTATTGAGTAATCTATAGGAATGTGTAACTAGCCAATTTATATGAATTTCAAAGTAATACATATAATTTGAGTATTTATAAATCAATACAACAATAACTTTACATTTCTTAGACAAAATACAAAATTTTATCTAATTATCTTCAGAATTTAATTAAAGGATTTTAAGAATGATAGAGTTTAATCTTTCTCACATTTTATAACAGATTTGTCTTGATATAATATACGATTTATTAAGAAATAAAATCGATTTGCTATAAAATATTAATTTATGAAAATTTGGAGAATGATTAGAAATTTCAGATTTTTTTTCATTACAAATTCAATATTAAATTTGAATAGAGGTTTACAAATAAAATTTAATTTCATAATTTGTAATTTGTGTATAATTTTGAATTTGAATTATATTAAAGATTTTCTTTATTTAGGCGGGAAGAGCAAATAAATAAGAAAATTTATTTAATTAAAGGGGAAACAGTTAGAGATGATAATCAATCAATCTCTCTTTGATTTTCTTTCTACTTTTTGTATGAAAAATATTAATTTGTTTTAAGAAAATAAGAAAAAGAAAAGGAGCACAACAAAAGAAAGAAAGAAACTTAATTTTTATAAAATTATAGTCAAATAATCTATATTAGAGTGCTTCCTAATAAAATTATTTTGATGTGACACCGTCCTAATAACTTCGTGGTTCTTCTGGGTAGAAATGTCCATGCTAGGAAAATCATATCGCAAATTTTAGAGGAGAAATAGTTTTTATGCGAAAAATCATTATTGTGTTCTCATTCGCTCGTCCAACAGTTTTTAAATTCCCTCGAAACCTCGACCTAAAATTTTAGATATGAATAGCTTCCTATGACATATTTGAGCCTAGAAGAATCACTGAGCCAATGGCCGTGGAGTATATCAAGTAGCAGGATAAATATGGATAGTGAATTTTTAAGGAGCAGCAATTAAGTTGCAAAATAAGTTTTTAATCCCTAAACATATCATTCGCTCAAATCGATCGCATGCCCGCAATAATCGAACACTATCCAAATAGATTCCTCTGCCAAAAATACCCCTTCATCAATTCTCTCCCACCTCTTTTTAAAAAGATATATATTGAAATATAATAGAAAAAAATAAATATTAATGATAAATAAGAAGAAATATAAAGAAGAATAAATAGCACAGATAAGAAATGCAAGAGATGAAAAAAACAAAAATAAAGAAAAAAAACATAAATAAAATCAAATTACATTACCAGGCAAATTAATTTAAAAGATACGCGCATGCTGGACAATATTTACTTTATCTGTTAATAGCTGATCAATTAATATCCTTCAATTCTTTAACCCTTTAATTAAAAATTTATTAAAAAGGATTTTTTAATTAGATCCTTCTCAGAAATTCATAGGAGATTATTTAATATTATCTTGCATTTGTATAAATTAATTTCTAAATATTTGAATCGGTATTTGTTTGATTGCAGAGGTGGGGAGAGAGTTTGATCTATTTTGTCTATTGCAAATGTGTAGTTATTTGAATATTCTTTTTTTCTAAAAGAAAAGAAGATTTAGAATTGTATTTTAAAAACACCTGAGTGTTCCATCAATTGACGCGTATAATTTGTAAGGAAATTAGATTACAATATCTAATAATAATGGATATTGCTTGTATTTTGTTGAAGAAAAAATATAAATTAAACATTATCTTTCCTCCTTATTTATGTCTTACAAACAAAAGATCTATTTAATATTGCTTCGAAACAAAAATGATTGAATATTCTGACCTTTTTTATTTGTATTGGATTTGAGTTTTTATTAACTTTTGAGTTTTTGTATGCAAATTTATAGTATATATTAAAAAATAGATACAACACTCGTTAACAATATCTAATAAACTCTACTTTTAGTTGCAAAACTTTTTAATTTTTATCAATCGTTTAAAATGGTTTTAGTTAAATTCTCTGAAGAATAAGATAAAGATCTCCTTACTTAGCTGAAGATCGACTTAAAGGCTCATAGATTTGGTCTTGTCCCATATAAGACTATATAAGAAAGTGTAGATTCCCACAATAACTCAAAGAAGAAGGAAAAAATTTACTTACATCAAATTATCAAACCTGATATGATTCACATGCAAGCTGACAAGGAAGCTATGGAAAGGGAAGAAGCTGATAATGACCCTTAATTAGTAAAAGAAAGGGCAGAAAGAGAAGCAAGGATCCAAGAGAGAAAGTATCAAGAAATGATGAATAAAGACAAATCAAAGGCAAATACAATAGGATAAGATATTAGAGAAATGGAAAAAAGTATTTCATTTGGAGTTAGTTTTATTTTTACATTTTTCTTGAGTGGAATTAGTGGATATTATTTTGGAAAATATTTCTTTGGTCTTAATGAAGGTCTATGCATGGTCCTAGCCGTTGTTGCTTTAATAGCAACTTTGATAATGGAATCTGCTTTATTCATTGTAAAGACATGGAAGAATGATAAAATTATGATGGATAGACAAAAGTAAGAAAAAGTATAGAGATAACATATGAGAACAACTGAATCATAAGAAATTACAAAACTCATTGTGGAATTTTAAAAGAGTAAATAAAAAGTTGCTTCAGAGAAAAAAAATGATTGAATGAGTGAGCGAGCGAGTTGAGTGAAATCACTTTTTAGTTAGTGTTTTTGTATATATATTAGGGTGTTTGTTGAATAAATTAATAAGAAATAAATTTAAATGAATAAATATGACGGACATAAAAATGTAAATTTATTTAAAGTAATGTCATTTTGTATTATAAATGTATTTTTAGAGTTAGTAAAAATCTATTCAAAACCACTCCTTTCCTCCTTTCAATTGGAGACTTATATTTAATCTTTTACAATTTCTTTATAAAAAGTATTTATATCATTATTTATCTATAAAAGGCTTTATTTTTATATGTTTGTAAGGGAGAATGAAGCTTTTTAAATGATATTACTAACCCACTTCTTACTTTATATTTATCAGAGGAAATAATAATATTGTTATTTATCTTCTAAAATAAAGCTAATAACTATTATGGGACTTTCACAAGACTTTTACATTATTTATAAATCCTTTATTCACTTTTTAATATAATAATTAATGGAGTAATTATAAGCCATCAACTATTCAATCCTTACATAACTATTAGATTTTAAATCTTTTATTCTTGCACCGTTATACCAACATTAAACCCTGAATCTTAACTTAGCTAGCATATAAATGCAACCATTCAACTTTTTTAAAGCCTAATTAGGAGATTTTCTTTTAATATATCACTCGCCCTCAATAAAATCAACTGTTTAAGCTTTTCATAGGATCATTTCATTATTACAGACAAGGCTGGTCTATATTTAAGCAATTTTTAGAAAAATTTAGTGAATTATACTTACTGCACAAAATTATATAATACTTACATTTTAGAAGGAGTATCAGTGAGTAATATTTAATCAATTTGGTAGTCTTAAGCATTTCTTATAAACCCTTTTCTTAAGTACTTAATTTCTAATAGTATCGCTAGAGTTTATCGAATAGTACCTATTTAATCTTCTTAATATTGAAATAAATAAAATTCTTTTTGATGAGCCATGTAAAATATTTGGTTAGTATCATACAAATTTATTAAAAACCCCTCTATATTTCTTTTCTTGAAAAAAAATCCTTTTCAAATTATACTTTTTAGAGGAAGTGAAAAATTTGGTGAAGTAAACAATAATTGAAATATTACCAATTTATCAACTTTGTTAATTGGTTTTTGTAATACATGAGGATTATATTTTATTTTTCCTTAATCATTGACTTAGTATAATATCTTGCCCTTAATTTATTTAGTTTATAATTAAGTGGGGTAGGGATTCTAAAATTTAAGTAAATCAACTTCAATAAGGATAAAAATTTTGATCGAATCATATTTTGGAATGATAGACACAACCTTCCCTATTTTACTTATAAAAAAGAATTGTAAGATGAGTAATTAAGGAATATAAATATTTGAAAAATTCTTATTTATTCTCAATAGCAGAAATTCTCATTAATTTTATATTTAAAAGAAAGAAAAGGACTCTTTTTCAATAACAGTTCTGAGCCAAATATGTAAAAGGTAGTATTTAATGGCTGATAATACTAAAAAAAAAGATAAAATACATTCAATTAATTTTATAATTTAGCATAAATCAAGATACTGTTTTATGCCCACTTAAATATTGCAATAGAAAGATTTGAGGAAATAAATTGAGGAGTGAATAAATAATAAATAACAATAACAAAATCAAAAAATAATTATTAGATTGTTAGAAAATCTATAAGTCAACTCATAATTTTAGATAAAAGTTAGAAAGTATCTCAAATCCAAATAATTTCGAAAAGAATTAATATTATCTAATTATAAATTTTAGAATAGGGTATTAAAAGCAATCAAATATCAATTGATGATTTTGGTTTTTATTTATCTAACTTAATTAATCAAATCTTTACGAAGTTTTAAAATCCTTAAATTTAATATTGCCCAGATTACTTAGATATCCTTTAAAATCTTAAATTTTCCTTTCTTTCCACCCAAAAAGATTTACATTGTCTAAATACATATATAATATATTATATATATGTTACTTATCTTGTTAAACTAAGATTCTATTAAAAATATTTTTTTCCTGCCCAATTTGATAGGAACTAATTTCCTTGATGACTTTAAAATTAATTTGTGAGATTATAAATATTCAATAGACCTCTTACCCTAAATTGCATAGCATTTCTTTACAATCAATAGTATTTAATTTCTATTAAAATGATTAGTAACTAATAACTAATTCTAAAATCTATCTTTTTCATTTCTTTAAATTATTCATTTGGACTATCTATTTTAAAAAGAAATTCTATGTGTTAAACAAAATGTTTAATAAACTCATTATCAATCATTAAAGCTAGAATTTTCACTAAATTTAATAGCTTGAATTCTATCTAATATAATTTTTTTTTGCTTAAAATATTGCCTATTCACTTATTTATGGTTTAAGTTAGTCACTGCTTAATTGATTTTAAACTTTAATTAAGTGGAATTTAATATATTAACACTTTTAACTCACTAACTTAATAGAGTTTGTATATGTTTGGATTACATTAAATACTTTCATTATTAGGTTTCAATATTCTTAAGTTGATGATATATCTAAACATTCTCTTCTATTATTTAATACATTAATATTTTAAATTAGTAAATGTAATTTATAGGTAAAATTAGACTAGTCAGCATAGAAAATGGGAAATACAATGAATATATGTAAGGTACACTAAAATTTTACATTAATTAAATCTCACTTTTTTTAATTTTTATATAATTTACATGTATTTTTTGTTTTCTCTTTTAAATGTTGAAGAGAAAACAAGAGGGAAAAGAATATTAATTGTGAAGAAATTGCTTTTTCATTTTCAATTAATTCTTCACCACAAATATCTTCTAAGACAAATTTCCACCTCTCATCAAATTGTTGAAGGAAAAATAAATATTCCTCAATTTAAGGAGAAGGAATATTTTGATAACTTTTATTATTATCTTCACCTATATTTATTTTTTGTGTCTAATATATATCACAAGTTACCAAACAATAGCTCCATTAATATTGAATATTTTGAATAGATTATTATATTGAAAAATATATTTTTGTCTAATAATAATATCAACCTTTTTAATTACCATAGTTAACTTAACATTAGTATTGTAAGTTATCAAATTAAGATACAAATTTTCAAGAAATGGAATATAAAGGCTTACAATCAAAGTGTAAATAAGTTGTAATAACCATATATAGGTTTCATCTTAAGAACTAGAAAATTTAATTTCATTACTTGATGGGATTATTTTTAGTTTTCAAATTGTTGGTTCTAGTTTGAGGATGAAAGTAAATGTTAAGTATATTTATCTTTTTAATTTTACTACTTTAAGTGTAGGTTTAGCAATCTTAAAAGCATTTATTATGCTAATATTTTCTAAATAGTAATCAATATCTAATTTATAAAACTGTTATTTGAAGAAATCTCAACTAATTATAAATATTAACGATATTTAAAATATTTTAATTTTAACATCGTCGTAGATTTCGAAAAGTAGCAGATATTAATATAATATTAAGGGGGGGAAAAATGAAAAGCGATAAAAGAGTGTTGGTATTTTAAAAGAAGTAAGGTAAATATGTTTTAGTATTTATAAGATACCTCAATTAAAGAAGAAAGTTAAGTACACTTAGAAATCATAACAATAGTAAATAGATAAGTCTTAAACATTTTATATTTATTGAAATGAAAAATGGAATGTAATGAAATTTCAAGAAAATTTAACTTACAATTGAATAAAATACTTCAAAAATAGTGGTGATGTATTAATTTAAGTCAAATTTGTTAACATAATTCTAACAAAAAACTATTTAATTCCTATGAAATTTATTTAGTGTAAGACTCTCTAAATAAGGTCTACCCAACTTAGAAATGAAGAGATTAATGGAAGAATACCTTATTAGAAAGGAGTATGTAAAATAAGCTATGGATATGGATTGTGGATAAATTAGTGATTAAATTAGATAATATTAATTAATAATACATTTCAATTAATGAAGGAATAAATTAGTTAGATTGTGTATGACATTTGTTAGATATTTTATGAGTTAGACTAATTGATATTGTTTGTTGTGGTAGTAACAAATAAAATAGAATGATTTGAATAATTTTGAAGATTAAGAGGAGGTATTTTATATCTTCATTAATATTGAATTTTTCTTTTTGAGACTAGATATATATTACTCTTTTATGGATAAAAATATAAATAAAAAATAATGGATTTAGGTGATTAATTTATCACTACTCAATTATTTCAACGCTATAACTCTTTTATTTATTTATTTCTATCTGAATGGTTCAGGTTTTTCCTTATCGAATCAACATTATTTTCTTATTTATTTCTTAATTCCTTCAATTTTTCATAATGTTTACATTCTTTCAACATACTTAAAGCTTCTAAATAAACTATTTTCCTTTATGTTTTAAATGTTTTTAAAATAATTTTAAGCCTTTTAAAAATTCTTTCACCTCCATCACCCTAATCTATTTCACCTAAAAATTATAGTGAGTATTAGGGGTGAATGTGAATCAAAAGCGGGAATGTAAGTTTTGAAAAAATTGGTGGAGGATAAAATTATCTGAATAGATTTTTAAATTAGATTAAGAAGAAATAAAAAAGGATGTGTGAGTCCCTAATAAAAAAGGTATAGTAAATTAGAAGATTCTCTACTTTAATTTTGGTAAGATCCTACCACTAGGATGTATTGATGATAATCTAATTAAAAGCTTAAGTCTCGTGATAGATACATCTTGTAATATTCCAAAAACGAATAAATAAAAATCAGTTTAATAACTACCAGTAAAGATGTTGAATTATTATTTCTATCGCCTTGAATATCCTATCAATCAATCAATATTAATATAATAGTATGGATACACTGATTAGCATCATTTATTTTCTATAATGAATTAATTTCTTTTATAAGTAAAGGTTAAAGAAATTAAATTATTCATACATTTATTTTGTTGAAAAGGACTTGCCTATAATCAGGCATAGATTTACTATTAAATTAAGATTTAAATATATAAATTTATCTTTCTTAGTTGACAAAAATATCTCTATGAAAATGATGGTATAGATAAATAGAAAGACTCTTATTTTTGAAAATTCAAAATTATGAAAAAGAAAAAAAAATTATTGAATTAACTTAAAATTACTCATAGTATTAAAAGAACTTAAAATAAAATTGGTCTTTTCATTTGTAAATTGAAAATTTGTTTTCTTTTGTTTAAGTTGCAATTCATTTATATTTTCTCCATAAATAAGTCCCTAAATAAAACAAAAAATATATATTGAATTTTTTTGTGAATCATATTTACTTTCTTAGTAACTAAGTCTTTTAATTTCAATCAAAATAACTATTAGTCAATCAATCAAGAATCATAGCTTAACTTATATTGGAGTTGATATTGATAAGATGAATGTTTAAAATCTATATTTTTTTTTTATATTATCTAAAATTATTACTATTTTATCCTTATTAGAAATCAAAAAGAAATTTAAGTTAGATATTGCCCAAATTGACTAAACTCCTATATAATATAGAATGATTTAAAATAAAAATTAGATTAGTTGTATCTTAGCAAATTCCAAATTAAATTTCAAACAAAATCATTAATTAAAATGGGAGTCTTTTTCTTTTATTACAAATGTTATTAGGAGAAAATATGTTTTTGTAGTTATAGAAAAATAGGAGTTAATTCTTTATAAAATCCTAACCAAGAATTCACGTGATTAGTAAGGTCTGATTTATTTAGTAATTTTTAGTTAATATTAAAAAACTAGTGGTAATGAGAGTTTGGATACTAAACAAAAGGAAATCTAATCTATTAAACATTTAAAGTCATATGTTAATTTAATGGATTATGTTCAAATCTTTTTAAAAAACTATTCCATTTGTTAAATAAGCTCTCTGTAGTCATTCATTTCAATATTAATTTATAGATTATATATGCTCCATCCAATTATGAGTTCATCAATATTGCCTATTCTCAAATAAAATTAACTATTATAGAAATGTAAGCCTAATAAGATTAGTTATTTGATCTTATGGGTTTGCATTAAAATATAGTCATTATTATATTTGATTGTAAGTTAAATTTCAAAGGAATAAATTATAGTAAACTTAGTATTTCTAAATAAGTAATATACTTCTTAAGATTGGGTCATAAGGGATATTTAGATGAGATCATAAAATAATTTGAAAGGTATGAATAGATACTAATAATAATAGAGCTTTATACTTTTATAATCATTTTCAATTCTTTCTGTTCCTTTGACAGATTTATAAAATATAATATTCTAATTATTTTATATCTTAAATTATAATCTATTTACGCGGTTTTATAATTTACTTCAAATTATTAAAAATTTATGATTTTTTTAACTATTTATATCTAAATTTAATAGTCAAATAATCAAAATATTTGGAAATTTTGAATTTCCTCGAAGTTTCTTGATTATTTATTTGATATTTTGTTGATAAAATAAATTAAGATAGTGATTAAGTTTTTTGAGAATGATGATCTTAATTTTATTTTAGAGTAATGTCATTTTAACAATTAGAAAATGTGACGATAGATTGATGATACTAGAAATATAATATTAATAAAATAACTGATAAACAATAATTTTTACATCAAATATTGACCAATTAAAATTCATCAAAATGATAGCTCAATTAATTAACTTATGAAAGAAATAGAAAAATCTGGGGATTAAGAGACCAATAAAATGATTAATATTCCAAGTATTCAAGCTATTAATAATATACTTTAATAATTGGGGTAGGGATTGATAAATATTTAGTGGGGAAAATCTGTTTTTTCTATCCTAAATATTTAAATTTTTAGAAACGGAAAAAGAGAGTGTTTTAATAATTGAGCGTAGAATTTATTTAGCATTAAGAGAGTGTTTATTTGATTTTTTAATCAAAGACTATTTTAAGAAGCGTTTATATATAAAAAATCCTAAGCACGAATCAACTATCAATACATCATTCAAGTATTGATTGAATAGTTAAATTATATAATTTAAAAGTTTTAAGAATTACTAGAAGATAGTAATAATTACCCTCATTTACTTTGACTATTCAAAATAACGAAAGGAAGAGCATCAGTAGTGAAGGATAAAGGACCAAATAATAAAATGTTTGGCAAAATACATAACAAACTGCATGTAGAAGTGAGTACTTGTTGGAATTAGCATTAAAATAATATTAAATGATAAAGTTATTAAAGAGAAACTATACAATTTAAAACTATTATTACCTAATAAATTACTGATTTTGCATAGGGTTCGAGTAAGTTTCTTTTAATTTAAAATTATCAAAAAAAGATATTTTTTTGAATTTTGAATTTTTAGTTTTAAGCAAAGAGGCTCGAATAGACTTTAATCCAAATTTTCTCTTTATCTTAATAAAATTAAAAGGTTTATCCAAATCAAGTTTTACTGGCTAAAGGGTTCTATTCTCTATAAAAGTACTATAAAATTTGGTAGGATTTTTGTGAGAGTATCTATATATTAATCTCTTTTTAAAAAAAATGGAAAAGATAGTAGCCGAAAGCCATTTCTCTAAGGGTTTGGCATAGACACAAATTAAGATTGGTTTAAAAGAAATTTCTATCAAGCATCCAAAAAACGACTAATTCGGTGTGATCTTAAAAAATAAAGTATAAATCTTTTAAAAGAATCAAATAAGTATAATAGTAATGAATTTAACAATAGGAGAGGAAATCGTACAATACCAAAAATATTTATAAAACCTCTCGTCACAAGTCATACAATAAAGAGAATGGAAAGGGTAAGATTAGGATAGAAAAATCATTTTGGAATTAGGATTTTATCGGAGAGGTAGAGAAGAAAGTATTTTATTTATTAGGCACTTTGCTCATAGAAATAATAGAGGATTCTTTATCAAAGATTTTATAAGAAGATCTAAGATAGTTTGAGATTTTGGGTAAAAAATATTCTAGATGCAGAATTGTTTATATTTTATTGAATATTTGAATTGGGGCTTTGGGGATTAGTTGAAATGATATGCCCTTATTTTGTTTTAAATATTATGATTAATATTTATGAATTCAATCTTTTAAATCAAAGGGAATGGGAAATAATTATAAGAACTTTTTCCCTTCTTTCTTAATTGATTGAGTTCTCTGTATTCAATTTGCAAAGAATTCATTAATTAATTAAATCAATCAATCAATCTTTGATTTATTAATTATTCCCCTCCATATTTTAATTGATTTTTGAATGGTTCATTCAAATTTTTAATACTGTGTGTATTTACTAAATGTAATGAAAAAATTTATTTACAAACAAAATATCAATATTAGTTCAGCTAGTTAGGAGTTAGGGATCATTATTAAAGATTTGCACCTACCTAGGAATATTACTTTTTTTATATCATAAATTTAACAATTAAATTAATAGGCGCTAAATTCCAGTATTTGAATTTTTATTTATCTTAGCTCAAATTTCATATAAATTCTTATTCATTATTTATTCTTTTGTATTTTTGTATGGCTAAAGAAAGCTTCCTGCCATTTGAATGGAAGTTAAATCATTAGATTAAAATAAAATTATCTTAATTTAGATTCTTCCATCATAGAAACTAGGAGATAAAATTAGTAGTTTCTTTGAAAGACATTATTAATATTTTCTATCTACGGTTGATAATTTCCCCTTCATTTTCTATGGCAATCTTGTTAAAGATACTTGGAATTGTATTCTATCTTTTTGAATGTGGGTATGTATAACATTAATATATAACCTAATTCACAGAATGTAGCCATGACTTTTTCTCTTTTTCACTTGAAAATTCCATATTGATTTACATCAGGGAGCATTTAACTTTTGAATTGGCCTACACTCCTGCCAAATAAAGATCAGTGGGAATGCAGAATTAAAGTAGAAGAAAAATTTTATTTATTATAATTATTCTAGAAATCAATTTTGATGAATGCACCAGAATATTACATTTAAATAAAATCTTCTTGATTTTATTTTTTCCTAAAAGTTTCCAAAAGTTAATAATGAAGAGTGCTGGAATTATTTGGCAGATAAATTCTTGGTAATAATTATTTAGATCCAAGAGAAAGCATACAAATAATTTTGGTACGAAATGAGGTTATTCTTATTTTAAGAAAACATTTAGAAGAATATTTATTAACCTGCTTTAACTTAAATATTCATGGTAAAAATATATGAATGAGGATATGAAAAATACGGAATTAATTAAGAAATTTGAAATGCTATGATAACAAAATATTTTGAGATAATTAAATAAAGTGAGGGAGGGATTGAGTGTGAGTGTGTGGGTTTGTATAAAATAATGCAATGTTACTTTAATAAAATTATTGGCAATACCAATTAATATAATCTTAGTATATAACCGACTTATATGATACAAAATTAATTTTACTATTTTTTTTTAATTATTACACCCTATCTGTCTAAAAAATAATAATAGGAGATTGTATTCTATTTAAAGTAATTTAAGAGAAGACTAAATAAACAAAATTTGAATGTAAGTTCGAGTTTAGTATTGAAGAAATAATTTCAGTAACACAACAAATGCAGATTGAATTTTTACATTAATTATTTTTAGCAAGATATGTTAAATTTTTACATCTCGAGTTGCTAAATATGTTTAATTATTAAAAAATATTACAGTAAATATAAAATCCTAAGAAAAAAAAAATTAGAAATGAGAAAAACTAAAGGAGTTAAGGATATTTGAAGGAAGTGAAAAATTAACAAATAAATAAATGAGGCAGGAGGATTTTAAAAGAAATTTGGACTATTCATAAAAATGAATATCAAAATAAATAAGCTGAAATTTAATAAGAAAATTGTTAGGAAAAAGGTAAGGAAATATTTCTAATAGGTGAGTGATTATTTTGTAATATAAAAGAAAAAAGAATTGGGAAATTAGAAGAAAGGCTGGGTGACTGTTTAAAAAGGCTTAGGAAAAATTATTGGATGAGAGTTTGCATAGGAGGATATTAACGTTACAAAATGCAAAAATAGTGAGGGATTGTTTGTTGAAGAAAGTTGAATTTGAGGAGATAATAATATTACTCTTTAAAATTGGAGTTATAGAAGGGTAGAGAAAAGTTATAAATTATTCATAAATATTATTTATTTTATACAACTAAATTTAATAGAAAAATGTTTATTACAATAATATTAATAAAATGCTTGGGTTTATTTAGGTTTTTTATATATACATAATCAATAATTAATTCTTTGTCTGTTTGGTTGGATTATTAAATCAATAATTATCTTCTGTATTATTATTATATTGTTATTGCACAAGACTCAAAAAAAAAAAAATTAAGGCTAATTTTCTTCCTTCTACTAATTAATATCTCAAATGAGAGAGATATTATTATTGAGTTATTAATATAATATTGGCGGTATATAAATATCTTGGAGAGCCGTTGATCTAGATTTATCAAGTCTTCTACAGGTATGTATACTGAGTAGGAAAAGCGTTATGAAAAAAGCAGCATTCATTAAGCAATAGATCACTCTCCCGCTAAGTAAGTAGTAAGGGTAGTACAGCAGGATACTGACAATTACTTATAATTCACTGCTCCTCCTCATCTTTTTAACTTTTAGATCTTTAATCATTTTCATTATTATTAATTGAATGACTAAATTGTGAGGAGATTTTAAGAATTTAGATAGATGGGTGATGGAGTTATTATTGAAAAGTTTCTCAAATGGAGGGTAGTTTATTATTATAAAGAGAATTTGAGAGAGATTGTTATTCGAAAATTTGTGGAAGGAAAATTATAGTGTTTTGTCAAAAAAAAAGAAGACTTGGTTCAAGTCCTCTCTCTTTTGCAAAAAGCTTGTGTTTGGCTAGAGATTATTAATAATTATTAGTGTGATTGTAGTTATTAGATATGATAATTAGTTTTATAAATAATTAGTTAATTTTTCGTTATTAAGATTACATATTCAGGATAGATAGGAGTACCTGAGATATGCGGAAAGTTGTGGAAAAAGGCACACCAAGGTTTTTAAATATAAGAGTGATTAAACAGAAGGGAAAGGTAGGTTTTGGTGTTTATTTAATGTGTGGGTAAAATTATTTTAGATGATCATCTTCATTCTTGGCAGAAAGTACTTTCATCATCAGAGTTGTTGTTTGAGCTGGAAGGGAAATCAAATGAGTTGGAAGATCCACTATTTTTTATAAAATAAATATTTAATAAGATTATTGTGGGGAAAAGAAAAAGATATATAAGGATTAATCAATAACAATAATAATAGAGTTCTCCATATTAATTAAAATTTCAACAAATCTTTAAGACTAAAAAAATTAGATTATGAGGTATCTTTTTCTTCGAAATCACCATAAAAATAAAAGTGGGTTCTTTGAAGAGATTAAAAAAAAAGTAGAAATATTAAGTCTAGAGAAGGCAGCGAGGTTTGATTTTCCAAGAAAAATGTAGAAATAATCTTTGAAATAATTACAATTATGAGTTGGTGTACAATTCGTGACTGGAGTTATTGTGGATATTTTTTTTTACAAACATTTCAAGATAGAGTTTCTTTTTGGATAGGAGATTCTTCTTTAGTTTAGATTGATCTTTCAACTTATAGATGTTTTTTCTTATCATATTTCTAGAGTCCTCTTTGTCATTTTCTTTAATAATGACTCTCTAGCCTTAAAGCCTGTCCCATTGAATGGGGGCATCAAGAGTGGGTAATTCGAAGGAGCAAAAATTACCAATTAGATCCATTCTAGTATCAGAGGGTTAACAATGGTTTAATTATTTTTTAAATTTAAGTGTCTGGTTAGTTTAAACCCGATTTAGTAGGTTAAAAAAGTTGATTTATTTTAATCTATTTTCTTTAGATTATTACTGATTTTGCTTTTTTTGATTTTTTTTTTTATTATTTCATTATCAAAAAAAATTCATTCTGACTTCTAACTTTTTATTAATCGCCAATTAACAATTTATTAGATTTTTGCTTTTTTACTTTTTTGCGGTATAT
Source organism: Tetrahymena borealis (assembly GCA_000260095.1). Taxonomy (NCBI): domain Eukaryota; phylum Ciliophora; class Oligohymenophorea; order Hymenostomatida; family Tetrahymenidae; genus Tetrahymena; species Tetrahymena borealis. The sequence goes on along the minus strand of JH651232.1, from coordinate 678,792 downwards.
ATTTGAATTTTTTATATTCTACACAAAAGAAAAATTAATAAGAAAGAGTATAGATAAAAGGAAATTATCTTAACTAATAAATCCTATTAAATACAAATAGAAAAATATTTAACTATACCCCCATTTGTTTTTTGATCAATGTTTTTTATCTTCTATTAATTAAAGTCTATAGATTTCCTTTTTAACACTACCCGTTGCTTGGTAGCTAATATTAGTTTTTAATAAAGTGCATGCAATCTAATCTGAAGTATATTATTTTCATTTTTATTGTTCTGCCTATAGATAATTCCAAATACCGAACTCTATAGAGGATCAGGGTAAGGTATTATCTTTATATGATCTCTTTAAATCTATTGATTTCCTATCATAATTGCTAAAAATATATCTATCTCCAGTATTTTACTGTTCGAGTGCCTTAATCGAAAAGTTACATTGGTAACCAGTTTATTAGTTGGTTATTCTAAAATGAATATTACAAATCCCATACTCTTACCAACAATATAAAATAAATAAATCCCTTAATAAACATAAAGAATTCAGTGGCATTCCACTCCCAAATCCTATCTCACTATTTAATAAGCATTTTAATCCAAAAAATACTTGATTCTTCTCATTTAGATTAGTCTAGACACTATAGTAATTTAATCAGCATTTTTCTAGTCAGAAATAATTGCATTAAAATTAATTTTCTATTAAAAAGCAAAACAATTAAAATATATTTAATTGGTCTCATCTTTTAATAATATTTTTATATTTTATGAATTAGGATAAATATGTTCGAATGGTCCCATTATAGAAATATAAAACTTTGATTAATTTCCTAAACATTACACAAATCAAATATTTTCTAGCGTAACTTAAAGTTAATTGGGATCTCAAGCTCTTTATTACTTATTTTTAGATAAACAAATAATAGTAATAATAATGAAAAGTATTCCAAATCCTTACACTATTTCTAATTAGACTTTAATCTGAATTTAGTACTTTTGTAACTTAAGATAGTATTTTTTAAAAAGAATTACCAATGTTTTCCAATAAAAGAAATGTATCCTTTTCTTAAAAATTAACTGAAAAATCATTGATAAAATAGGTGGTTTTTATTAAATGGAACTGAGATAACCAATATTGTATGATTTTTACAATCCCTCATAAAAGAAATGCTAAATATTGAAGGTTATTTGTTGTAGATGATAGAAATATTACTAAAATCGATGCTGTAAATTTATGATATGATTATTAATTAAATCATTTAACTTAATCAAATATTATCTAACCTTATTTGGAACCTATCTATCTTCTTTTCATATTATAAGATATTGTTCTTTAAATTAAATAACAAAAAATATATACATTTAATTAATTTTAATTATTGTGCCGCAAATTGTCTAATAATAATATATTCAAATATTTTTAATTTTATCTATCTTCAAAAGCAATGATACTTTAGCTGCACTACCTTTCACATTTTATTTCAAATCTTCCCTTCTTCAAAAAATAAATCTTTATAAAATCGTGTCACACAGCATTACTGGTAAAATAAATACAAATTAAACTTAAGTAAATGATTTTTGATATTGTTGCTTAAATTAAATTTAAATAAATAGATATATTCTTTTTATCTCTGATAACCCACTTGAAGAGAATATTTAGGGAGACAATAATTATTTAAAAATAAAGTTTATTTTACTGTTTCAAGTTTCAAATAAGTTCTTATTTTTAAATTTTTTAGTTTTTAACATAGTTTTCGCGGGTTACCACTTAAGGAAATTTGAATAAATAACATTCTTGAAATTAAAAACAAACACCAAACATTTTATAAATTCAGTAAATTTTATTTAACAGATCTCAATTGAATGACTTTTTAATCAGAATATTAGACAATTAATTATAACTATTTGCGTATTCAAGCTACGCCTTTAAAAGAACTATCCAATCAATAATCCCCCCTATATTTAGAAACTTTTTGTCATTATCACTTAAAAAGATGAATGTTGAAACATTTATTTTTATTTTGCTAAAAATAATTCAAATACAATGATTCTATTTCTTTTGAAATTGTCTGAATCTATTCTCCTCACTATCCTAAGAAATATCACTCGTATAAGATGATTTATCAAGGATAAAAGGGGGAAAAAATTAAATTTCTTTTCATAACACTAAATTATTTGTAATAAGTTTTGCTTTGTAAAAGGGGAAATAAAATTTAAGCCAAAAAAATTTTCTATTCGTTTTGGATACAAAGAAAAGGTTTAGCTCTATTTCTCCAGTCTTTTCTAATAGTGCACTCTCATCTTTTAATGAAAAAAACCAAAAGAGTAGAATGTTATTCCACAAAATTATTTAATAATTATCTACTTTTAGGTAAATGCATTGAAAAATATTGAAGCAAAGATTATAATTCAGGTGATTATCTATTCACTAAAAAACTAAAAAGAATTTGTATTTAAATACACTGAATTTAATGAAATATTGAATAGGTCGAGATAATTCTTTTATAGATATAAATTATTATTCATTTATCTTACTAGCTCCCTCTAAAGTGTTACTCTAATTATATTTTCCTTTCTTCGTCCGTAATTTAGAACCCATATTTTTTTCCCCTTCTAAATGCGGTTTTTTGTAAATCTATTTCTTCGAAAGTCATTTCGGAGTTTTTATGAATTTATAATTTAAAACTTAATCAAATGTGTAGCAAATTAATTCTTTGATTACCAAATTTACATTATTTATCTATAATTAACTTTTCTTTTTCATTCGTATATAGTAACAATTAATACCTGATCAAAAAAGAAAATATTTATCAAAATTAATATTAGAACAAACTTTATTTATTATGAATGATTGAGAAAAACAAAATCTAATCTCCCTTTGATAATGATATAGAAGAAATTAAATTATAAATTTTTATTTTTTTTATAAAATTTGTAGAAGAAAAGATGAACTTTCCAATATCATGAAAAAATAATTTATTAAGATTAAAAGAACCTAACAAACTAACCCTTATTCTTATACAAGTTCTACGTTACTAAATTTTAAACATCATCAAGTTATTTGAATTTTCTTGTTTTAGTAAAGATAAGATAATCCAATTATTTTTTATATGGATTGTTTTTTAATTTTTAAACACGGAATATTATTAAATTAAAGGGGGTAAGATTAAGGTAACTTTACAAACCTATATTAAAATGGGTGAATCGTTATCTTAAAAAATTTTAACTTAATAAAAATAAATCTAAAATACAATCAGTATAAGCAATTTATTTGAATGTTTATATCTCAATTCATCAAGAATAATTTTTGAATTAACTTTACTTCTTGAGATATGAAAGAAAAAGATGCTTATCCACTGCAGGTTAAAATACTTTAGAACTAAGTAAACTTCATTTAAAAAAGTTGGTAACTAATCATTCTAACTACATAAATCATGTTATTCCTCCTACTCACTTCAGGATTTTAGTAGAAATAATTACTTAATATCTTGAATAATCATGATGTGTTAAAGGAAAAGAAAGAAGAAATCTATGGTGAGAAAGAGAAATAAAGGATGCAATTTCTTTTTAGAATTCTAATACTTTCTTTTGATGGAAGAGTTTACTCAAGGAATTTATAGTTTATAAGAAGATTATACAATTTATCTTTTCAAAAGCAAATTTCTTTCTCTTATTCTTAAAAGGAGCAAATAAAATCTTATTAGCTCAAATTCTATCAATTGTGACCTTAATTTATCATTGAAGCCATTATTATATAATAACAAAATCTGGAAATTTGAATTTATATAGGTAGGCGCTTTGCTTAACTTGTAATTTAGTGATAGATAAAATGAAGGATCACTGATAGAAGTTGTTTATAAGTTAAAAAAAATGTGAAAAAAATCTAAAGAGAAAGAAGTGAGAAGTACTCAAAATAGAAAGATTTACTAATCTAATTCTTAAAAAAATTTTAAGTAAGAATTGCGCATATCTAAATAAAACGAGATTATATTAGAACTAGAGTAATCAAGTTAAGAAATACTGAAAAAGTATTAATATTTTAAAGGTAATTAATCAAAAGGATGGGGGAGGGGGGAAGAGATTCTTATGCACGATAGAAATAAAATTACATTTAATGAGATTGTAATTTAATCAGAAAATATTAAAGGAAAAAAAAGGAAAAAGGAAGCGAATTATTTAAAAAAAAGTATTCTAATTTTTCTCAAGAAACATTATGTTTTACAAATTAACTTGTTTTAAGCACTCCCTCGTTTTTCTTACCACTTTAACTATTTTCTTTCTCAACTACAGTCTATTCTAATATTATATCACCTATTATATGAATATAATACAAGAAGTTTGTTCTCTTTTTTAACTTTCTTTTTTGAGTCAAATTCATAATAAATTACCCTTCTAAAAACTACTTAAGTTATTACTCAATCAAAAAATTTTCTAATCATATTAATTATGTTTCGAAAAGAAACAATATGAATGAGTTATTTACTTAACTACTAGACTTCTATAACTTAAAGAGCTTATCTCACATATTATATTTTTAATAAATACAACTATCCTTTAAGCTACCACTATTGATTAAATACTATGCTAGTACAAAATCTTGCATTAATATTAATTAATACTAATTTTTATTAATTAAATCAAATCAAATAATAATCATTAGCATAAATTATGCAATATAAACAATAAATAACCATCTAAATGAAAATTTTAAAGAATATTAAAATATTGCAGTAGGTCCTTTATCTTAATTAATCACACAGCTTAATATTATCCAACTCCTTCTTATTACTAAAAATGTTTTCTCTAATGATTTTCTAAATTATGATATTCAATTTTGAAATTTTATAGATTTAAATCAATATCTATCTAATTCTAGATAAAATTCGAAAACTACTTAATGTGATTACACTCCTTAAATTTCTTATAATTGGCAAATTAAATTGGAATTATTTTTCAAAAGTACTAAATTATTTAGTTTACTTTTTTAAATATTATTTGATAAATGTCCCTAATATGTTTTTACTTATTTAATTAATCTTTATTTTATCTCTTCAAATGATTCAGAAAATAATTATTTGGAACCAAATTCTAATAACATTTTATATCTTGTTTTTTTTTTTTGTAGAAATTTAATTTTAGTAAATGGGTCAAATTGATTACAAATGTTATCAAATTACATCTGATGTAAAATCTAAAAAAAAAATTGCCAAAAATTAAATATGATTACATAATTCAAATACTTTAGAGATAAATAGTTATTCAGTTTACTTTTAATTAAGTGAATTTGTTAATTTTTTTCAAATAAATGAGAAATAATAACACCACGACATGCTAAAATTTTGAATAGATATCTGTGAATATTTGAATAATTAATAATTTGAACATATACCATCACTTTTGAAATAGAGATAAACAGTAATAGAGTGAATCAAAAATAAAATGAGTCAATTTAAAAAGAAAAAATGAAATTATTTTGACTTAAATAAATTCTTTTATTAGCAAGCATATTTAAATCATTTGTTAAAATCTTTAAGGAAGTTTTTAATTAAGCATTTATGCCTCTAAAAAATTTAAATTTTACCTCCTTCGCTCCTAAATGATTATATTTAGATGAAATACCTTGACTAGTACAAATTTATAAATACCAAAAGATTTAATAGTATGAATTTCCAATCATCCTTTACAATCTTAGTTTATCCTTAAACTCGAAATACATTAATGAAAGAAATGTAATTGCAGAATAGGTAGATGGGAAAAGGAATATAATTATGAGTGGAAATTAAATTTATGAGTATTTATTTTATTAACTATCTTCAAAGAGGGAAAAATTATTGGTCTTTAATAGATTTTCACATTTTTGATTAATATATTGATTGGTGTATCTTATTTGTATTTTTGATAAATTAAAAGGAAAGTAAATGCGAGGTATTTTCACCTTCGCAAAATATTATATTGAGATGAAATTATGCTATGAATAGAAGAAGTTACTTCTTTTAAACAATTTAATGATTATATGGTATTTATAACATCCTTTACCTAATCTACCTATCATTTTTTGATATTTGAAAAATCCAAAATTGAAAACTCTAAAATGTAAGTAGTAATTAGCCATAATTAAAATTTATGAATTTTAGCGCTATTCTACACAATTATTTCTAACTTCTTTTATTTTCGCGCTATAATTACTATAGATATAAAAAAAGAGTGGGAATTTTGAAGAGTAATTTGGGAAAATGAGAGAAGAAAGTTAAGAAAGATTATATTAAATTAATAAAAGCCCCCCCTCTGTATATTAAACAAGATTGCCTAAATTTTATCTTTCAATTTTAGCAAAAAATTCCAAAAGATAATTCAAAAATTAGCATAAAAGTAATAGATAGAAAGTATTTTATAAAATTTCGCTCCCAATTTTATTTTTTTTTGACAAGTAATATTTTTTATTTTATATCCAAAATTATGTTGCTTTAATAAGCTAAGATTAAATGATTAAAAATATAAACGATAAGTTAAAGAAAGTATTTTGGATTATCAATGTACTCTATAAAAACTTGATAGAAAAAAGATAGGGAAACAAATAATCAAATTTCCTGATAGAATTATAATGTTGGCTAGCTAAAAAAGCTCAATAAAATAGATAAATGGTAAAATAATGCAAATTTCCAATAAATTTATATTAAAAATATGTTAAAAATATAAATGTAAATTCCACTTTGGTTAAATTTAAAATAATACATACTTTAATTTCACTTGGTTTATTTTAAATAAACCACTATGATTTTACTATATTAGTTAGTTATTCTTCTTTCTAATTGCATTTTATGTTAAAAATACATTAATAGATGAATTAATTTATTTTTAGACTCTCAAAGTATAAGAGAGAGAAATTTTTAATATGGTATTGTGATAAAATTTATTTGATCTTATCTTACCAAGTAATAGGTTAAAACTATAAAAATTATAACTAATGTGGTCATATGTACTTACAATCTAGGTATAATATGGTTAGCTAGTTCGATTTAAATTATAATAATACAATGTTCTGGTTGCTTTACTCTTAAAAATATTATTTATTATTTATATACTGCAGGTTGTTTTAATATCATATAAACCATATTTTAAAATAGAGATAGCTAAATTTAACTTTTCTTAAAAGTATAATTTAAAAATGATAGCTCTTATTTTCTTATTCTTTAAAGTTTAATTGGCTATTTATTTAATTCAAACTCTTAAATTTTTGTTCAAACCCATTATTTTTTTAAAACAAAATGAATAATTTTACTGATATTGATATTTTTTAAATATATTTAATGATAAATCTTTAATAAAAATACTATAAAAAGTAAGAATCTAAATTAAAAGGAATTTCAATATTATTTTTTGTTGAAAGAAAAAAGAAAAATATAGATAGATATATATCTACTATTAATACAAATAAGGCAAAATTATGAAACTTTACATTTTAGGAGATATTAAAAATACACTAAGTAAAAGTAATCCTAAAATAGGGATAGATAGATAACGGTATGAAGGAATTTTAATTCACATTTCACCTTCTCTAATTATATTTTGTAAGCAATTTTAAATAAGATTTATTGTTCAAATTAAAAATTCATTCTCACATAAAATCTAAATAGTATTTTTTTTACTAATAGAGTCAAAAAATTTATAAGTATTCTATTTTAGATTAGTATTTCAATTAATAGTAAAAGTAAGTTTCCTTTTTAATAATTTGTAGATGTTTGAATAAATTAATGAATAATATATTAAGTTTAAATAGCATAGTTTAATTTCTTGAACATATTAACAAGTGAAACCAATTAATTAGATTAAATTAATATAAATTTTACAAATACTATATCATAACTTCCTTACAGATATTTTATTTTCTAGAAGATTTATCACGAAAAAGTAAAATTTCTTGTTACATATTCTAACTTTATGATAAGTAATTATAAAATTGAATGCAAAAACTAGAGTAATTGAAGAAAGAAGTAATTATTATAAATAATAATTTTAAAATTCCATTTTATAAAAATTTAATTTTTACTAAAAAGGAAAAAAATGAGCGAAATTACTTTCATATTTTAAATAAGATGTTCGATCTACTATAATAGATTATACTTTTATTTATTTTTTACTTAAAGATAGCATATATAAAGGATTAATACCTACCACTCACTCTTACCATTTCATTTTCAAAATTTAGTTAATCTATTTTTAGAATTTTTTTGAAGGGGTTAGACTTTATTGCATTTAAACTATAAATGCTAGAAATTATTGTATTGGAGAATGTTTGTGGAAAATATTTTTAATTAGTAATATAGTCAGCTAATTTAAATACTCTAGAATCTTATTAGCCACTTTTCTATTTGATATATTTTAAAATTGTCTAGTAGATGCTTAAATTATAAAATATTTAGAAGTTTGATTTAAACTTATTTATAATATTGTTTTTGTTTTACAATTAACTATTTATGATAGATATTAATGTATTTAGTCTCATAGATTTTAAAATTATTAACTTTATTATAAATATTACTTAAGATAATATTTTTATGTTCGTTTTCATAATATGTAAAGAATGATCTAATAAAATTCCAAAAATATATTATATGTTTAAGAAGAATGATAGGTAATAATTACTTAAATAAATGTATTTTAATTCTTATATTGTCTTTTATTTTTCAATTAATAGCTTAAAAATTGCATCAACTACAACGATTTCGTGTAGAATAGCTTAAAAACAATAATTTTTTAAAAAAATTAACTCGCAATTTAATTTCTACTAATTGTAGGTAATCAATTTTCTATCTAATCTAAATTGAAGTCCTCACTGATCTTGAATGAAATTGAAGTTTTGAAATTTAATTAAGGTAAAATTCCGCTGTATTATTAAATACTACAGTAGAAATATTGCCAGTTAAAAGAAGAATACCTATATTTTCGCTACTTTTTGCTTAATTTGTACAGAGGATTTGTTTTAAACGAAAAATTGTTTTTTCATGATTGATGATTAATCTAGAAGAAGGAAAGAAGGAAAATAAATAAAAATAAAAAATTATTGATCAACAGAGAAAAAAGGAGAACATTTTAATTTAAAAAAAATAATAATTAGATAAAAGTTGTAAAGAACCTAGGAAACAATAAAAATAGGAACTAATAAATAAATGGATAAATAAGAAGAGAATATCACTGGGTATTACATTCAACCCAGTTTGAGCAAGATGGTTATAACACATGCAGGAAACATTTGCGATTTTGCAGGTGCCAATAATTTAGGTTTGTGGGATCCATAGACTTTGAAAAACATCAATTTGATGACTAATATTCCAATTTAGGATAGTTAGATTTATGTTAAGCCAATGCCAGGAGGAAACGGCAATAGAATCGTCATGTTTTCTGCAGATAAATTCTAAATTTTTGATATTGACAACAAAAAGAATCCTCTTATTTGGGAAAGTAAAACTTTATTTGCTTTTAATCATCTACCTTTATTTTCTTTTATCATTTTAATTCTACTCCTCTCTATCCTCTATACATTTGAAAAATGCAATCATTACATCATTAAATTAATATTCACCTCAACAATTATTTAAAATTTGAATGAAATTTAATGAATCTTTTAGAATAAGAAACAAATTCTTTAAGATTAGAATACCCTTTTACCTACAATCAATATAATTTAATAATAATTTAGAAAAATTGTCAGTAAATTCTAATAATTCATTTTTTATTATTTGATTATGATTCTCAATTTAGCAAATAATTCCTAATTTCTTTAAAAATGAAATCTCTAAAATCTACTTAATGAATTAAATAATTTTTCTTAATTAGACCATTAATTATTCTCAACATAATTTGCCATTTCATTGTATTGATAGTAAATATGAATTAAAGAGAAAAAAAATTGATTAGCTCAAATAGTATAGTTTTTAGGTTAATAAAAAAGTAAAGAGGAGTAGTATTACAACTAGAATGTTTAAGAAGCGGGATTCAACTTTATTTGATATTTTTAATTAAGATAGTATAATTTTTTATATCATATTAAAAATTATATGGTAAAACCTTATCTTATATAAGGTCTAACCCTAATTATAAATTAATATTGATTATAATATCAATAGAGAAATCATATCAGATAGAGAAAATTTCAAATTACTCTTTATTCTATTAAATATATTTTCTCAATTAATTTATTTATTTATTAAATAGAAATCTCACCTACAGATGATATCTAATAGATTGCAGTTAATAAGTTCAATGAAAGAGAACTTTATGTTTTTATGACCAGTGGTTTCCTTAACATTTGGGATCTAGATTAAAAGAAAGTCATCCAAGAATTTTAAACTATCAGAAAAATGTATAGACGTATTTAGGTATTCCCTGATGGAAAACATTTTGCTTTACAAGACAAATAGGGCTATGAAATAAACATCTTAGAGCGTTCTACAGGTATTGAATAGAAATTAGGCTTCAAAAGTCCTGCCTCACGTTTCTTAATTATTAATACCACTGAATTTGCAATTGTTTTCAAGAATGTTATCTAGATTCGTTGCATTTAAAAGGGATTAAATGATATCTAAGCCAATCTCATTTGTGAAGACCCTGATGAAGTATTTGAAAGTATTTCTCTCTTAAACAACAATAAGTGGTTAGCTGCAGCTGGTGAAAAGGGTGTTATCAGAATTTGGGACCTTTAAACCTAGAAATTAAAATATTAATTAGATACTAATCAATTCAATAATCAAAATAAGTTACCTAAATTGACTCATATTCACTCAATTTTATATTTACCTACCCTAAATAGTATTGCAACCCTTAACAGTGAAGAACGTCGTTTCCGTGTTTTCGAAATCGGTGATTTTAACAGTCCTGATTTCTAAAAGACTTTCTAATTCTCAAGAGAGTATGCTACATGCATCAACAATTATGAAATGGCCTTCTCAATTAATGGAAAGAATCTTATAGGTTTATTAAGTGTTAAGGGTACCTTCACTGAAGAAGAAGTCTAATTCACTAAAGAAATAGAAATCCTTGATCTTAATACCAACTAAATTATTGCTAGCAAGGACTTAAGTCTCCCAGGATTTACTTTGAACCAAAAAACAATGCGCAGCAATGGAAAGAATAAGATTTTCTATTTGATGAAGAATGATACTACTTAAGACAGCATCTTTATCGAATTCAATGTTTCTAAATATCTCGATCTTCCTATTGAAAAGCGCTTGGATTAAGAAGCTAATCGTTCCTAATATGAAACAGCTTACCCTTTCAATGTCTAAGATGGAGGTTAAAATTCTATCTTTACTCCTGTCTCATCTCATATTGAACGTATTATTGTTCCTTTCAATATCTAAATGTCTTCCGAATTATCTGGTTTAATTCCTTTTAAAGATTCCTCTGGTATTGCCGTCTATGATTACCAAATCAAATAGCTATGGTTACACAAGTTTGATACAATTAAAAATATTAGAAATGCAACAATGATAGATTAAAACACAGTTGCTTTTGTTTGTGATAATGAGATTTAAGCATGGAATATTGTAACTAATACTTTGGTTTAAACTACTTCTCTTGATTCAAATCTCAGTATCAGCTCATTAATTTATTTCGATAAGCACTTCTTGGTTGTTGATCCTGAAAACTAAATTAGTGTTATCGAGTAAGAAACATCTGATAAAACTATTACTATCTCACTTAAAGAATAAGAAATTATTAAATCTCTTTAAACTGTTGGCAACAGCTACTGCCTTGCTCTATACTTAGATGATTCTCTATAAAAAATAGATCTTGAAGATGATAAGGTTGAAGATGCAATCAACAAAAAGCCTATCGTTAACTTTATTGTTTTACCTCAAGAAGATAAATCAAAGGATCCTCTCATCCTTCTCCTCAACGAAGAATATTTAGAAATCAGAGATTTTAAATCTATTTGAATAAATTAGTTGATGTAAGTTTTCAATAGATGTATTAACTGTTTAGCTGAAAAATGCTTAGTATACACTTATATAAATTAATGCATAAAATCAAGGGATATTATATCTACTTAGATTGTATGTATGTATGAATCCTCACTATTCTTGCATTTATATATAAATCATTTATTTTGTTTATATTAATAAAGAAAATTTAATTGATTGATTGATGTTTCATTTATAATAAATTGCTTATTTAAAGCTTAACTATTTTCTTTTAATAAATATATCAATACATTTTATTAAGTATTCTACCTCAAAAAATTAATTAATTTCCTTAATTTCAATGGAGAAATATATATTATGAAAACAATTAGAATAATGAAATTTCTAAATATTCACTTGAATGAAAATATTCTTATGAGATTAACTATTTTCTAATTTTTACATTTAAAAATTAAAAGTAGGATATTTATTATCACGATAATTATAAAAAGTGTTTTAATTTATAAATTTTAATAGGATCTATTTAAATTATATAATAGAAAGAAAAAAAAATGGAAAATTAGTAATACAATAATTATTATTAAAACAGCAAACTAAATTTATTTTTACAGTGATAAAATAGATTTTACTTCAATAAATCATTTTTAAATAATAAAAAGGTGGAAATAAATAATTATGGAAATGGCTTCAAGTAAAAACGTATAAGTAATTGCAAAAAACTATCTGCAAGTAAGTGAAAATAAAAAAATTTTGATAGAAATTAAGAAAATGATTGAAAGAATAAAAAGGGAATATTTTTGAAATAGAATGAAAATGTTTGGTTATTAAAAAGTAAGTTGTACATATTTATTAAAATTAAAAAAATGAGAGAAAAGAAAGATAGATAACATAAAGAATTCATAATAATAAATGTATTAAAATCTGAAATGAAGTACAAATAAATGTAAAAAAAATGTACAAACAATATAAATATGATTAATTCCTTTTAAAGAAGGTTAATATAACCTATTAATATAGTTTCAGGCAGATTTTAATTGACATGATAGTCTTTATTTAGATATAGATGTTTGAGTTTGGTTGAAGATGCTCACATTAGTTCTACAAAGAGTGCCTGGCTAGCTGAAGTATGTCATTTGATTATTTGGATATTATTTTAATATAGGAGTAAATAATTGAATGTTTAGATATTATTTAGATAGGGATCATTACTTTGCTAGCTCAAGATTGTGCTCTCAAAGAACCAGAGTCATCAATTAGAAAGTAGAGATTTAGTAATCATTAAGGTTGGCAAATTTACTTGCATTTCTTAAGATTATTTATGTTGTTCTTGTGAGCATTCTTACCGCTATTGAAGGAGTTCTTACGCTATTAAGAAGGGAACATGTCAATGTTCTAGTTCTAGTTCTACTTACAATGGGATTATTTAGATTTCATAATGATTTGAATTTGTTTGTTCATTTCTTCAAAGGTTTTGTTTGATAGTTTTTAGGATTGCTTATTGTTATTTTTTTTAAGGTGTTTGGTTGGTTTTTTCCTTTTATTTTTTGATTTATTATATTATTATAATAATTATTAAAAGTGTTGATCGATTATGTACTTATTTATACTTCTCGAATGTACAAAATCCTTTGTCAAACCCAGCAATCAAGTAGAATGTTAATTCCCTTAATTATTATAATTTTAATAAAAATTTGAAAAAATAGACAGGTCAGAGAGAAATTTTATGTTCTAAAAATTTTTTATCTGTTTGACAATTTGATTGATTCCCTGTAAATTAAAAAATTTAATAAACCATCAAAATTTTTGTTTCTTAGCGTGATTGTTAGCAAGAAATTTTGATAAAGCTGGACTTTTATGAAGAATTTTAATGTTAAATAAATAATTTATTCCCTTCCCTATCATTTTAATAATAGCAAATCAATAAATCCTGTATTATAATTCTTATTATTCAAATGAAAACCACCCATATTTAGAAAGGCCATCCAATATAATTTTCATTATTTTCTATCTTTTACATATGGGAGACTTAAAGAATTCTCTGAAGTGAAGAAGATGCATATTTAAAGTGAATAGTATTTAATGATATCCTGTAATAGGATTATAAATAAGAATTTTTATAAAAGTAAATAAATAACAAAAAGAATTTATATTAGATATCTATTATCTCTTACTCTATCCTTTTCATCATAAATACATTCTTCTCTCTTATCTCAAAACCACTAGATAGTATTTATTATTCATGTGTATTTTCCTAATGATTCTATTAATAGCTTTTATAGGCATACAAACTCCCCATAACCTAATAGATATACGAATTTTCATAAATGATAGTTAATTGATGCACTGACAGGTTGATATCTTTCAATTTCTTTTATTTTGAGGAAAATAAAATTTTATAACGTGTTACCGAGTGAAGTTTTCTTCTACTGTTCTATTAAATTACTTTAACAAGGTAAAAACGCCTCTCCATTCAATTTTTATACGATTAATTGATGAATGATAGGATAATCAAGCTTGAAGTGTTAAATTTGCTGGACTTATTTTAAAACCATTCTAGCAGAAAATAAACAGTGATTTATCAATTTTCAACTTTCAACACTCCATTTACCTCCTTTTGTATAAACTCATTTATATCCCATTGGATTTTTACTGAGTAAGGGAAATTTAACAAAAAATCTCTCCTACTAAAAGGATCATCTATTATTAATAGCGATATTGAATAGGTGCTCACCTTAGTACAAATATTAAAAAATTAAAAGTTAAGCAAAATGTAAGCTTATTTTTTGATGAGAAAATGTTGATTCCTGATGAGATATCTGATTGATTTTAATACATACTATCAGCTACTATTAGGGGTTGATAATATTAATAGAATTAATAGCTATTTTATGGAGGAAACACTCAGAATTAATGGAATGTTTCCATATAATTATTTAAGAATAAAGATTAAAAAACCTTTATTTATAATTATTCTTCTTTCTACCTTCTATTTTTGATAATAATAAACTTCTCTAGAAAGGGGATATTAAACAGAAGATAAAGATTTATGTTAACAGATAGAATATTTATTATAATACTATATCTATGATAAAATTTCTAATGGCTTTCTAGAATTATTTATAAAGATATGTTAAGATATCCTTAATTGTCTATTTTATTTTTCACAAAATATATTTGATGTTTTTATTTTTCATATTTTATCATACAGATTATAAAAATAGAGGAAAAATATGCATAAATCCTCCTCACGTTTAGATATATTTTAGCAATATAGTTTTTATAATAGTATTTTATGGTAATTAAATCCTTAAAAACAATGTAAAAAAAATTAAATTCTCTTTTAAGAAAAGCTAAGCTTAGATATTCCATAGATTAATTGAATTTATTTACAACATTTTTGTAAAACGATTAATATCTATTAACTAATGAGGAAAGAAAATAAAGATCATAAATCAGTAGGGATCTAAACAGTAAAAATAGATTATTTATAAATATTTTGAAAGAAAATTATAAGGAGGTATTTTATTCAAATTGGTAAATATAGCATAGATTAGAATGTAGAGATAGATTTATAAAACATTTATGGAATTCTCTCAATTTAATGATAATTTCTTTTTCCATACTAAAAAACCTGTTTTTCTCAATTTTATTAGTACAAAATGGAAAAAATTTTGCCTATAAAGTAATCAATTGCCGTTTTATTTACTAATAAATGTAATTTAACTTATTTTTTTATCAAATATATTGAAGCCCTTATTTGTATACAAAAATATGATGAAGATCATAAAATAAATATTAATACATTCCAATTTTATCAACCAATTATTAACTCATAAACTTGATTAGTATTTTTAGAAACATGGAAGAAAATGATATCATAAAATAGAAAAAAAGATTAATAATATCAAAGGCTAGTTTAAATAAATTAAACAATAAATAGATAATTTAAAATAAAATAAATAAATAAATAATAGATAAAAACAATTTTTATTGAATATTACATTTAGAAATTACTCTATTTTCTTTTTATTAGAAATAAAGTAAAAGAATTTCAAATACCATTTGAAACTATATCTATATCATCTCTATAAAAATTACTTCTTAATTAGTTTTTTCTACTTTTCTATTTATAGCATTTCATTAAATTTCATTTTATTAAATTAGTAGCAAATTAATTAAATGATTATTTGGTTGAATACTTTGTAATAATTCTTGCTAATAAATTAAAATTAGATTTAATTATTAATACTGTTTTTATATAAATTGTTGGTATTTATTGATAAATTCAATTTTAAAAGAATTAAAAAACAAGTAGAAATTTATGAATAAATTCTAACAATGATTTTTATGAATTGAAATAAATGAAATTTAAAATTCTTGTGTTGATAAATGATAAAATCTTTTTTGATACAAATAAATGAAGTATATAGATAGATAGATTTTATACAAGAATTAGTTTATTTTTTAAAATATACATTTATTTATTTCTTTTTCTAATTTTTAAAAGAATTTATTTATATTTCAATATTTTTATAATTATAAATTGATTAGATAGTTAGGTCATCAATCTCTCATGATTCTCTTGGCTAAATTATCTAAACCGTTAGCAAAACATGTTTCTTAAATACCAGAAACTTAACTTTCTATTATTTTGGAATATAAAATGTTAATAAATAATTAAGATTGATTTAAAATAATAAATTGCAATTATTTTAACAAAAAATAGTAAATTTTTATTTAATTCAAGCAAATTCTTATATTTGATTTTCCTTTAAGATAAATAAAAAGTGAAGAAAGAAAGTAATTAGTTACCAACAAACTTAATGATTGAATTGAGACTTCTTTACCCATTAATTTAACCATTCTTCATTTGATCATTTAGCATGTTCATTTATTTATAGTATTCTAAAAGCTTTCTCTTTTCTTCATCAGTAAGATGATCCAAATCTGCAAATTCTAGATTCTCATAATTCATGATATCTCTTTCCTATTGATCAAGTATTTCATTAACTTCATTTACTTGGTTATTTAACCTCTTTTAAGATGCTGCATCTTTAAGTTTTTTACCAAAGATAGTAGCTTTAAACATTCCACTGAACTTGTTTTAAGATTTTTGCTTTTCTGAATTCATTAGCTCATTAATATCTCTATTTTCAGTGATACCCATATCCATAAAATTAAGTATATAATCATCAGGTTTTCTTGTAATTTCTGATTCCATACTTACATTTTCTCTAACCTCATCCAGTTTTTTATTTTTCTTCTTTTTATTTTCTATTTCTCTTTCCCACTCATGCTTATAGTATGATTAATTAACATTCTTATTCTCTCTTTCAATTTAATATTACTTTAACAACTCCCTTTCTTCTATCCATTAAGGATTATAATAAGATTCGGCAGGTTTTGTATTAAACATCCCTGTGTTTTATACACAATAATAACACTAATCTCTTGGTAACTCACTATACACATCCATTGTAATGGGATTACCATCAGGACCTATATGTTAATGTTAAAGTGACTAGTGGTCTAATTAACCAGGATTTATAAAAGTTTAACAGCTTACTAACTGGCTTTAAACAGGTTAAGGCTAGAAATAACTCATAGGTGGAGGTGGAACTGCATCACCTGCACGATAGTAGAACATATTTTGTTCTTCAATATTTTTTGGCTGGGAGGGAGGACTAGAGTAATGTTGTAAGCTTCCCAAATATATTGGTGAAGAGTGACGAATTGGACTGGTTAATCTTTGAGTGTAATCTTTTAAAGGAGAACCATGTTTAAATGGAGATAATTCTCTTGTGCGGACAAGTTATGATTTTTTATAATTGCCTCCAAGTTATAATTCTGGAACTCTAGTTACAATATTATCATTTTCATAAGCACGATGAATTTGCATATTTTATGCTGTATTCAAATAATCTAAAACACGAGTTTGAGATGGATAACTACTATATTAAGTTTGTGGAATTGCCGCTGAGGGTTATTCTCTATCTAAACGATAATAATTTGCCTACTTCCCACTTAATTAGTCTATTGTTTCAAATTAATACTTGCTGCTTGGTCCTTTCATTTTTACTTATTTCAATCTATAAACATAATTTAACTTAATATAAATGTAATTCGCAAAAGGTAATAATAGGATTGACTAATGTAAAATAAAACTTTACTTAATTTTGAAGATTTTTTTAATTCTTTGAAAATATTTACTAAATTCTTTTAAAATGTATTTCTTTTATACTATCCTATTCTATGTTCAACCTTAAATATTAATTGATTTAACTATTGTGGATCCACAATTAATGAATCTTATTTTTTAGTTCAATTATAGATTATTGTTTGATGAATTAATATTTGTAAGATAGAAAAGATACAATACAATACAATTAAATAAAGTAAAAATTATTATTTTTTATTTTCCAGTTATTATTGAATTATTTTTTTTAAAAAATAATCAATCAATCAATCAAACAATCTACCTCTATCCTAAAAATCAATCACATCTAAAGTATATTTAATAGCATTTTCAAACTTCAAAACATAAATAAATTCTTAAGAAGATTAACAAAAAGTGAAATTTGTCCAGCAAGATTTTAATTATCTAGAAATGTCTTAACTGAAAAAAAATGGAAAAAAATGTAAATTTAACAAATGAATTATAATTATTTAATAACTTCGCTAAATAACTGATTTATAATCTAATCATTAAAAATAATAACTTAGAATTTATTTTGATTGACTGATTGATCAAAAGAGTATTAATTGATATAATAAATTTAAAATTGATGTAAATTTTAAAAAATTTGAATTTATTTAAAGAAGTATGCTAATTATTACATTATCTGCTCAATAACTATTCTATAAAATATTTTATAATTAACAATTAAATAGTTTTTATTAATCTATCTAATTTTTTCAATTGTTTTAAGTTATTTATCATCCATTACTTTTTAAATTCCTAATACTTTGTTTGAGCATAATAAATATTAGTTATACCTTAATTATTCTAATTGTAGCCCTCATGTTTTCTAGAAAATCTTCAATTTTAGAGGGCTTCTTTGATTAAAAATATATTAAAACGAATTTAAAATATTTTTTTAGTTAAAAAATAAGTAAATACATTAAATTCTACTACAATAATAAACTATTAATATTTAGACTTGGTTTTATTAAATTATTTCACAAACAATATTATTTAAATACAAATAATCTTATCTAAATAAATCAATCAATTAAATTTCAATAATAGCAGTTATGAGAAGAAAAAGCCTAAGTAGTTTCATAACACCCTTGATTTATACGTTAAGGTTGCTAATAAATCGGGGTTTCTATAAAAGCTGATTATCTAGTAAAATATTGCTATTTATCTTCATAAGGTCTAGGATAGCCAACTGAAATATTCGGAGTTGTTTTAGTTTGTGATGCTATATTTAATTTTGGGATTTTTATCATTTGATGCTTTGAAGTATCTTATGAACTATATACTCTTAATGAAGAAAACAGTACTTGATGATCAATATTTGGTTAAGAATCATATTTTACAGATTAATAATTTTCATTAATTTCATCTTTATTGCATTTGTAATATTTAGCTGTAGAATTTAATTTTAAAGCTTAATCATATGTATTTCTATTTATCTATTTATTTTAATGAGGCGTGCTACCTTTATGGGACTGCTAAGTGGTTTATTGGTTTTTAAAATTATGACTCATTTTACCAAAATCTAATTTTAATTGAAAATTAATAAGTAGATTTCTCCCTTTTTTTACAGAAAAATTATTTGATAAAATAATAACAAATGTTAAAAATGATTGATAGATTGATTAAATCTGATTTATCTAATTTTCTATGATTATTATATACATTCCTGATGAAATATTTATTAATAAATTATCCATAAAGATACTTATTTTTTAAAATTAAAATCTTTGAGAGTTTAAAATTTGTAGAATCTAAATCACTTAATATAAATTGTAAATTTAATAATAAGATGTTTTCTCGTGCATCAAAAGAGCCTTCTTCGACTTCAAAGGCTCCAACAACAAAAACAGCTACTAATAGATAGTCATCAGCTACAGGTGCAAGAGAACCTGTAGAAATGACAAAAGAATCTTAAATGAGTACAAAGAGAACCTCTTTAGTTAATTCTAATAATGCTCCGAAGCCTCCTCCATCATAATAAAAACCTAATATTACTAAATCTTAATAAAGTTATGAGAAGAATAAAGCATAAACTGAATTTTATATGGGCTTAGTCTAAGATAGAAGTAGTGGAGTTGTTACTACAGAAAATTCTAGAGTATCTAATATAAAAAGTGGAATAAATTCCTCTAAGAAGAAAGAAAATACATAAAAATACTATGAATAAGATGAATAAGAAGATAAATAATCTTATTAGGAAATTAGTACAAGCTATTAAGAAGAAGAACCAAAAGCTATAAAAAAGTAATAAATAGATATGAAAGGATAAAAAGAAAATTAAAAAATGAAGAATGAAATTGATCAGTTAAAGGAAGATTTAAATTAGTTAAATCGCACAAATTATGAACAAAGTATAAAGTTAAAAGAGGAAAAACTAGAGTAGAAGAGATTGAAAGGAAAGATAGCTTAATTAGAATAAGAGAAGAGTGTCCTACTACAACAGTTGAAGGAAAAAGATTAAATAATTCAATAGGGGCTATCAAAAATGAAGGATTAGTTCACAGATAAAAGAAATTTTTTAATTCAAAGTTAAATGATTAAATAAAGGAGATACATCTAACACCTCACAAAATTAACCAAAAGCAATAAAAATATTTCTACAGAAATAGAATATTAATTAGATTATCTTAAAGATTTGATTGAAAAGGCATGTAATGAGACTAAGAAGTAAAATATTTCTCAACAAACAGAATCCAAATTAGAAATGACAAAATAAAATGTTATCAATTTGAGAAAGAAATTCGATGAGCTTACAAATCAAACTGCATTCAATTTTTCTTCAAACTTATTAAAAGAATTTGATACAAATTCTGATAAAGAAATTTCCAAATAAACTTTCTTGATTTCTTTAGAATAATCTGCTAATAAACTTTTTAATTCTTCTTTATCATTAACCAATTCTTTCTAGTAGAAGAATAAGGTATAATATTAAAATAATTTATTTATATAATAATGTATTCTAATATTAAATAGGAAATGGCTTAGGTTACAATGGATATTAAAGAATTTGTAGAAGGATGTTTAAGATATGGAATGGATATTTAGATGGGAGAGAACGAATATGAGGTTATCAAGAGCAATGAAGAGATAAGAAATGATGTTTTGAGAAATGTGAGAGAGAAAATTGGTGGATTTGAAACTTAAATGATCGATAATATATTATTTAACGGCTAGTTGTTCGAATTTCTACACAAAATATAGTTGGACAGAAATTAATTAGTTCATAAATATAAAAATACTTCAGCAGTAGAAACTTACATTAACTCCTTGATAAATAGTGAATAGAGCAAGAAAATGTTAAAATAAAACGGGGTTTTACATAGAATTAAAGAATATGTAGGGTATGATTTGAATCTTCTTAATAAAATGAACAATATAATTAGAGTACTATTTTTCTAGTCTTAAATTAGTTTGTAGTACTTAAATGAGTTTATTATTGGATAATTGAAGACTTTAAATTAGATTATTTCGGAGTGTATCTATAAACCCTTCTCTGATATGTATGAAATCTATTAAAAATATCATAAATCTGATAAAAATAATAATTACCCTATTCATTTAGCCTAGATATTTAATATGAATTGTGAATCAATAAAAGTTAATATAGAATCCATTATTAATCTTCAAAATTAAGATATCTTTAAAACCAATAGAACAATGAATTTACCTCTAATCAATTAGATCAAGAATGTATATTAGGATTTATAAAGCTAATTAATAGAATTATGAGATTATAATTAAAAATATAAAATAATAATACATTTTTCTCTCAAACAAATTAACTAAAGACTCTATTAGTTAGTTTATATAGCATTTAATAGTTTAATCTTCTGTTTTATCATTTTTAACTCTTGAAATTAAGTAAAATAGGTACTATAATGATCTAGTGATTGTGATGTATAATATTTAAATAGTTATTATTATAAAAAAAAGAATCATAAAGTATTTACATTAATTAGTCTATAATTTTAATATATTTTTAGTGCTAATAAATATGTTTCAAAAAATTAAATTGGGATAAAATTAAATGTATGAACAAATAATTGATATGAGTAAGTCATTGAAGAGTTAATGAAGTAATAAGTATTATGTAAATTATATATTTATATATAAGTATAGTAAATAGTTTAAGTTTAATTTATATGAGAATTTATGTTAAAATTTATTATTTTCAATTTATATTAAATGAATTTGTTGTTAGTTAGTTAGATAGATAGATAGATTATTATTGTTTAATAGTTTTTATAATTCTTGAGAGATCATTTCCTCAACTTATTATATAAATCATTGACTTTCAAAACAAGAAAATTTAGCTTATTTTGATGAAATTTTTTGAGAAATTTATTATTTATTTTTATATTTTATCTCTAGTTATATTTTGAGATACCTAATTTACAAAATATTAATTTTTTTAGAAAATCACTATACTTTAGGATCAATTTTTTATCAGAAGAAGATTGTTATTATAATTTGTTTATGTTATATTTCACATTTTTGAAAGATTTTTAAATTATTTAGATTCTTTTTTGTTCTTTAGTATTTTAGAGAAAAATAATACTATTTTTATCACATTTTATGGTAATAGTTATTGAATCTATTCTTATTTTTATGTGGTTATTATTAAAGAAGTGTGCAAATTTTTAATTTTGGAAAAGTAACTTTCTTATGAAAGTAGTATGATTAAATCAATAATTTCATTATTAGATATTTTCATTTTAGCTCTCTTTCTCTCCATTATTTTCTATATTTGCTTCTGAGCAAGAATCTTAAGAGCCAGAGCGAGAAGAAGAATCAGAGGATGAGGAAGAAGATGAGCCATCAGATTCATTTTATCTCCCAATAAAATCGGCATCTATTTCATCTTAAGAGTTTGATTTACCAAATTTATTATTTTAATGATCAGATGCACCTCTAGTTGATCTGTCATCATATTGAAGATCTTCTTCTGTAATTCTCAAATCACTACTTTGAGAAGAATTAGTATTCAATGTTCTTTAACTCTTTTCACCATTTCCTTGAGATATTCCGCTAATGCTATCACTCTTATATCTTATATTACTCAGCAATTTTTCGCTTTATTGAATTAAATTCTTTTCCTTTCTCAAACGTAATCTCTCATTAATATCCTTTGTCTGAGATTATATCACATTTTACTTATGCTACTCATTGGCAATTACTAATTTCTCCTAGTTTTTGATGAAATTTACCTTTTCAATATCCGACTATTATTACAATTTAATGTGCTCAATATTATAGTGAGCTTTCATTCTATCATGCTTCTTCTATTCAGACAAAGTGCGAGGTCTATGGGAGACCTTATCGTGGCTAGGTAAATGGATTATTTCTTTATAGACTCCATTTTCTTTATTGATTTGATTAGTTTATGTGCTATCTTTTGCAGTAGATGAGCGTTAGATGCCTTCTTATTATTATTACTAAGTCTATTATTTTTATTTCTATTAAGAACTCATCAAGACACTTAAAATACTTGTAGATGAGAGGGTAGATGAGATTTTATCCTCAAAATAACATTTTATTGGATCTTGAACTGAATCGAAGTATTCAATACACTTAGTATACATTTCTATTAGGAATGTAATGTCTGTTTACAAAAAATTGCCTTTCTATATTTTTTTTTCTGTCTCGATAAGCTTTAAGTAGAACTCACGAGGGTGAGGCTTGTTTATAAGTAGATCTTCATCGCCATTATCGTATTAATTGTCAATAATATTTTGATTATAGCGAGAATCATTTATCTTTGAGGGTGCAAGTCCTTTTTATTTATCATTAGCAGCTAATTAATTCTAATTAGGATTTATTGATTATGGCTTTACACCTCGCATAGCGTCAAATTCTTATGCTAACGTGGATGCTTTTAAGAGACGCTATTGAACTTCTTGATTGCAGGAGATGTTGGGATGTAGATTTTCTTATCCTCTTGCTAATGATACTTGATATCCCTAAGGGTTTGCTATTATATTATTAAGCAAATGTTTTCTTGGCTATTGATTTTGATAGGTTATTTCCTCTTCTTCTCTCTCTCTATCAGGATATTTTCTTTCTTATACACAAAACATTATTTTTTGTTATCTTAATTATCAAATTTTTAAGCAATCTGCTTATAACTTATTAGAGAAATGAAAGAAAATGATAAATGAGTTAATGTTAGAGCAGTCTAGCTAAAGCGAATTGCAATTAGTAGTTGGTTGGTATTATTCCTATACTTGCAGTAGTATCAAAACTAATTAATCTATCACTTTTCAGATTAAATTAATTATTATTTATATGGATATTTTTTTCTTTTTCTTTTTGAGAATTATATGTCAGTGCTTCTTGCTTGCTCTCTTTTTATCTTTTAACTATTATCTTTAGTGCTTTTGTTGTACTTTTTCTTTCTTTCCTTTTACCTGAAAGACTGACTCTTTTTTCTTCTTTTTAGTTAACTTTTTTTTAGATATTTTTTATCGAGTGAGAATGATATATTTTTTTATTTTTCATATCCTTATTGTTTTACTCGCTCATGTTGATTTTCAATAGTCATTTCAAAAACACGGCAATCATCTTGCAAAATTAATTAATAACAGTGTATGTAGTTATTTTTCAAAATATTCTCAAATATCATCGCTTCCTGTTCATGTAAATTACAAGTAAAGTTATGTATAAGAATAATTGAAATGGATTTATATGAATACTTTGGCTACATTTCAATAAATTTTAAAAGTATTGGCTAAATATTAGATCATAAATTGAGAGAAGAAGTTGATAATTTTATCTAAAAATTTAATTTTTTCAAAATCCCCCTCATTACATTAAGCAACGTTGAATTTTTTTTATGCAAGAAGGAAGCTAAAAATAAATTAATGCTTTCTTTTCTACTTTAAATGCTTACTATTGAATTACGAAGAGAGGAAAAATTAGTAAATTTATCTTCTTTTTTATTTTCTTAAAAACCTTATCCTATAAATCTCTGTCAACTTTAAGTTGAGGAAATTGAAATTTAGTGAGAGAACATTGAAATATTCTTTTACAAAATATTTCACAGCATATTTAAATTCCAATATTAATTTAAATATTTTTATTTTATTTGAGGATCTAATACATTATCGAACGGGCTTTTCAAAAGAAGATTCACTCTCAATTTAATTAAATAAATTATTTGTTTTCCTTTTCCCTCTAATACAAAATATTGCATATCAGATTTTCTATCTAATCAGATTTACAAAACCAACTCTTTTATTGATTCTTTTATTGCCTCTTTGTGGAATTAAATCAAATACATAGTAGAATTCAACCAAAAAAAAGTAAATTAATTTAATTGCAAAAACTTATTTAAAAAGTGTAAAAATAATAGAAAAATAAATAAATATTCTAACATATGCTGTCTTTAAAAAATATTCAGGGTATTTTTTATTTATATGCTTATTTCGTAATATCTTTTCAATTGGTATATAATTATTTACTTTAAATTTCGAGAATTTCAAAGTATGACCATATTTATTTGGAATGATATTTTATTTATATTGTTATTTTATAAATAATTTATTTAAATATTCAAAGATAAATAAAAAGAATTATATTCCAACCAAATTCATTTTATATGATCATATTTAAGTGACAAAAAGTTACTTTTATTTAAATAAAAGTATTTTTTTATCATAATAGAAAGAATGATTTAAAAAAGATAAAATAGCACATAATAAAGAATGGAAGAGAATAGGGATAGGTAAGATCTATAAAAATGAAATTAATATTATTTTTAAATGAAGATGAAAGAGGAGAAAAGACTATTAGGAAGGTATTTATTTATCAGTAACTTAATAGATACATACATTTTATTTATGTTATTAGTATTTTTAGATTAAATTTTTACTTTTTTTAAATTTGGTTTTTAATTTTAAATGATAATTATTTTCCTTTTACATTAAATCTATTTTTAATTAAATTTGCTAATAGTAGTACTTATTATAACTATCCCTATTATGTGTAAATTTATCATTAAATTATAATCCAAATAGTATATAGATGAATTAAAATTAATTAAAATTGTAAAAGTAATTAATCCTAATTTATAATTTATACTAATTTAATATTCTAATAACAAAATAAAAAATTGTATTTATTAGAAATTATATTAAATGAAAACAATTTTAAGGATAATAAAGTTAATTTTAAGTTATAAAATGAAATAGAGGAAGGAAATTCTATGAAATATTCAGAACAGAAGTAGATATATTAACCTTAGCTATTTTAAAGAATAAAGCAATTAAATCTGATTAAGTATGCTCAATAACCTAGTTTTTACTAACATTCCGCGTAAAAATTATACTTATTCATCTTTTCTGGAGTGATAAATAAATTTTAGAATAATTCCTCATTGTTATTAGTATTCGAATGATAGAATGTCTCTTAAAAATTTAGGTAAGAAAAATAAATAAGATAGATCATCTATAATTAATTTTAAAGATTTTTTAAAATAAAGTTTGCAAAAATAAGCAGTTGAAAAATTCAAGTTATTTATTTAAGACATTTTTCCAAAAAAAGTAGGATTAACCATCAAAAGGAAATCATAAAGATTTTAAAATAGATATAAATTTTAACTAAAAAAAACAATAGATTTACTTTGATAATCGTAAGGCATTGAGCAAACACACAAATACTATTTAGAATAATATCAAAAGTAAATGGATAGTGGATAAGACGAAGCATAATTAGTGCTACAACATAAAAAAGATTAGTTTAGAGTAGAAATACGTAAGAAAAAAACTGATAATTTGATTCAGTAAAAAAGATTAAAACTCTTTAACAGAAATTTAAATGGCTAAGAATCTTCTAATGAAAGTGATACTAAAGGAGACTAAAATGGTAACTCAGATCTATAGGGTGGCAATAATAATTCAAATTAGATCTAAAAAGTGTCTACTTTAGATGTGAAAGTTATTAGAGATTTAGAGGAAGCATTAAAATAATGCTAGAAAGAAAATAATATTGAGGAAATGCGTTAAAACCTTCATTTGTTGGCTAAAACTGTTGGCGTTAATCCTTGTCCTTTAGAATAAGTTTTTATGACTGACATTCCTAAGATTGTAATAAATGTAGTTAAAAAATAAGGTTCCATAAATGATTAGAAATGTAAATAGTATGCTGGCCTGGTTTTAGCCAATTTAACTTCAGGTTCTCCAACATAATTATAAGAACTCTTCTAATTAGATTTAATACCCATATTAATTGAATAAATTCAATCTAAAGATGTTGAACTTGCAGATCATATTATTTGGGCATTTAATAATGTTTTAATTGACAACTAATAACCTTAAAATCTTATGAGAATATTCTAAGTTCGCTCTGCAATAATTGAAGATCTCTGTTATTATTTTACTACTACTTGTAATAATTCAACTATCTAGCATCAATTAATTAGCTCAGTAATTCTCTCTATTTACTGCCTTTCTAGAATTCATAAATCAACCTAATAATATTATAATTCGCTCAGAATAGCTGTTCCTTATCTGGCCAGACTATTAGACACCCATCACCCAAAAGAGCAATACACTATTAATTCAAATCCTAATCACCCTATGTTTTCTAATAAAAATGAATAATAATCTTTCAATAACTCCAATACTATTTTTAATAAAAGTGGAGGTTTTACTAATAATTAAAATAATAATTAATAATAAGTAAAATAAAAGTTCCTTTCTTCAAATGATTTAAAGATATGTGCAATCATAATTACTGATTTGAGTGAAGGAGACCCAAGAGTTATTAGTGATATGCTTAGAACATAAGTTGATCGAATCATGCTGAGGTATTTAGAGTAAGGAGTAGATGTTAGTGAATATTTCTTAACTTTAGTAATTAGAACTCTAGCAAATTTGTCAAGTGGTAATGAATTCTAAACTGATTAGCTGTTGTAAAGAGATATATATTCTTATCTGACAAGATTAATTGACCATCCTACTGAGTCAATTAGAAAAGATGTATGCTGGTTGATCAGTAATTTATCAGCTGGCAATTAAGCATAAATTGAAGTGTTTTTGTCTAAGAATATATATTAATTGTTAGTTCATAGATTAAATATAGAATAAAGCTTAAATGTTAAGAAAGAAATCCTCTTTGCTTTGAGTAATGCTACTGCCCAAGCATCTAAGGAATAAATAAATACAATGGTTGTTAGCGGTTTATTAAGAATTCTATCAGATCATCTAGACCCTTAATTCTCTACTGAGCTTCTTATTGAAATTTTAGAAGGGATAGAAAATATAATGTTTTTAGGTCGCTCTGATGATATGAACAGTAGTTCAAATGCTCATAAAAATGAATTTGAAATTTGTGGGTGTCAAAAGAAAATTTAGGATTTATACTATCAACATTCTAACGAAGAGATAACTGAAATATGCAATAGAATTCTGTAATCATATGGCACCTATTGAAATTAGACATCCCTCAAAAATGACGGATAAACATAGAAATTTATAATATTATATCACCAATTTTCAATAAAATCTAATTTAACAATTAAATAAATAAATATATTAATTCATTATTAATTAAGTATATCTCATTAAAATTTAAGTATATTTTTATTATTCAAGTAAGTAAGGATATTTATATCCCTTTTCCTTTAATTACTTTAACAAATTCATCACTATTTTTACAAATTCTTACTTTCATTTCCAAAATATACAAAAAAAACAAAAAAAAACAAGCAATAAATTTTCAGAAAATTGTAGTTTCATTAAGTTATATTCTAAACATCAAAGAAGACTAATAATAATTTTTATATTTTCGAAGTGTGTATTACCTTAAGTAAGGTAAGAAATACCAATTATTAGTATTAGAATTATTTAAATTGATTCAACATATATATTTTTTATGAAATAATTTATAAGCTCTTATTGCAGTTTTATTTTATTCAGCAGGATAAATAGACTAGTAAAAGTGTAGAAGGTCATTTGATAAACCATAAATAGCTCCTGCTAACATACCTGAAATACAACCAACAGTATCCGTATCACCTCCTAAATTAGCTGCTTTGCATACAACTTAACTGTAACTTTTACTATGATAATTAATGTGTAAGCTCATTGCAAGAGCATCCATTGAGTATGCACCTATTCCAGTAGGAGATTCATAAGACCTCGTTGGAGAATATTTAAAATGAATACTTCTCCAGTCCCAGTTTCTATCTTCTTTTAATTAGTTTCTTTCATTTTTTATAAAATACTTTTCTTCTTCACTTCTTGCTATAGATAAAACTGAACTTTCTAATTCAAGTTCCTTTTCTACATTCTGTAATGCCCTATCTATAAGTTGCTAAGGTGAAGAATCTAAAGACTCACTATAATAAAAAATATTTACAATTACCATACTAATATCATTTTAATTTATTTAAAGAATTACTCATTTATTATTTTAACAATCAAATACGACATAAGAATGCATGCCTCAGCTGCTTCCTAGCCATCATTCGTTAACAAACTTTAATTAGCAGCTATTTCTGTAGCTAATTGAATATTATCATGATATAGGATTGGAATTGGAGACAGTCTCATTAGTGAACCATTCGAATTCTATTCACCATAGAATTCCTTTAACCTTGTTTTACTTGGATTTTAAACAAAATCCAAGAATGAATTAAATGTTGTAATTCCAATACCAAAAGAGTACTAATTCCACAATTCATTCCTTACATTAATTTTTAATTCTTTTAAGTTGTATTCTTCTTTTCCTTTATTTTCCTCTTTGAAATATTCACTTTTGCCATTGTTGTAGCTTTCGTACCACCATAAAACAAATCTAAAATTATTTTAAAAAGATAATTTATCTCTTCTTTTTTAGAATATTTTTATATTAACTTGGTATTCATAAACTATATTTTATTAGTTTAAAGACATTATTAATTAAAGATTATTTTTGAAATACCTATGCCTAATATCTGAAGGAACATACTAAAGTTGGTTTGAAAGAAAACTATCAGCTATACATAAAGCAAGAGAAGTATCATCTGTAAAAAGAGCGCGAGGACTTCTTAAATCATTTAAGCTATTAAAATCTTTCACTATATCCCTGTTATAGTCAAGAGGAAATTAATCTGTTTAATTTCCTAGAGTATCACCTATTGCAGATCCAACAAAACATCCAATAGTCCTCTTCTCCTTTAAGCTAATTTTAATTGATTCATCACCTTGCATAAGTTTCTTAATGAAGTCTCTATCTTCATCATCCTTTTATATAATATCATAGTGAAGGAGCGATTCGAATTATGTTTCAAAAGTATTATCATCTTTTAATTTTCTAATAGTTTAATGAATAGTTGGGAATTTTAGTTCTTCCATTTTAGTTATCTTTATTTAGTAAAAATCCTTGATGAGTTTTGAAATTTTTGTTAATTGGATAGTATCTATTTTTATAAATATCTAGATTTAATTGTATTTATATATATGATTTTGATAAATTCTTATGAAACTATAATAATTCTTTCAATGTTTTGGTATGACTATTAATGATTAAAACCTTTATTCTATCATTTTTACATATTTAAGCATAAATAAGTACTAATTTTTAAAATATTCTAATAATAGAATAAACAATTGCAGATAATACGAAGATTTTGCTATATTTTTGTTTTAAAGTATTAGCTATAATTGTCTTAAATTTAAAGCAGTCTGTGAATAAAAATAAACTCTTAAATTTAAAAAAACCTTATATTTATTCCAACAAACATACATATTGAACAGAATTCAAATAATTTAAAGCTAATAAATAAGTCAGGATATTTTTTAAAAATGAAAACTTTAATAATAATAGCATTAATAACTATAAGCTTTGTATTTTGCTAGCAAGGAGCTAAAACCTATAATGAATTTAAAGATTGTATTATGAAATGTCAGGTTTCCTGCGAAGGATCTGAGTGTATTGATAATTAAGATCACTAATTTATTACTTGTTATAGCTCAGCAAAAGAATGTCATAAATGGAATAGTGACTATTTTAATTCCTCAAACGATAAATTATTAGACACAGAAGTATTTAAAGAATGCTTTAATTAGTGTAGACCAGAAAGGAAGGCAACTATTTTCTACAGAATGTATGCTTGCTGGAGGTTGTGTGCTTTGGGAGAAGAACATAATTGATTGGCAACTAATAATAGAATTATTTATAAGCTCAACCATAAAGTAGAATTACTAGTGGGATGTATATTCACGAAAAATAAAAATCCAATGATGTTAAGAAGAAGAAAATCTTGTGCAAAATAATGAAAAAGATTATTTGTTGGTAAAAGAATAATAGAATAAAAAAGAGTAAATAATATATAATTTGAACATAAATGAAGATTATGACAATATAGTGTCTTTTTTATATATCCTATGACTAATGTGTTGTAGTTAGTTAATTAGTAATTAATTGATTTTGGAAAATACAATTATTCTATAGATTATTCAAACTTATCTATAATAAATATACTAGTAAATCATCAAATAATAAAAGAAGAATAATAATAAAATAATTTCAAATAATTTTCATACTAAAAGTCTATTTTCTCCTCAAAAACCAGGAAAAAAAGGATTTTAGATGCATTTAAAGTTTAAATAAAACCTTATCCATTTTTTAATATTAAAATTTTTATTAATTATGATTGCTTGCTTTCATTTTTTTCATTTTATGATTAATACTTAATTTCAGTGATAATATTAATAAAAGTTTTTTTATTGCTTTTTTACACCTACCTTGTACATAGTTTTTTCAAATTAATTGCCAAATATACTACTTAGACTCGATTATATGACTAGATTTAATAACTTGTTCTTATTAAATGAGGATTAATCCTTTTAATCATATCAAAAGGAAGCTATTTAATATAATAAATAATAAATGAAAGAGTGTTAGTAATTTAAATAAACATCATTCGCATATTAATTAACCTATTTAGGATTCTTTAATACCTTTTCTACTAAACAAATATATATAACTCTTAGAATTTTTCATTATTAATGCTTGCAAACTTAAATTTTCTTACTTTTAACAAATTCTGAAATAATTGATTTAATGATACTCTCTAGGTTTACAAAATTCTTAATTTCCTTACAGATTTGTAAAAGAAATCAAGTATGGCTATTTAAATAGAG
The DNA here is from genome assembly GCA_000260095.1 of Tetrahymena borealis. NCBI lineage: Eukaryota > Ciliophora > Oligohymenophorea > Hymenostomatida > Tetrahymenidae > Tetrahymena > Tetrahymena borealis. The sequence goes on along the minus strand of JH651232.1, from coordinate 646,553 downwards.
GACTTAAATACCTCAAAGAAACTATTATTGGTGTTTTTTTCATAGATGAAGTTATGATATTTCTGCTTTTGAGTAAAATTTTTATATTAATGGAAATGAAATATTTATAAGAATAAAATATAATTACCAATTTTATTCCACGCCTACAAGATAAAACAATATGAAGGCGATCAATAGATATGTTGATTTAAGTTTTTTAAAATCACCTCTTATATTTATTAAGAAAAAGAATATTATTATTTTTTCTATTTGATTTTTGATTAATGGATAAAGGAATGCATATATAGTAGAATCTCTCAATGCTTGGCACTCTTCAAACAGAAAATATTGTCCAATTTAAAGAGAGTTACCAAAATAGAGTAGGGAATTAGTAAAAAAATCTTAGTATTGGGCTAAATATATTTCTTTTTTTTGCTCTCTTAAGAGAGATTATACTGTATATAGATTCTAATCCAATTTACTTTTTGAAAAATTGACAATTTTTCTTAAAATAATAGAGAGATCAAGCAGGGATCAAGGATCTTATGGTTTTTTCATTATTTTAAATAAAACTTTTTTAAAATATTACCTAATTATTTGACAAATAACTTATTATCTACTTCATATCGATAAAAATTTTGAGAATTTTTCCTAATTTTGCAGATACCTTTTTTGATAATAAAATTATACAATAATAAATTATATGAGTGATATGGATAGATAAAGAATGCTAATCCTATTAAGCTTCTTAGTTGATTGACTTTTTGAAGTTGAGTTAAAATAAATGAAAAAACTGATCTTAATAATGGTTTATCTATTACTTTTTTATAAATAAAGGTTACTAAAATTAAACTGTCCTTTTTAATCACTTAAAAAACTCCGCTTGAATTTTATTGTATCATTAAAAATATTACTATTTTTAGATTAATGGTATATATTAATAATTGAGATCAAAAGTTTTGTTGTGTTTTATAATCTGATCCATCTTTTTATCCAGCTATATGCCAATTGAATTGGTGATAAAAAAACAAGTATTTTTGGTTTTACAGAAGAAAATGAGTAGATTTAATTATTCTTAATTTCAATGAAAAAGGAGAAGAAAACTATCAAAGTTTAAAACTTTTTTGTAATATAATATGATAAAAAGATTAAAATAAATAAGAATTTAAATTCTTAGAGGACATAAAATTGAAATTAAGAATATAAATAATTCTGAAAAAATTTCCTTAATAAGATTATACATCATGATAGCAAGCTATATTTCTAAAATAATCCACATTTTCAATAAAAAAATTTCAAAATAACTCAAATACTTTATCATGTCTTAGGATAACTTTTATTGATTTAAAGCAGAAGATTTTATTTGATTTTAAAGGAGGGGAAGCGATCTAGAAAAAATTTACCAATAAATAAAATGACTTTCATTAGAGAGTAAGCGTAATAAATGAGGGATTTGAAACAAATCTAATATATATTGAAGTTATTAATACTGTTTGTTAATTAAACAGACTTTAGTCATTTTAAATAATTAGTTAAGGAAATATATTCTTGAATCTAAAGCATTATCGTAATTTTATTATTAGAATAATTAGAGAGGGGGTTGAATAGAGAAATTAATTCAAGACTATATACCTTTAAAAGAAATTTAATAAAAGAAAAAGGCTTAAGATAAATTAATAGATAATAATTAAAAGATTATTCTAGTAGTAGAATAGATAGATAGATTGATAGTTATTTGTTTAGTAAGTTAGTTAATTTGATAGATATATAATTAGAGTTGCTTAAAGATATAAATATTAATACATTTGTTTATATATGTTAATTGAGAGGAATATAATTAATTTGATCTTTCAAGTGACTGAATGAATAGTAATAATATTGATTACATATCTAACTATTAATTTATATGGAGCGGAGCCGAAATAGGTTCTAAATAATAATCTCACTTCCTTTTCTCTCTATCTTCTCCTTTAGTTAATATATTAATTATTAAAATCAAATCTATTTTTTTATTTTTTTTAAATAGGTAGTTGCAGTATTCTTTTTTAGTAATCAGTATGATGATATAAAATAATATATTAGTTGTAAATCCTGAGGATTTCTGATATTTAATAATAATAGGTGCTAGGTACCTCTTCCTTCATAATGCAATTGTATATAATTTAATTTTTCTTTTCCTTAGATTTCTTGAACTCCCTTAAAATAAATTTTTTATGTGTAAAGTCTTGCAGAGATTTATTAAACTGTTTATAATCTTTTAAAAAACTTAAGCCTATTTATAACATTATTTACATAATTTAATCGTTCTGGCTAAAAATAGAATAGAAAAATTAATCAATTCTTTTTTTAGGATTAATCCTCACTTTATGTATTGCGTGTTTCATTAATTGTTTAGATTATTATTAGCCTTGATTACTCAGGCATGTAAGCCCTCTCAAATGGAAGAAGTTATCTTGTATAGCATACACGATTCTCTTTTTATGAGTCTCCCTTGATTTACTTATCAATACAATCTTTTAAAAAAGAAAAGTTTTGCTAAGTATTATTGGACTTGCTATCATTGTTATAAGAGTTTTATAAATATTGGTTTTACTGGTTGAAGAGTAGTCCAATATTATTTGAATCCTATTCGCTCTCAAATGGTGCTTTTGTGTTATTGAATATCATAATATTGCCTATTTTGCTATTGGAATCGTATTGGCAGGTATTAAATTGTTGGGGGAAGATAAAAGTATCTTGATATCCTTTTTTTGATGACTAAACCACTTAGTTATACTACTACTACTGTTGTTATTGTTGTTAATATAGTAGGTGACCAGATAGAGTATTTTCATTTGTAAAATAGGATAGTCCACTATTGCTGCTTATAATTGATTAAATAGGTTCTAATTTACAGAGATTTTTTATAGATTAGCAACTATTATCATTTCTATCAAGCAACATTATTTTTTCTTATGATATTTATTATTGCGGCCTAACAAGTATGTTGCCAATTGCGCTATCATTAATCAAAGGAGAGGAGTGAAATAAAGAGTTCGCCAAATTCATCTGCATGGTTTGTTAGTATAATAATTAATTGTTCATATTATTTAAATTGCCATAGTCCATACTATTTTGCTGAGTTAAATTGGTAGCAAGTTCACTTTTTTTGTAATCATCAATAATGTGATCTTACACCTTTATGGAATTATCAGAAAAAAGGAATATTTATTCAGCTAAATTTGGCGAATTAATTAGAGTAGTTACTTCACTCTATTTTTAGACTATAGGCTTGTTAGGATTGTATGATGGATTAATAAATGCCTAGTACTCTTATTAGGGTCTTTGTTAATTATTATTAGAATTTCCTTACTACTTTTAATTTAGTCTTAGAGAAGTTGTAATAGTTGAGCTGGCAATCTTTTCATCATAAGGACTATTCAAATTGTCTTCTTTTTGTAAGTTATTGGCATTAAGATTTAAATTATTTGTTTAAGCAATGTTTTTAAGCCTATCAATTATTGATTTTTTATCTTCCTTTACTTGATAAAAACTCTTTGCATCTATTCTGGAACTAGTGGAAGTAAATTCAACAATTTGTTCACCTTAAGTTTGTATTTCTTAGGAGCTCTTAGCTTTTTGATTTAATTTTAATTTTTTTTATTTCACTCTATCACTACCTTCACTTTCAAGTTACATTCCTAAAATATCTTTATTGGAACTAGCTTTTTCAAAAGCTATATTTTAAGAAGTCTTTCCCCTGAATCCAATAGTTTTTTCAGTTTAATGAGAATGATTAATATTAAATTGACTGATTAGCATACTAGGAATGGTTTAGGATGTCGAAGAGGTAGAATTAGTCTAATTGATACTTTTTATGGTAGTAGTGCATTTATCTTCTTCTTCTTCATCTTCTTATTCCATAAGTTTGTCTCCCTTTATTCCTTACTCTATACTACATCTTGGTTTGGATTACTTAGCTAATTTAGCAAGTAGGCTCTCCCCTTTTTCTATTAATTTTAAATTTTTTAATTTTTTGCAAATAGATATTAAAGAAATAAAAAAGAATATGAATAAGTATGTATGTATTACCTTTAGTATTTTTATTGTTAACATTCTTCTTTTACTGATACTCTAAATGGTGGGTATCAAGTGAATCCTACTCTTATTTTTCATTTCCAGATTCCCATTGTAATTTCTTGAGGAATTCCCTAATTAATTCCTTTTCAGAGTTTTAATTACTTTGGTTAGATTCAGAGTCCATAATCATTTATAACTATTCAATTTTTTGTGAAGATTCAAGTTTTTTATTTTAGATTATGTTAACCACTTATTTTTCTAAGTTTAATTCTTCTTACTAACTTAATTGTAACTTTAGATTCTATTGATCACTAGCAGGTGAATTAAGGCAGCTTGCTTTGTTAATTTTTTCATTTTAATAATGTTAACTTTTAAACTTTTACCCAGTGTTATTATTGACTCGACTAGATAAATATTTAATACTCTCTCTTTGATTTTTGGTTAATTTCTTATGTTTCTTTGAAGTTTTATCTTTTTTCCCAATTAATGGTTATTCTATTTTCTTTCCTTATTTTTAATTGTCCAAAATGATTTTGAAAATTTTCTCATCACTACCATTTTGCTTATTTTAATTATCATCTTAAATTTCCATATCTAAATTATCTTCAATTCCAATTTTTGGACTGGATTGATCACTTTTGTCACTTTAAGTATTAATTTTTTAGAATACATAATTCCTTAGAGAGGGTACTGCTTAAACTCTTATCCCAGTATTCATACGAAGTTTTTTTCTAAGTTTCTTATCATCCATAATATATTATAGGATTGGGAAATTATCTTCAAAAAGTTCATGCCAAAAACAATAGAAATTCTGATACTTTGTATCTCTTTTTTTAGTGTAATAATGTTAAAGCAGAATGAGCGCGCAAAGACGCTACCTATAATAGGTACAATACTCTAGTTAAGTTATATTTTGATTTGGAGTAGGTTTTAAAATGGCTTCGAATAAAATGTTCACATATTCCTCTTATTAGCCACTTTCTATTATTTTCTGACAATATATGTTCATAAGCACTATATATTTTTTCTGCTTTTCTCTCATGGCATTTTCTGCCTATTATTTCATCTCCCTGAAAACCTCACGTTTGTAGACTAAACCCATATGCGAGATTAAAAGAGGAGAGATATAGCTCTCTAAATAATAATTCATAAGAGTAGCTTAAAATTATTTATTTATCTCCTTGTGATCTTTGTGTTACATCTCGAGAGTAATTCTCAGAGTTTCGCGACCAGTTTCCTCCAGTATATGGTGAAACAAATTATCTTCTCGGAGTAGTTGATTAGAGGATTAATAGTACTTGCTAGGCAGCTTACGATTCTAGTAAAATTATGAGAAATATTCTTCTATAGGTTTCTAAACTTAGGAATTCAAGTTATTTACCTATCTCCCTTCATTTTATTCTTCTTCATAAATCATCTTAATATTATTTCTTATTATGAATTTTAATTATATTTGTTTTTCACGATATTATGTAGATTTCAGCCTATTATTATTACCAATTCACTCGCAGTTCTATTAATCTCGTAAATATTCGAATTTAATATCCTCCTCAGCTTTCTGTAATGGTTCTTAAGGATACTATAGGTAGTTATAGCTTTATAGAAATTCTATCAGTTTATAAATTAATCAAAGATAATATTAGGTTAGTTTGATAGTAGAACACCTTTTTCTCAAGATTTAATCAACTTCTTTTTTTTCCTTTTTCTTGATTTGTTTATTTACAAATTGTTAATATAAAATCTTACCAGTTTGGAAAATAAGATTCAGGCCTTACTCTTATCTGATTATTAAAAATGTTTCCTATTTTGCTGCATAAATATTTTTAAGTGAGTGCTGATCGATTTGATCGTAGAATCTACCTATTTTTTAGCTTTTATTAGAATGAAATGTTATATTAGTATGATTTAAGAATGGTATATCCTTGAAAATAGGATTATCCTTTAAATAGGTTTGCAAATCTATTTCATGCTTAGGCTGAATTATTATTAAGCTTGAAATTTGATTACATCTTTAATCTAATCAGACAATGCGGTAATTAAATAAAAATCATTACTTTCTTTGTCTATTCTACAGAATAACTGCTTTAAGAAATGATAAATAATGAACATATTTTTTTGACTTTTGGCCTAGCTAAATGTAAAATCCTATCTAATAAGAACATCTTTTTGCTTGATTTGATTTGATTTAATTCCTTCATCATTTTAATTTTTTAAACTTTTCTTGTTATAATTGCAGATATTTAATAAATAGACCTAATAAATAGCATTAAATAATTTACTTAGAGAACATACATCCATAAGTGATAAAATAAAATGGTCTCCTTCACACAGAGGCTAAATGATCAATTTCATTATTATTTGTTTTTTTATTTGAGATAAAGACAGATTATGATGAAATGATTGTTTTAATTCCCCTCAAAATTAAATTTGTTAGAGGATTAAGAATTATTGGTAGTAGAGAATAATTGATAGCTAACCAAATTTTGAGAAATAAAAAGTAGTTTTATGCAATATAGGATATTTTCTAAGTATCTTGTTACTTTGTCTTGAAAATATAAAAATTTTATTTTGTTGTTCAAGTTTAAACTCCCATCTACATTAAAATTTCTACGGGTTTCTAGGATTAAAATAGAAAATATTGCTTCAACTAGGCAAAAATTTTATTAAAAAAAAGATATTTAAAAGATAGATCATTAAATATCTTTGCTTCTTAAAAAATATTAAATGAAAAATCTGACAAATCTTTCCATATCCTCTAGTTCAGCAATTAATTTGATAAATTAGGCTGAATTAAATAATTAATAATAAAATGCAAATACAACCACTTATTCATCTACGTTACAAATAATATACCTTAAGATTAGTTATTAAAAAAATAAGTCCAGAAAGATAATATTAAATTATTCAATCTACTAAACCCCTAAAATATGACTCTTAGTAATGTAATCTATTTTAAAGCTAATCGTTTTTTGGTGTTAATTTGAGTCGAGCTAACACTTTTTGAAATTGCTTTTAATTTATTACTTAACTTTTTGTAATCATTTTCGGGTAATTAATCAAATTAAATACAAAAAAGATATTGGTTATTTGCAATTTATATTAATGTCTGAAATCAAATTATATTTTTAAAAAAATATCGGTGCTAGACACCTTTTAATTAATAAAATACTTTATTTTGTTACTCTATTACCTAAAATTAAAGTGTGAGTATTTATTTTGATTGCTTAACATTAATGATTATAGAAAGAATCAACAAATAAGATTTGTCTAGTCCAAATTTTTAATGTTATAGTTATTTATACGATATTTGGTGTTTCTCAGCACTTGATTGTAAAAGATACTTAGTTAAGTTGAGTAAATTAGCTAATTTATTTATAAAAAATATGGATTAGCAAGTTATTTTTATAATCATGTTTAAAATAATACATATTATTTTACTTTTAACTTTATTCAAGATCGTGAAGAATTTAATAGTGGTAGAATCATAGAAAAATATTTATTATTTTACAAAACATTTGTTATTAATTAAAGTAAACTACAAGACTGAGAATTATTAGAAATCGAAAACTATTCTTAATTGAATTTACTATAGAAGAAAATTTAACTTCATTAAAATTTCATGGTTTATCTTAAACATAATAAATAATTACTTCTCTTAAACAATTTATCAAACTATTAAATTTTCTCCAATTTTTTGACTTCTATCTATAGAGTCTTTACATAATTTTAAAGGCTGTTAATCAATATTTTCTAAGTAATTATAAACAATTGAGAAATTTCTGTATTTCATTTTTAATTTTTGAGCTTTTGAAATAGGAGCTTGAATTAAATTCATTAAATAAAAATCTTAATATGCTATTAAAAAAGTATTTTTATAATGAGATAAAGTGTAATTATTGTTAAAATAACCATAAAAAATAAAGCAGACTAAAGATTTCAGATTAAAAAAGAAACTCAAAAATTAACAAATAATAAGAGTAAGTACTCGCCTTCTCAGCATACGAATATTAAATAGTTTTTCCATAAAATCGATAGTTATTAATACATTTAATTTATTATAATCAAAGTGAATATTTGATAAGCCTATCAAAATAATTTAGAACATCAACCACTTACTTATCTTTTCATTTTCCAAATCTAATATAAGTTATCATTAAGAATTCTTCAATGATGGTTAAGATATATCCTTGAACATTAATAATTGATATTACTTAATGTGATATCTAACAAAATTTATCAACCATTTAATGGGTTATTTTTTAGCAAATTATTAATATCATACAAGCTAAATTTAGTTTAGGTTAAGTAAAAATTTAAACTTAATTTTTAAAATGGCGTATTAATTTCATCGAATTTAAATCAAATTCTATTTCTTTTTTATTTTACTAATATATTAAATTCAATCTTCAAAACTATTGTTGAAATCACAGAAAAAAATAATTAAGGGAAACTTACAAATTTTAAATTCCAAAAAATAAATTTTTTTTGATTTTAAGAAGGTTCTCTAAACATTTTAATTTTATAATACGCATACACTTAGAGAAAAATGAAAATTATAAAATAAAGATGAAAATTTTAATTTTTAGAAGAAAATCTAAATAATATCAATTTATTGACATTAATTTAATATATACAAAGAGAATAAAAATTTAGATTTTACTTAAATAATATTTATTATTAATTGATTTAGCATTTATTTATTGATTTATTCATTAGTTGGTTGGTTGTTATTATGTATGTTGGTAGATAGATCTATTGGTTGATTGATTGATTGATAATTCTTTTATAATTTATTCAAATGTTGAAAAGTATTTATATTAATTATTTTAAGTTTTATTTCTATCATAATTTTTAAGCTTCTATTTATTCTTCATAGAACGAAAATTCATCAATTAGCTTTTTATTATTATTACTGTATCCTGCCCCATCAGCATAGTAATTAACAGGAGAATGATTATCGCTGTTCTAACCTAAATTTTCTTATGAATTTCTAATTTGAATTTTGAAATTTTGGTGCTACTATTAAAGATGTTAGTAAAATTAACCATCATCACTATTAAAAGAATTAGCTCTACTATGTGTTGGACTTTTTCTCTATTGTTACTATTATCTTCGTGGAGAAGGAGGTTCTACTATTCGAATCGGTCCTATCCTTTATTGCTATTATTATTACTATTATTGCTATTATTATTAATGCTATTATTATTAATATTATTAATTTATTTCTTACTAATGATAATTACGAAACTATGATTATTATTATATAGATTATTGCTAATTTTATGATTAACCTAATTGATATAGCTAAATAGATTACGAATTTGAGAGGATATCATCATTAATAGGATATCTAGGAGATGGTAATACCTGAAATTATCTATAGGTGTATTCCTAATTGTTTTAATTGCTTGTATTTATGCTATCTCGTTCATATTATGATTAATTTCTACTGTGTGCTTGATTTTAATTCTACGAGTTTTGCTGTTATTGTTGATTGGGAAGAAAATTCACATTTACTTCATTCACTGGATGATTCTAATTATTTTAAAATATTTGGTTTGCATTTCTTTCGCCACCTGCATTATTCATATTATTATGATTTTAATGGTTATTGTTATTGTTAATTTAACCATTATTTTAATTTATATCTTAATTTTATTATTATTGCACAATATTTTAAAGGTTTTACTATTGGTTTTGGAGATCATTTTCTTCAATGAATTCTTCTAGCTAAAAGGAAGGTTCAGCCTAATCAACGATCTTGTCAAGGATTGAACAGTCAGCATGCTAATGCTCATGATTTTCTCTCTTTAATTTTTAGAGTGCTTTTCTGACATCGTTTCTGCAATAAGGACAATGAACACTATTTTTAAACCAAACTTTAATGCAATCAGAATGAAAAATATGCTTGCAGTGAACTATTTAAATCATTATTTCTTTCTCTTCAAAAGATTATAAACATATAGGACAATCATTTAACTAATGATCGTGGATTCCAGAATGATAGGAATTCTTCATGTTTTGAGATTCTATTGCAGTAATTACACGACTTGGTAAGGATTAAAATTCTTGAGATGTCAAACCTTCACGATTGACTATTGAATCTGAGGAATTCCAAATTTAAACCAAACTGACTCCTGCTATAGCAATAAGAGAGATCCCAAGAAATGTATAATAAAAGATATTGACTAAGAATATAGTATAGAAGAAAATATAATTATATTTAGTGAAAGGATCTAGTGATTTAAGATGAAGATCAAATGTAAAAATGTCTTTATTTTAAGTATCAGAAGAGTTAATGAGATGTATTATCAAATACATTATGGTAATATGAAAATCATATCTTTTTTCTTTTGGTTAACAAAGGCGAAATACAATAAAAGTGTATTAAACTCCTAATACTAAAGTTACGAATATACACACCATAATCCTATTGTCGCATTAGGTGTTATTAAACCATTATTGTAAAGCAAAATATAAATAAACTCCAGATAGTGCAATATTTATTATCTATTCAGCTATCTTGAAGTTCAATTTAGTCATAATTTTTTATAAACTTTCTGCCTCTACGATAACTATTCTTATTTAGTCTATTTTCCCTATAAATTATTGCTCTATTATTGGTTAAATATGAAACCTTTGAATAGCTGCTTTCTAATTCTCTACTTTGCTAAACAGTTTATACTCTAACTTCACAGGTCTCTCTTTCTACTAATACTATTTTGATAATCTCAGTGTTTAAGAAAAATAAATTGATTGAATTAATTATTTTTATTGATTTGATATATTCTTCTGAAATCTATAGAAATAACCTAATCAAGTTTTTAGTAAGATTTAATGATTTCTATTCTACATTTCAACTCAATGTACTTAATTTCATTTGCTATATCTTTTTAGGTAGTAAAAAATATATAAATGTATTATCCCTCTACTTAGAATTAAATTTTTTCTGGAGTTTACTTTTAGTATTATTACTCATTTTTTTAATTTTATAACATTTAATGATATGATTATTTTTGATGTAGATTATTTTAGTAAATTTTAAACTATTCTTATTAGAGTTAATTTTTCTTGGTTTCTAAAATTAAATCAGATCCTTCAATCTCCTACCTAGCAGTAGACAATAATAACTCATTCATTTTTTTATTAGTTATTTCAATTTTTCTGCTTTTATTAAATTTATAATATAATTTAAAATGTTTACATTCTAATTAAATATTGTTTTTTATAAATTTAATTCTATTAATAGTAATTATCATTATTTTAATACATGACTGAAGGAAAATTCAGGGATTCTATTAATTAAAATTTAAACTTTTGTTAAGTTTTTAATAAATAAAATCAAAATAATTTTAATTCATAATATATTATTAATTTTTAATATTGATATTTAATATTCAAAATTTTTTATAGTTTAATTGTTTAGTGATTGATTAATAAATTATTTCTTTGGAAAGAAAATAATATTAAACCAACCATTTGATTATTGATTTAAATATTGAGTCTGCAATTTGTAACTTAAAATACCATTTTTTAAAACACATTATTAACCAATTTATTATAAACACTAAGATATTTAAAATTTAAAAGAGTAATTAATTGCAGAATTATATTATAAATTTTTAAAGATTAAGTCATCTAATTGTGATTTTGTTTGTGTTAATTAAATTTTAAAAATCTCAACAAATAATCAAAATTACAACAGAATAAAGAGAGGGTATTTTAAGAAAAAAATTAGTTAAAAAATACAAAAACTTTTTATTTCTTTCTATTAAAATAATTCTATTTTACCATGTTTTATATAAAAAAGCTAATAAATAACAAACTATTTTACTTTACCTTATTAAAAGTTCTTAAATTTTTTAATTTAAATGTTTAAATAAAATTAAAAAATAATCTTTAAGAAAAAAAAAATAATTTGAGATTGTAATTTATTTATTTTAATTTTTAATCCAAATAAATAGCACTTGCTATTTATTTTCTCTGCCTTATTATTTTAATGTGAGTAAATAGTAGTATTAAAAATCTTATTTAACATAGAGGATTTTTATATCTTACTTATCAAAATAAATGGATTATTGTTAAAAAAATAGATATTTAATTAAAATAAAATAATTCCTACATTAATTAAATTTAAGATAATATCTTATTGATGATAGGAAAATTTAAGGATGGAGATTAATTTCTCTTCCAATTGATGAGAAAATCTAATATTCTTTCTTTCATCAAAATTATACATTTTCTATTATCATTCCCTCATTTTTTCGTTTTTCCTTATTAAGCTTTATTAAAATTTTGCCAATATTCTATGATAGTAATCATCATTTTGATTAAAATATAAATCAAAAAACTTATTCAATTAAAGATTTATCTTTTTCTTTTATTTTCCTCTTTATTTTTAATAACTGAATCTATTTTAATTTTTCATGTTCTAAATATTTTAAGTAGTGTTTGATCTCAGTATTTTAAGCTTTTTTGCTATACTTTTTTCTTTTTGATGAACGATTTATTTTTAGTAACTTATTTTATCTATTACTAAAAAAAATTTTTTCTGAATTTTAATCTTTTTATTAAAAATGATGAGGGTAAGCTTATATTAGATAACATCTATCAACATAGAAGGGTATAAATATTTAAACAAGAAATAAAATTTAGAGCAATCAATAAAGTACATCCACTAGATAATTTGTATTCAAAGCATCTAATTAAAGATATTAATAAAAATATTTCATTGAACATATTTTAAAAATCTTTACAAGTATTTTTATTGTTATTAAATAATTTTCTGTAAAAATATTATTCATTCTAAATAGAAAAAATAAAAAATTGCCAATTTAATTTATTTCAAATAATTTTTTCTATATCCTTCATAAATCAAGCTAGCTTAAGCATTATTTATTTATTAAATCTGAATTTGCTTAGGTCTTCTATAAAATAATGGTGCTCGGTGAATATCCTCATTAAAATATTCCAATAAAAATCAATTAATATAGACAATAAAAGAGTATGTAACTTTTATTTAGGTTTTAGTAACAAATTTAATTGCGTTAGTCCTGATATTTATGGTAAATTTACTTATTAAAATGTAACGGTTTTATATTTTTATTGTGTTAGTAATAATTTTAGTCAAATAAAAGTCTGTTTAAAAATTAATTGTTTATTGAGTCATTTTAATTTAAATGGAATCGTGATTATTAATTTTTGTTACACTATATTTGCTTTAAATAAATTATTGCTTTTTTTTTGTTTCTTTTTTTTCTTAGCTTAGTTTATTTTAATTTTAAAAAAACAAGCTGACAAAGTATTTAAAATGATCTAAAAATATACATATATTAATTTTAGTCCAGTAAATATAGAATTTAAATTAAATCGCATTGCTAGAAATGCTAATAAAATGAGATCATAAATCTTTGGAAAAAAAGTTACAAATTTATTTAATTTAAACAGCTGAAACCCAAAAGTGTTAATCTAATTTCCATCCTTATAATAAATTTAGTTTAATATGAAAATATTCATTCTCATAATAACAGAACCTATCTAAATTTTCCGTTTTTATTAATTAAGTATATAAATATTTGGTAAATGCCTCTTTATACATTCATTTTAAGTATAGACTAGAAAAATAGTATAAGACTGGAGACATTCTAATAAGTAAAAGAGATTAGCAAACTATAAATTTATCTATAAAATTATCCGAAAATAGTATCAAAGAGAAAAGTTGTTGCAGTTTTAAAGTTATAACTCTTCCATATAGTAAATAATTTGTAAATTGGTGTGAGTAGTTTTATTGTTTAAAAATTTTTCTATCAAACTTGCATATTTTTTTAAATAACAATTATTTTTAATATATGATAATAAGACTTGATTTGTCAGTTTCAAATATAAATAATAAGTAATAATCTATGATATTATCGAAACCTCCATTCTTAATTTATTTAACCTTTTAATTAAATCTAAGAGAAAGCCATATGTTATCATTTCCTTTTTCTACTCCTCTTTATTCTCTTATCTCAATTCAAATCAAATCATTAAATACCAATTTTTCCTTTTGACATGCAGACTTTCTTAGCTTAAATAGATATAACTTAAAAAAATAAACACCTTGTATTTCTAAGATATTATGTATTTTTATTAAGTTATTTCTAGCAAAAAATTATTGCCTAAGCAAAATATCTGAAAACCGATTGTAAGGGAATATTTATCTTTCTTTTCTATTACATGAAGATGTGTCAATTGAAGGATTATCTAAATTAATGAATATGATGGCACATTATGTCTATATTTGAATACAAAATATTTATGACTAGAGGGTAGACAAATTACTATTACCATATATTATTAGCAAAATAAATACTTTCAAAAAGGAAAATGTCAATTAAAATAAATTTAAGTTGAATAGCTAATTTTAGGAAATAGCGTATTAAATATCTATTTACTTTTTCATATAATCTCAAAATTTTGAGATTAAATATTAACGAAACTTCTAAAAATGTTGTTCACTCAAATTTTACTAATATTCTTGCTTGTATTTTGAAAGTTATTTGTATAGTAATAGAATTAACAATTAATTCACTCAATATTCATGAATGGAAAGACAATGAATAAATTATAAATAATAGTAAGGTAAAAATATTTTTCAAGTGAGAAGGATGGCATCATAGCTGTAAAGCACTAGTATTTAAAGGGATAATAGAGTTTAAATTCTCTTTATTTATTATATTAATTTCTCAAAGAGTTGAATTGCTATCAATTTTTCATTTTTAAATAGAAATAAAATAATTAAGCTATTTTGAAGTTAAGACTTGAGGAAGCATTTATATGAAAAATTTAGTACTTGCGCTCGGGTCAGTGATATTCGCAAACATAGAAGTAAATATGAAAGCGAATGAATCCTTTTTTTTTAGGAAAATTTCTTTTGATTTTTAATTCGACCAAAAAATAAAAAATGCAAATTAAAAAAAGTAAATGCATTACGAAAAGATCATGGGAGATCGATCATAAATAGTCTTGACAGTAATTTGATTTAATGTTGGTAAGAAGGGGACATGTGAAAAGAGATAGCTTGTAAAAAATAATAATGAAATAAAGAAGCATACTTAAAATGAATTGATTAATAATTATATAATCAAAAGGCAAAAAATAAATTTCTAAATTAATTAAAAAAAGAAAGAAAGAATTGGCAAGAGATAATAGTGATATAAATATACAAATAAATACTAACTAACAAACAAACAAACAAACATTGTAACAATCAAACACAAATAATAATAAATAAATAACAAGTAAAGAGATCAGCTTATTTTTCCTTCCAATAAATATTCTTATATTCTATCAATAATAAATATTATTCAATTTTAGTAAATAAATAATTAATTTATTGTCAAATAAATAAGTAAATAAATTATTAATCAATCAGTCAATCTATCAATTACAAACTACCAACATAATAAAACCTACACTCGCTCATTCATTCATTCATTCACTCAAACAAACAAACACACACACACTCAGAAACTCATACACTTAGTTAGATATACACATACAAAAACACACACAAACAATATTTATTAATAATCTATTTATTTGTTGTGTAGTATCTCTTTGATTATAAAATTGTTTAAGAACGAAGAACAACGATAAGAAGATTAATCAAGATTAAAAATAGAAAACAATCAAAGAAAAAATAAATAAACAAAATCTCCTTGTATTCCAGTGTGTTAAACAAGCAAGAAGAAGAATCAAAGTGAAATACTAAAAAGTAATCATGGATAAAGTTAAGAGCGAGCACATGAGCTCCTAGAATAGTACTCCTAACAAAAAGACTCCTATTAAATCCCCAACAGCAAATGAAAGTTAGCGAGGAGATTAGCAGAATTAATAGTTACCCAAATAGCGTAGAAGTCGTAGTGATAATCACAATAGATAATTTTAATGTGGTTGTGGAAAATCATATTTGAGTGGAGCAGCCTTATATACCCACGTCAAGCAAAAACATGGAGGAGTTCCCCAAAATGGTTCACTACAACCCTCCACCAACACTGCTAACCTCAAAAATAAATCGAAGGTAACGATCCTTTACTAAATGAGAAAGATGTATCTTTCCCTACTTTGCGGCAATTTTTCTAAATTTTTTCATTCAAAAGACAAGGAGTAGTATATAGATTACTTGCTGTTGCGCCGAATTGTTTTTTAAACATAGAAAATTTAATTCAGATTTTCTCTTTGACTCCTCAAAAATTGCTATTAATTAATTGATTTGATTTCAAAACATCTCATGAATTCGAAGAGTGAAAGAAATTTGATATTTTTTACTGAATTAAATGTTATTTTCAAAGAAATAAAGCAAGCAAATCATCAAATTAGATATCACCAAAATATATCACAATTTATTTTTCATTTATTTATCTTCCTTTTTTTCTAAATCATTTGCTTTTCTATAATTTTAATTGACATAAATCGTAGCTTTTTTTTGGATTAACGATCTCCCATTTTACTGGCTATAATCCAGTAGCGCTACAAATTTAAAAGAAGTTATATTATATTCAACTAACCTTCTTATATTACAAAAATTTATAGAAAAATGAGTAAGCAGGCGAAAAAAATTCGGTTAAATAGGAAGATACCCAACAAATTGAATAGCTTGATGATGCTAGAACTGTCTACGACGATATTATCAACTTCTTTGCAAAGCAAATTGAAGTAAACTCCAATCAGGTAAATGAAAATTATGAATTTTTTTAATGAGAGAGAAAAAATAAAATGGAATTTACTGTGAAATACTCATTTTTTAGAAAAAACGAGAGGTTGAAAAGGAGAAAAGTAATTTTTTAGGTAAGAATAAGCAAAATAAATGAGGATATTAATGAATATAATAAAAATATATCCCTTACTATAATTTGAAAAATATAAAATTAATAGTTACTCTAGAAAATAGATAATGAAATAGAAATAATCAAATCTAAATTTAGATAGAGAAATAGTTCCTTGCTTATTTACCAAATTCACACCTCCTTTTTTTTCCAATTGAAAGGAAATGTATAGAATTATTGTAGTTTAAATGCTTAAGGAGATATCAAATTTTTCATATTTTCAAAGCAAAAAGATTCAGTGAGTTGAATATCTATTTTATTTGAAAAGCGATCTATTAAAAACTTGTAAAATATTAACAAAAAAGCATAGATTGTTAAATAAATAATGTGAAATTTAATGATTAAGTGAGAGGGATATGGATTTGATCTTAAATTTTAAACGTAGATGAATTCATTTAATCTTTGTTTAAGAGGGGATATTTCCTGGTTAACTTTTCATACTTAGGTTTGCATTGATAAAGCAATTTCATAGGTTTTTTGGTCAATGAAAAATTGTGGCCAAAAATCAATTGATTTACTTTAATAAAAACGAATCGATCTGAGATAATCTGGATTTGAATAATTGAACGATAATCATAAGAAAAGACATTTTACGATGAATTTTTAACATTTGCCTTCTAGCAAGATTAGCGGGAGTTAAGAGAGTTTGAAGGAAATGAAGTGTGGGTCAGTGATTTAATATCTTTTTTTTGGAATTTTAAATTACAAGTTGAAAGTTAATTATATTCTAGCTATTTATTAAAGATATTCAAATACAAAAAAAAGCGAAATTAATTTTTATTTAAAAAATAAAATTTAAAAATTTTATTTGCTCCCATAGAATAAATAAATAAATCAGTCATCTCATTCAAAAATCTTTTCTTTATCTTTTTTTAATTAATTTACTTTCAAAACATTTCTCAATCTCCCTTTATTTTAAACTTAAAATAATCTGAATATTTTTAAGATTCAATAAGTCGACAAACAACCCCATTAGATTCCAATCAAATTTTCCTTTATTAGAGAACCTTCATTACTCTTTTTATCATTACTGCTATTTCCTCTCCTTTTATTGAATATGATATTACCTTTCAAAAAAATATTGCATAAAAGGAATTTCCCTCTTTACTTGAAATCAAAAAAAAAAAAAAAATATAATAATAATAATTTTTACTTTCATCATATTTATTTTTAGAACATTATATTTTTCATTCAATTTTTGTTTGAAAGATCTAAACTTAATTATTCTTTTTAAACTAACTTATTTGACTCATTCACCCTCTGCCTCATATCACACACTCAATCCAAAAGATATGAGAATAATTTGAGATTTAATTATTAATTGTAGAAAGCTATACATCTGTCTAGACAAAATTTAAATACAGTACCTTGATTCCATCAGATCTTATCTTCTTCATTATTATCTATCATAGATCCCCCATTTTTATTTTTACATATTAATTTTTAATTACCTTTATTACTCTGACTCATCTAACTTTTCCCACCTCTTGAAATAAATTTCCTTTTCTTAATTGATATCCATAAGATTTAAATTTTTCTACTTTAGTTATCAGATTTTCCTCTAGATTATTTTATACATAAAGTACATTATCTTCCTAATTCTCTCAACTAAAATTTCTTATAATTTTCTGTAAATTGATTGATAAAATATCTCATACTCTCTCATTTCTCTCTCTTACATTTGTCTATTCCATTTTTAAATATTTATATTAATTCCAAAATTATTTATTATTAGAAACTTGAGTGCAATGATGGATATGAGTGGATATTAGAGATTTTCCCTCGCCACTTTTTTTCTAAGGGTACTGATTATTTTAAAATTCTGAAGAACTTGGAAAATTTAATCAAATAATTCAACTACTGTAACAGCTAAATAAATAACTAACACCATAATTATGCTCACCCTAATGGAAAGATATCATAATAATAAGCAAATAAATCTGACACTTAACTTAATGGAAAGAAACAATAAGGGGAAGATAATTTTGGAGAAGAAAATACTTATGATAATAATAATGAAGGAGAGAGTATTGGAGGATCTCCCAATAATTTAAAGAAAATAAAGAAGAAATTAAGCGGTTCTACAGTTAATTGTACTGCAAAGAACTCTACTGCTACAGCCAGCTTCGATGACTGCCATTTAGATAATCATGATAATCATGTTAACATTAATGAAAGCAATGCTGAAAAGGATCACATTGAAGAGTAACATAATATCTTACATAACAATCCCGAATTTGAGGATTAAACACTAGATATTTATGACATCTAAAAAGACCTCCGTATAACAAGTTTGAATAAGATTTTTTCAATTTTTATCCTCAATATCAGTTCGAAGGTTAGCTAATCTGCATTTATTGAAATTCTTGTCTTCATTACTCTGTTAAGAAAAGCTTTGAATGAAAAGGGTTGGGAAACTTGTTAAAGCCCTCTACCATATGAACAACTCAGACATTATATGCGCTCTCCTTATGGTTACCTTTTCCCTATTCCAGGTCATCAAATAAATAATTGTGAAAATTTAGCTTAAATGGATATGGAGCACGATGATTTAAAGAAAAAGAAAAATTCCAACAGAAAAAGAAACCAGACTGATAATATGACAACTGCAGATTCATCTACAGTAAATCCAAGCAAGAAGGGCTCTAACGATAAAGAAAATAATTAGACAAATAGTGTTTTATAGGAAGAAGATGAAGTTGATGAGGATATTCAATAAGAAGTAGAGAATGATTATAACAATGAATATGATTCTTCGAAAAAAGGAAAGAAGAAAAACATGGTTAAGTTAGAAAACACTTCTGATGAGAAGCAACACCAAGATTACAACAGCTAATTTGAATTTTGTGAGATTAACAGTGGTTAATTTATTACTGAAATCTCTAATACTTTCATAATTGAATGTCTTCCTGAATATTTCAAAACTGCTATTAGTAATGCAAATGAATTAAAAGTTATTGGTCCTTCTGATGAAGGCATGAAGAATACTTGTTATATCTTACAACTCTTTATTAATTGGATGTATGCTTTCAAATTTTCTGAATCTAAACTTGCATTCACTGATTAAGCTGATGATGAAACTGAAATGAAAGATGATCAAGATGAGTTAGAGGAAGAATTAGAAGAGGGGGACAAGAAAAAAGACAATGAACAATAAGATAAGAAGCAAAGAAAGCACTATGAAAATGATGAGTCTAGTAATAATATTGAAAATGAACTAAACCAAAATAATGATATAAGCAACGACCATTTAGAGGGTAAAAACTCTAATAGATTCAAAAATAACTTGAGTGGAAGTCATCGCAAGAGTAATCATCACAACTAATTCAACTCCCTTTATGATGAGTTAGAAGATGAATCGAAGGAAAATAGACATACTGGAAATCAATATAATAATGAATTAGAAATGATTGGCAGTAGAAAACACAGAAAGTCGGATTTAGATGACAATCACAACAATATGATGATGATGAATGGTGATATGAATAACTATTTATTGTCTGGCAATAATGGTGCTTTCAATCAACTTCAAGCTTTAGAAAATTAGAAATTCAGTAATTCATTTGGTCATGGATAGATGTATAATGGAACACCTAATTATTTACGTGCCGGGAGTGCTGCAAATTCAACTACATATATGAACAACTACTCAAACAGATTCTATGGTGGTGATCAATCTACTTCTTACTACAACAGCAATAACTCTACTACCTTCTACCATCCTCAAACCCCTGCTGCTTATTACAACAATTATCCTTATGGTAGATCAACCAAATTTGGAGATCACGACACTCCTAAAATTAATGGATATCCGAGTGGAAATTTAAGTGTAAAAGCAGGATCTATCCCAATGATGTATGGAGGTGGTTTTATCCCTATGTCTCATTCATATGGTGGTTATGCTCTTGTTAATTCTGTACTCTATCCTCCCATGTAACCTCTATACTATTAACAATAAGTATTTGTATCACCTCATCATCTAGTAGCATAAAATTCGATGGGGGATTTATAATATAATGCTGGTACTAGTATTGGATAAAATGACTTTAATTGAGTATCCTTATTTTGGACAAGATATAAAAACTTTTTACAAATAACCATTTGAGTTTTTTATCTAGAAATTTCACATCCATATAACAATAATTTTTATAATTAACAAATTAAGAAGTATATACTAATAAAATTGTGTATTTGCTATAGTGCACAATTGAACAAATCCATCAATCATACACATCATGTCATCATAATGATCAATAAATATTATAAGAACTAATTTACATGAATAGCTCTAACAGATATATAAAATCAATAGATCAATTAAAAAAGATCTGTAAAAAAGTGAGAAAGAAATCCTCTCACTAGCTTATCACATTTTTTTAGGAAATTTTCAATTTATACAATAACAATTATATATTAATGAGATTAAAGACTACATTTTTCATTTTTCTCTCCTCTTCACCTTAAACTGCTTTATCTTATCCTAGTAAATGTAAGAAAACATAATAACTATGCATTTTTCTCTTTTACAATAATTCTCCTCTTAATAACAAATCATCCCCAATAGCTCTATTTGAAAAGAAAAGCTTAAATCATATTGAATGAATTAATAATCAGCCAACGATCAAACTTACTAACTAACCTAAATAATAAACAATCAGATACCCAGAAAAACATTGAAAGCTTAGCATAATTGTTAAATTAATTTATATTTTTATCAAAAAATATTAAGAAAATTTTTTATTATTATGGCATTTCTAAAATGTTATAATACTATATAACTATTACCTATTTTAAGACATCTCCTATTCCCTCATCAAGTCCTAAAATCTATAAAAAGTGATTACTTTGTAACTCAAACATCCTAAAACTTTGGTTCCTATTATGTCTAATAATTAACATAAATCCTCCTCTTGTCTTCTTTTAGTAAAATAAAGGAATTAAAGAGAGCTTTTGAAATAGAATAGTTATTATTTATATATACAATTTCAATTTGATAAAAATTATAAATTGATTGATATGCTCAGAAAATTTAATAACCTTACTTACTTTTTATTCCTAATAATAAAGGAGTAAAAATAAACTATGGTAAGTTTGAAAAATAGAAATCAACATTTAATAAACACGAGTAACGAGCTATTTAGAATATGTTGGTAGATAGATTCATATGATGAAATCTTAAATCTAATCAAATAAATGAATAATAATCATAATCAGCAAATATTTTATTATCACTTTTTCATACATTTTTATAGAGATCTTTCTCATTTTTATAAATTATCATTATACTTTTCTCACATATAATATAAAATTATTCACTTTTTTATAGCATGTTATATAATCTATCTCTTTAACCTTGTCTTTAACACTCCACCTATTAAATTGATAGATCATTATTTCAATTATTTATTTATAATATATTTTTAATCACTTATTTATTTAAGATCTATAAATCAATAAAATTCACTACTTCATACGGATTGATTAAAATATCTCTAACTTAAATTATCACAATTTATCTTTTATTTTAGACTTAATTATCCGTTTTATATATTTTTTAAGTTAAATTTTTAAAAAATACTATTCAATTTAAGAAATTACCTTTATATTTATTCTCTTATTTCATTCATCTTTATTGAGTTTTTATTATAATTTTTTCTCCGAAACAAATCTATTTTTTAAATTTCATAATCAATATTTTATTTAACCCAATAAATTTAAAGAAAGAATTCATCATTTAAAATTCGTTGCTGATCTTCTCTTTTTTTTCTGGTAAAGTTATCTATTTTATTATTCTAATCTAGGGAATAAATTTATTACTCAGGATTTTTTATTTAATAAAAGAAAATTATTGAATAAAATAAGAGTATAAGAATTTGAATAATATAGTATTCTTCTGAATCTATTTTATTTAAAAAAGGATTAAAATGATTCGCTCTTAATAGTAAAAACATTTCAGTATAGGTATCTATTGTTACTTTATTATCTACTTAGCTCCAGATAAATAAATATAAAAAATTAGAAGTTATTGCAAATTATTTTTTATTGATTGCTTTATTTCTGTAATTTTATTTATTTCTCAACTAGTTCTTTTTATTATTCTCAATTATTGGCTTTCTTCATAAAAATATTTACAAAAATAATTCAAGATCAGAAATTATCTATTAGAAATATTTTCATATTAATCTCACTATTGAGTAGAGTTAAATATTAAGATAGAAAAAGGAGATTGAATGAGGGAAGTAGATTAGTAAGTAAATAGATTAATATCTAATAGAGTTTGTGATTAAAATTTTATAGAACCAAAAAATATTATTCTAGGTTTTTTATCTATGTTGAAGTATAATATATTACTTAGAGCAGCTATATAATTTTATCACCAAATAGTAACTCAATATTTCTTGTATATCTACATAATAATAGTAATTTTAGGTTATTTTACCTAGATTTTCGAAATTTAATTAATAAATTGATATTTGATATACACAATATTAGATCTACACTAATAATAATCCAATATATTTTTGTAAGGAATTTAATAATTTGATTAGAAAATAATAACCTAAATTACCACAAAAAACTCTTAATATTATTAAATTTGATTACTATTTATTTCATATTTTTTTCAAATCGAAGTTTTTCTATTAATAATCTGTGTATGAAAGTAAATTTTATGACCTTACTTTTACTAAAATGATAAAAATTAACTAGAAAGGAACCTTAAATATTAAAGTAATTTAGGCAAGAATAAAAGTGATTTAATTTAAAGATATCATATCTCATAATTGTTTTGCTTACTTACTTTTAAGGCTAGAGAGAAGCTAGTTAGTTTATAATAGGAGATGCGATATAATAAAAATGTAGTTTAGATTCTCGCAATTTGTAATTTTGGTTTTCGCCCATAGTTTTACCATCCCTAATTTCTTTACAGTTTTGCTCTCGATCATATATATTTATTAAATGCAATATTGATTTGGTTTATACTGATATAATTATGAATGAGTTGAGAAGATTATTATTTTATTATGATCACATTTAATAATGATTAACTAAATATAGATTTACAAAAACATTCCTTTTAAACAAATATTTAATAGTATAATTATTTATAAATAAATCACTTCATTTCTATTAGCTTAACTTAATTACTAAATGAAAATATAATCATTTCCTTATTTCATTCTTATCCCAACATTAATATTTTTTGGTATGAATGCTTATACTATTATTCATGTAAACTTTATTTAGTGAGGATATTATTGAGGATTAATATCAATTATTTTAATTCTTTAATATTACATATTGAGAATAATACGTATAAATTTCATATTTATTTCAGACAGAGGATTAAAATAGCAAAAGATATTCTTTACTCAAGACATTCAAATGCTAATTTAATCTTTCATAATAAATCATTGTAAAACAAACGAATTCTGGGATCTTAGTAAAGTTAAAGCTGTAATGGCATAAATGAGTTAGAGTGATTTCTTTTTGGTGAAGTATTAACTAATGATGTACTCATTAATAAAAGAAATTGTATGGTTAAAAAAAGAAAAAATAAAAGAAAAAAAAATTTAAAGTTCTAATGTCAGCCTGTAATCTTTTAATTGCAAAGTATAGACCTTATGTATAAACATTTTGTTTTTTGATGCAAAGGTTTATCAAACAAGCAAGATATTTGATTTAAAAGATCAAAAAATTTGTATCCAAATTATAAGTAATTTATTTGTTAAAATAACATTGAAAAACTATATCAATAAACTAAAAAGGTTAGCCTGATAAAGAAATTAAAAAAGTAATTAAGACAATCTTTAAAATTATTATTGAAAGCTTTCATTAACTATTTTTAAAAGTATACAAACCCAATTTTACTATCAATATTTACAGGTTATTTTCTGAGATGCTTTTCGGTATAGTTTTCCTTATAGTAGTTGTACTAATTCTATTTTATTTGATCGGCGGTGGCCTTCTCGAACATTACAGAGTAATTATTTAATCCTCCTATTTATAATGATAGATACTTAATTACGTTCTTAAAAAGATCTTTTTTTAATGAGTATTTTATTATGAAAAATAGATCCATATTATTCATGAAACAGGTTTAGGTATCATCATGGGTATGATTGTAGGCTTCATTTTCTATCAAGTGAATTATGAATTCTATAGTGAACATGTAATTTCTCATATACATTTTTATTGGCCTATTAGGTGTTAAAAAATTGATATGCATCTAATAAGTTAGAACAAATATAAAATGAAGGAATATAATTAATTTTATTTTAATTATTTAGATGATTTTTGAAGGTGAACTATTCTTCTACTTTATCCTTCCTCCTATTATCTTTGCCGGTGGTTATAATTTAAAGAAGCGTCGTTTCTTTTAAAACTTCTTCTACATTAACATTTATGGATTAGTTGGTACCATAGTTAACTTTATAGTAGTCTGGCTTTTGACTTATGCAGTTAATAGTGGAGGTAATAAACATTTATTTTCTTACTGTATAAAATGATATTAGGGGATATAAGTTTAGAAGGTTATTAAAATTAATTCTTTAAAAAGAAAGCAAAAATATAATAGTAAAATAGTCAAAGTTAAATTTACTTTTATAGGCATTAAAGTTAGCATAATAAGCTCAATTAAGATTGAAAGAATTAATCTAACAAATATCCAAACATTTGATAACCATCATTAACTAATTTATATATTTCTTTTATAATAATTTACTGCATTAAATAGGATTAAAATTTAATTAGTTATTATTTGGTTGAAAATAGGATTAGTTCGTAGATACAGTAACTTTAGTGAGTCCGTTACTCTTTCCACCAGAGATATTCTCCTCTTCTCTGCTACTATTTGTGCAACTGATAGTGTGGCTGCTTTAGCTATGATTAAATCAGATAAATATCCTAAATTATTTAGTGTTATTTTTGGTGAAGGTATGGTTAACGATTCTGTTTCCATCATTCTTTATAAGGCTATCTTGGATCTCGTTGGAGAAGATCCTGTTCCCAAAGCCATTTCATTCACTTTTGTTAATTTCCTTAAGATGATTGGTGAATTCTTGAAAAACTCAGTTTGTAGTTTAGCAATTGGTTTAGCTTGGGGTAATTTTACAATAAAATTACACTATTTTTAATGATTAAATTATTCTCATTTTAAACTAGGTCTTATTGCAACAATTGCATTGAAAAAGTTTAGATTCTTATCTCATAACCCTGTCGTTGAAACCGTTGTAGTATTATTATTTGGTTTTGGTTCATTTGCTACTTCAGAAATTTTAGAATTATCAGGAGTTATTTCTATTTTGGTCTGCGGTATTATCATGTCTCATTATCTCTTCTACAATATTTCATCTACTGGTAAAGTTACAACTGGGTAAATATTTTTAATTTTTTTTTTACAACTCTTTGGATATGTTTAATTGTGTGGTATTTATTTTATAATTTTAGCACACACTCAATTAAATAAATCTACTAAAATAGAGAAATTAAATTTCAATATTTATGAAATAAAGCTAATAATTTATTTATTTTACATAATTTTAAAATAGTGTCACTTTCTCTAGCATCTCTACTATTGCAGAATCTGCTCTTTACATCTACTTAGGTATTGTATTCTGGTAGACTAAAGGAGATCCTAATATCTCTAATAGTTATGCATGGTCTTGGACATTCTTATTACTTGAATTGGCTATTTGCTTCTTTGCTCGTTTTGTCAGCGTTTTTGTTGTTTCTTGGCTATTCATGATGTAATACATATAAAAATAAATTTAATATTAAATTTAATAATAAATTAATATTTTTATAATATAGTTTCAAAGGTAAATAAAACTGGAGATTAAATAGATATGAGATGGGTATTATTTGGTTTGCAGGTGTTATTAGAGGTGCTATTGCATTTGCTTTGATCTAGAATGTACCTACTAATAGTGATAATCCTTATCCAACATAAGTTATTTAAAGTACTACATTGTTTATAGTTATATTGACAACAATTATTCTTGGTGGTCTTATGCCTTTATATATTAAGGTTATGCTAAAATAAATTTCTAGTAATCCAAAATACCATGAAAATCATCCTTCAATAAGAGATAGTTTAATAGGTGAATCAAAAGAAAGTAAAGAATTCAAGAGCAAAAGCTAAAAGAAATGGAAAATGTTTGATGAGAATTTTATTAAGCCTCTATTTATCTTTGATTACGAAAATAGAAAATAATAGATTGCTCTGGATAAGTAAAAGCTTAAGATGAATAGCTCTGGATTTGATGCAGGATATATAAAGGAAGGAGACAGCTAAAATCACTCCTAATTATAAGAAGATTCTAAAATTGAAAATAATGAATAAGAAAATGATAATGTAGTTGATAATGAAAGTATTTCTAATTCTAATTATCGTGCCATTCAAGGCAATGAAGATAATGAGAATCCTCGCTAGCAACAACAGAAACGTATGGTTTAATCGATCAACAAGGAAGATCATCCTAATGAAGAAAGTAGTTGAAATCTGGTATTTAACAAAAATGAATACTAAAAATAAAATGGAATTAAATAATTAATCAATTCTATGAAGAATATTTAGTATTATAATATTTCCTATCTCTCATAAATTTTATCATATTAAATTTTAATTTGTCCAATCGTAAAAAAATTTTTAGATTATATATATATATATAACAACTACTATTTCAAACATGATAAGTTATATTACTTAAACTATTAACATTTCTCTAATCAATTTCCCTTTATCTTTAAACCAAACCGAATTTTGGAGCATATTTATTTTCCTTTTGATGCTTAATTAAAATTAGTTTATATATATGCATTAATTATATCAATAATGTTTTGAGGCATAAGCCTTCTAAATTTTGTATTCTATTTAAGAAATAAATATGATATTTATTTATCATTATATAGAGTTATCTGTTATTTTTATTGAATTATTTAAAATATTTAATGAAATTCTAAATCATTATTCTATTAGTTTGCATTTTAAGTTTTTTCTATTATTTGTTTTAATTATCAAATTTATAATAAAGGATTAGATGATAGAAATATGGAATATTTAATTTAATCCAATTTGTAGATATTAGAATATCTTTCAAACAAAAAATGAGTTTCTGATGAAGAAAATGCCTTAAGGAAAATAAATTATTTACTTCTCTTTCTACACTTAAATTTTACTAATATTTGTTTTAAAGAGGTAGGAAATTTAAAAGAAAAGCTGAAGATTTAATAAAATAGGAAGGATAATAAAAAATATACACAAAAAAGCATAAAAATATTATTTTATTGTTTTCAGAAGTAAAAAATCAGGTTGCTAGATAAGAACAATTTTTGAAGGATAAGACAAATAAGTATGTAAGGAGTTTAAGGTGGTAATAAGAATTAAAATGGAGATTTTTCATAATTCTAAGAAAACTTGTTTAAGAATTTTACTATATAAAATGGTGTGAAGGAGAAGCCAATTAACATTGATCAAAAGATTTTTCAATAGGATTTTTAGAAAACAACAAAAATCATTAATTTCAATAAAGGTTAGTAGAACTAGTCATTTTTAACTTCACTTCTCTTTAAGCATGCAAAGATTGATAATATTTCTGTAGAGATAAAACCCTTTAACCAGTAATTTGCTGAAATAATGAGCATAATTGAATAAAGAACTATTGGACAAGCTGATCAAGTGCGCTAGAGAACAAGAAATAAAAAAAATATCATTTGCTAAAGACAGGTATAAGAAATTTACTAAATGAAAGACTACGAAAAGGTTTTCATTGATAAAAAGGAAAATCTTGATTAGCAAACCTTCTGTTAGTTTAACAAACTTATAAATGCACTTGATTTAAAGATAAATGAAATTTCAAAAACAAAAAAAGAATCAGATACTTTTGATAATGCAGAAAAAAAATTTGAAAATGAACTATTGAACAAAGACTTAAAGTCTTATGATAGCATTCATAAGCTTATGCTAAAGATAAAAAAGAATTTAGGATCTTTAAATCCTTCTCTCCCTTAAAATAAAAATATGGGAGAAATAGAAGCTTTCCATAGCGATTAATAATTAGGGGTTGATGCTGCATTCACCCAACATAATCCTCCTATGAATTAGATGAAAGGAGAAATGGAAATTGAAGAATATAATGATAAAAATTTGATGAGAAATAATTACGGAATGAATAATTAATTATAATAAGACCAAATAATACCAGAAGAAGAATAAAATATAGTAGAGAAGAATTATACTTTAAGATAAATAGACGATTTCTATGACCAAGTTAACAATAGAGATGTCGAGAATGTCTATGAAATCTATGAAGAATTGTAAAAAAGTTTGGAGGATTTAGAGAAGTACTTAGAGGCAAATGTCTAGAATAAACTAAGCACTAAAAAGAACTAAATTGCTAAGCTTTTTGATGAAATTAAGAAGAGAATCCATAGTTAGATACTCTAATTACCTTTGAACTATTTTGCATAAAAATAAAAAGATGTTTTCGACTACTACTAAATACCAGCCTACACTGAAACTAATATCAATATTTAGTAATATGAGTAAAATAATAAAGAAACTCATAAGAACATTATTGCATACCAAATTAAATTCTCGTTAGAAGATTTAAGAAGATTGACTAAAGATTAATTAATCAATGATAATTTATTGGATTGCTATGCAATGTATTTAAGAGATGCTCATAGGAATATGAAATAAAGGGATTTATCATAAGATAAGAGTGAGATTATAATTTTCTCCCATCTTTTCTTCGAAACCCAATATGAAAGTATGAGAATAAAGAAGGATGAAGCTAAGGCATTCATGGATTAAATTTACCCAACTATAAATTTATTTAATCCTCTATTTGTTAATCGCTTTGGTTTTATTGTCAATGTCGATCTTCATGGAATCAAACATTGGATTTTCTTAGGTGTCTACAACAGTACTAGAGAAATTGTTTATTATGACAGTGCCTCTGGAAATAATAGCTATTATAAGAATCTAACCTCCGCTTTAGTAACTTACTTCTAGCAAATATCTACCATAATTTATTCCTCAAGAAAATTAGACAAATGCCCTCGTTAATAAAATGGTACAGACTGTGGTATGTTTGTCCTTAAATACATGTAAAACTTTGCTTACGATACTGCTCAAGAATTTGATTAAGATCACATTACTCAACTAAGACAAAAACTCTACACATTCTTCCCTTTGCTCTCCTACCAATAATACCATAAAAAGATTGATTATGAAACTCTCTAATATTTTGAAGGAAGAGTTGTTACTAAATATGATAGGTTGAAATAAGATATTACTAATAGTATTTTAAGTTGCTGATAACAATTTTTAGCTACATATTGATTTTATTATTGTATTTTTTTAAAGTGAAATTTCTTCAATCTTTTATTTCTTTTAAATTGAAATATTTGTTAAAATTTCTATTTATAGATATCCCAATCAATGTTGTATTAATCTAATTTATTCTATTTAATATTGAGAATTTAGACATACAAATATTAATTAATGTACCCTTTTTATTTTAATAATACCTTTTATCATAGTTTAATTAAGCATCATATTATATTACAAAACTTTAAAAATAATTTGATATTTAAAGAACAATAATTTTATCATTAAAGGAAGTGATGATGAATTGTTTCAGTATTATTGATAAATTTTAACTAAAGTATTTTATTTACAAATAAAAAATATAGAAATTTTAACACTTTAAAAACTATATCATCAAATTTTATTACTACTTTTGAATGTTGGAATTGGTGATTTAGAACGGACATATAACTTAGTCTTTGTAGGAGTAGTAGTTTTAATAGAATTTCTTCTGGACATATTTTTATTTTTTTAAGGAGTCGGCTCTTATTATTAAAATTTAAACCTATTAAAACTAAAATCTATATTGTTGGCATCTACTAAAAAGTTTTTGTTTTCTTTCAAAAATGAACTCATTTAGTCTTCAAACTTATCATTATTATTTTGTAGTACATTTTTTTCTACATTTTCAAGCTATTAGTTTAATTTAGATATATAATCATCGATTTATTGTTGAATTATTTTTGAAATATTCTTTATTTAAAGAATAGTAGGATGTATGTTCACTTTTTTACAGAATTTATGAGCAATATCAAATGAACTTTCATCTTTCATCACATCAATATATATCTCTTAACCTTAGTAGTGTAAGCACAAATTCATTAAGTACCTTATATCTTTTTTCTTCAAAAAACTATTAACTTAACACTTATCTTTGTTCTTTATGTTTTCTTTATCATTGAAAATTATTCTATTTTAAGAAGGCTTGATATCAGATTTATTTAAAGGGGATATGCTTCTGTTTAATTTTTTTGGTTATTATTGAACTTATTTAAATACTATTTTATCATTTGGTTTATTTTATTCTAAATTTATTTTCACTAAAAATGTAGAGGATTTATTTAAATCTTGATTTAGTGTATTTTAACTTCTTTATTTAAGAGGCTATGGTTCACTATATTCATAATTTTAGCTTTCTTAATAAGAACTTTAGTGACTATTTTTTTGCTTAAAAGAATGTATTTGATGGTATCTATTACTACTGCAGTTACTATCTTAATTAACTTTTAATTATGAATCCTCTTATTCATTAATTATATTAAATGTATGGCTGTTTTCTTCTACAGAGCATATAAATGTGTCTTAGTTATTTTCATAATTGCTAGTATTATTCTTAAATGGATTTGCATATACTCTGCTGCTTTCTTACTTTTTAATAACTTACCTGTTAATAAAATATTTTAATTTTTGAATATAGTACAAAATAATTAATTTACAATTACTAAGATATTTCTTATTCTGAAACAATTGAAGGTGATCTATTTTTTTTCATAAATAAGTTATTGACTAATTCAGAATTTCCACTTATTTAATCACTATATATTGATTTACTATCGTTTATTCCTTTCATTTATTCTAAGACTCCAATCTCCCACTTCTCACTGCTTTATTTTCATAAAAAAATGCTTATCAGTTAAATTCATTAAGAATTTAAAATACCTGTTATAGCATGAATTCTCAGATCCACTAATTTAAATTTATTATTTCTATTAATCAATTAAACCACTATTTTTCTTTTTATCATATATTTAACTGTATGAAGATGATGATGAGACATTCGAGTTTTGAGAAATAAATTTATTATTAATTAAAGATTTTTTTCCAATAGATAAGAAATAATCTCCAACTTAACTTTATTATTTTATAGGATTTTGGATTTTTTAACTATTAATATTTTGTTTGGAAGTTTGAACTTAAGGGTTAATGTTTCTAATTTCACAATTAGATTATTCAAAATCATGGTGATCATCATACTATTGGATTTCAATATCATCTACTTATTTACTCTATTGGTGAATAGTTGTTTAAGATATATGATGAGAAGATGTCTCATTTTACTATACGTTCTCACAGTGAGAATTGATGGCATCAGTATATTCTTCAAATTAACTATTTATTGATTATTCCTCCTCTTCTTAATAGATGCTATCAATTTTACTCTCAAAAAAATTATTTTTATATTCATCAAGGATTGTCATTACTTCTTCTATTTAACTTGTATGCCTAGGATGACTCTTCACATACCTTTTTTTATCAAAACTACTACTACTTTAGCTTGTTTCACTACCCCATTAACTATTTTCTCCATTTTCATCCATAGATTGCCACTTAGCTTTTATAAGACAAGGTAAAATAAATTTATATATATACTTCAAAAGTAAACTATTAGAGTAGAAATTTTTATTTAAAGAAAAGAAAAAAGTTACAGCGGGTTGAGGCATGTGAATTAGTTTGCAATAGCTATTGCTTAGCTAAATTAAACAATGATTTTTTTAACTCACTTATTCCTTTGTTAGTAATGGCTGATGCATTTTAATAAGAAACATAGTATTTCTAATTCAAGAATTAAGTAATATCATTATCCTACACTTAATTTTATAAATCAGATTTAGTACCTAAAAGTATGAAGCCGCAATCAGATATTCTAACTTCGTTCAGCATTTAATTCACATAATAATTTGTAACTATTTCTTAAAAGCTATTAGGATCGCTAATATCGAATAGTAATACGATAATTAAAGGATAGTCTTATTAAGATATTTCTAAAATGAATCGTTCATCGATTTCAGCAGTTGAAAACTCTTGAAACTATAAATCTATTTATGATCTTCCTAATTCTTTAGAACTCCAGTATTAAGTGAGAGAGTTAGTTTAATTATAAGTATCTTTTAAGCTATTAATGAGAGAGGATTTTCCACTCTGGTGAGCACCTAAAATGATTGTAAATATGCTATGTTTGTTTTGATAATTATTCTGGTGCATTTGAGTATTATTAAATTTCCTTTAAGTATTTTCTTAGTAATCAATAAATTAATTGATAAATATATCAGTTAAAATTTCTAAAAGATAGGCAGATAGATAGAATCTAACACTCTAAAGTTTTTTGACTAAATGTAATCTAATACTTATATATTTAGAGATATTTAAGAAAGAAAGAATTTAATCTTTTAAGTAATAATCATTTATAAAATATCCTTTACTCATCTAACTAAATATATTTTTATGTTTTTCAACAATTAAATAAACTTATGATTCATATCAAAACCTTTTTAAAATATTAAAATTGTATCTTATAAATATTTTTTTAATTAAAAATTTTAGCAAAAATATCATACATAATTAATTATTTATAATTAAATATTTCGACAATTTTAATAAATTATCTAAAATATTAATAAAAAATGAGTAATTTATTTCCATTGACTATCTATTTAAGGATTACTAATTTTTGATATTATACAAAACAAATATTTAGATCTATCTCTTTAGAAAACTGGTTGGTTAAAATTTTATTTTAAAAATAAATACTAATAGAACCAACTTTATTTACAATGTAAGTTATTTTGTTTATGACTATGCTTAAAAGAGTTTTTAATAATAGACCTGCGTTAATAAATTATATTTTTAATAATGAAGCTTTTTTCTTGAAAACAGTCAGTAATTTATAAAAGTTTACATTCGAATAATTGAGAATTAAGTAGTGTGTAAATTCATTATTAAAAACACTATTTATTGCAAATTTATCTATTGTTCTATTTATTAGTGATTATAAATTAATCACCTTCTTATAATATGAAATCATAAAACTGTATTCTTTTTGATTTTCTACCAGAAATCATACTCATCAGCCAATAAATTTAATATTTATTTTTAGTAGATCGCAAACTGATTATTTTTTGTAAGTCTAACTTTTAATTTGAGTCAAACCTTAAAAAGAATAAATAGTATTAGAGAAAAGAAAAATAAAGTGGCAATTTCTTTATTTAGTTAATCAAAGATAATAAATGCTTTTCACTGCAAATAATATACCTCTTTCACTTAATCTTTAATGGTTTTTTAGCTATTTATTAAATAATCACCAAATGAATTAATGATCAATAGAGTTTTAAAATTTTTGAATTTTAAAAATAGCTAGTTTTTCTATTACTTAGCAATTGTTTGTAGTTATAGAATAGATAGATAGATACAATTAAGCTATTCAGCCTATCTTAATATCATTACATTTTTTGTAATTTAGAATGGAATTTCATTAGATGAATTGAAAATGAAGTCAAAAAGTTTTCAAGCACATACAGAGTAATAAAAAAACTAGAGAGAAGAAATTAATTAAAAGATAAGTAAAAGAATAGTATTTCACTTTTTGTCATTTTAATACTCAATATCACAGTCCAACTTATAATTAATTAGTTAAAAAAAGTCCAATATTCTTTACTATATTAAAAAAATAGGAAAAAAATAAAGATATTATATATTAATAATATACTCAATAAATTTAAGGTAATTATACATAGAAGAAGTTTTCTCAAAACATTAATAAATCAAAATAATATAACCATAGAAAATTATGCAACCCTACGGTAATACACAACCTTAATACGGTAATCCCCAACCTTAATATGGTAATCCTTAGCCTTAGTATGGTAATCCTCTACCTTAATACGGTAATCCTTAACCATAATATGGTTAATCTTACCCCAACGGAGGTTACAATCCTTATTCCCAACCTCCTCCTCCTCCTTAGGGTGCTTATCCTGCTTATCCTTAACCTGGATAGGGATATCCTATGATGGCATCAGGATATAACGCTCCTCCACCTCCTCCTCCTAACGATATGCCTGCAGTAATGGTTATGCAACCTATGGGTATGGGTATGGGAGAAGTAAAACAATAGGAATTAGTTATATATACTGAAAAAGTTAATAATAAGTATCCTACAACAGCAAATAATGTTCCTCATCCAGCTCAAATATACTGCACAATATGCAGTAGAAATGTTACTACTTTAGTGACCGACAAAGCAGGTTCTGGTACTTGGACTTGGTGTCTAATTCTATCTTGCTTTACTCCTTTGTGTTGCTGTATTCCTTTCTGCGTTTCTAGCTGCTAAGATAAAATACATACATGCCCAAGCTGCTAGAACTAAGTAGGCTATTATGAATACAAAGTTTTTTGAGAAATATAAAGAAAAAAATATAATTTAGTAAAGAAATATGAATATAGCAAAAACTAATAATAGATGAAGTTTAGTCTAGTCTATATTATAATCATTATTTCTTTAATTTCCTTAGAAACTTAAACTCTTCCACCTTCAAGTACTTTCTATAACCTTTTCACTTCTTAATAAATCTTGAGAGTACTTATTCCTATAATACAAACATACATCTTATGAGATTATACATATTAAATTTAAAATCCTAAGAATAATATATCAATAATCTAATCAAGTTTTGCTAAAAAAATATAATTTTATTGTTTTTTTCTATATAAAATCAGTGTATATTTATTTTATTTCTTATCTCTTAATCCACCAACAATTAAAACAACAAAAGAGGCATCAAATTTTCAAAAAATAAAGAATTTAAATTATTTTTCCATATATTTTTTTAATAGGCCTAAAAAAAAATATTTATCACTTTTATTTTTCTATTTTGTTTGAAGATATTATCAATTATTACTGATAATGCCTTATATTACAAATTTTAATTTATAATAAAATCTGCTTTCTATTACTTTAATTAATATTTAAATTCTCAAAAATAATTAATTTTTATTCAAATTGGGCTAGACTAAAAGTATAGGTAGGTACCTATAACATTACATAAAGTATAGATAATACATTTCATTTTATAAAACTCATATCTTAGCTTTTAAGTAATTTATTAGATTTTTAAATATTTTAAAATGTAGATAATTTTATATAATTATGAGGAAATATTATGAACAAATTCAAATAAAAATTTCATTCTGCTACATCAAAACATTCTTTAAACCACCAAAACAATATATTTATATAGAATTTTTCATTTTAATCTTATTTGATCTGCTATGACATAAACAATGATATTGCTTTTATAACCTTTTATCTTTATATATTGTACCCTCTTTTAAAAGAAAGTGATAGTATTTTTTTATTCTTATTATTAAACTACACAAATATTCCTTCTTTATAGATTAGATTAATAAATTTAAAGTTCGAATTAACTACGAATAGATTTAGGCTTATTTTTTATTCTTTCCTTAATTTCTAAAAATTAGAAATCTATCATCAAATAATTAAAAGCATAAAATAAATAAGTTAAATTTGTGTAAAATCTTTTAAAATAAATAAATAATCTACAATTAAAGTTAATTGGATTTTAATAGAGTTTCAAATCTCAAATTTAAAAGAATCAATATGATTAATTAAGGTTTATTTGATTAATTAATTAATTTTTTCAATATGAGAATATATTTGATCAGATTAAAAGCATAAAATTCTTATTAAATTTAATTCAACAAATTTTATAAAACATTTTTGTTTAATATTTTTGAATGTATTTAAATCTGGTGATGATTCTATTTTATAAATATTTTAAACTATTAACATTAACAACAAATCTATTTCATAAGTTTACTATTATATTCAATCATACATTTAAACCTTTTATGCTTTCAATATTGTAGGTATCTTCTTATATAAAGTTAATTAAAGAATATTTAAAATTTATATTACCGTAGACTCTCTAATTAAGGTGCAAACCCACAATAATTATTTTGGAAAATTTATACCTTAATAAGCAACTTATTTAGAAATTGCACCTTATTTAATTGAACCTTAATTAGAGAGTCTACAGTAGTTACATTCTTGTTATTTCAATATTTTAAAATTGAATAGATTTGTTTAATATTAAAATTGTATCTTTAATTTAATACTTACTTTAAAATATCTTCTTATGATATTTCGATTGTTTAAATTTAATACATTTTAAACTTGTAAAATTAGATGTATGTAAAATAGACTAAAAATATAATTATTAGTAAGCAGTTTGCTATTGTGTTATAAATATCTAAGTTATTAATTAATATGTAGATTTTAAAAAAGTATGATTCATGTATTTAATAAATATTATGAGTTATTCAATTAAATAAAAATTATACTCGAATAGTTAAAAATTCACCATAATTAAAACCTGTATTCTATTATAATCACTTACAAATTCAAAATATTTATTTTTATTTTAATGGAAAGATTTTAATTTTATTATTAAATAATTAAATAAAGATTAATTAATTAATTGGGGAAAGTAAAATCACTAAAAGAAGTATTTTTATTTGATGTTTACTTTGCAATATTTTATTAATATTTACAATTAAATTCGAAAAATATAAATTAATTTTTTATAGATTACTTCTAAATTGTGTAAATTGTGTGGGAATGAGATTGCAATAGTAGTGTGTAGACTTTCTATCAAAGCAAATACATATCTTTCTAATAAAAACATATTTTCTCCATAAAAATATATTACCATTTGTGATTTGTATATCTTTAAATTGTCTGTTAGAAAGATACATATTTTAAAGTAAGTTTTGAGAACTGTAAGGAGGAATAAGATTGGGAGATTATAATTCCTTCACGGTTTACCTCGAATATCGAATTAATAAAACTAGATCTGCTTGACTATTAAATAATTCAGGGATTCTATTGGTAAATAGCTCAGCATAAAAATTGAGTATTAACTTACAATATCCATAAAATTTAACAAAACTCGAATTATACGAAAGCAAACACAATATAAAAAATTGATTTGAAAATTAATAAGAAACAAGATTTCAATTAAGTTTAAAGTATAAAAGCGTAAAAACAAAAACTTAGATACAAAGCAAATAAGATGTTACCAAAAAATAAAGTTCAGGTAACACCTTCTGATATTACAGAGCTGTAGTAGAATCCAAATGAGGCTTTTTTAGTTTAGGAATTCAAAATATAATAAGATTTATCTACTAGCAAAAAAGATAGGTGTGTTTCTCCATAGCAATTTAATCATCAATAAAATGTAAGAACAGGAGAACAAAGTATTGAAAAGACTATGAACGAAGTTGGAACTGATTTTAAAAAATCTGAAACTATGAAATATCCACCTTTACTTCGCTCTGACTTAACTTCATAGAGATGGTAAATAGTAGCCAACTTTATTGAGAAGATAAAGATATATTCACTCTCCCTAAGATTCAAAAAAACTAAAAGATCCTAATTAGATATCATAAATGATTAATCCTTTAATTATGAACATTTCTTTCACTAGAATTACTTTGAATAGGAAGTAAATAACAAATGATGATTGGATTTATCATTTAATTAGTTTACTTATATTGCACTTCTCAACTAATATAATATTATTTTAAATAAAAAGAAACCTTCAGTGCCTTAGAAATTAGTATACAAACTCGAAAGTAAATAGATTAAATTTTAATTTAAAAAAAAATTACTGCAATATAACCTGCATTCTCAGTACAATATAATTAATAAATGAATTAATTACAGCATTTAATAATTTTATTTAAATCATCAAGCAGAATCAATATACCTATCTACTTAATCCTTTCCAACTAAATTATCATATTTGATAATCTTTAACACTTTCCTTCTATGTTAAGTTTCAGATATGAAGTGTAAAAGTTATAGAATGAATTTTGGGAAATTTCAGTGATTAGATGAGTTAGGTGAAAGAAAAAAATTTTATTTGTGAATAGCATGAATTTTAATTTTATAAAAAATACAAATTCCTACGAAGTTATTTATTTATTTAATATTAATCTACCAAAAGACTCTCTAATTTATAAGCTATTTAACATAGATACAGATACCAGCTTTCTTATCATGCCTGTAAGCAGTTTTGATATCAAAATATTTATATTAATTAAGGGTTTTATAAAATATAGGATTCTAAAATTAGTAGAGTTTGGGATACAATACAATTCATCTTTCTAGTTATTTATATTATCTATCTTCCAATAAGATTAGCTTTTGACGCCTTACACTCCTATTTTGTTCCTTTTGAAGTGCTTCCAAATATCATACAAATCATCAATATGTTCCTCGAATTTAATACAGGTAGAATTTCATATAGATTGGATGAATTACATTACTTACAGTGAATACAAATATTTTATTAAAACTAATAGGGTACTATAAATAAGGTTTAGTCATTACAGATCGTTCAGAAATATTTTGGAATTATTTTTCAAGAAAGTTTATGTAACTATCCTTAATTTAATTTCATCTATTAAAAATTAAAAAGATCTAAAAGATTAGCTAATCAGTTTCATAAATAATTTATCATTTATTATTTTACTATAATTAGATATGATTTACTTTTGAATATCTGCTGGCTGATTTCTTTATCACAAGATGTTTCTATTTGGTTTAAAACAATTGGTGTTCTCAGAATTATTGTAGTGCTATATTTGATAAATGAAATAGAAGAAACATTTAGACTGAGAGAATTATTTGGAAGCTACTTTGACTTATTTAAGTTAGGAAGTTTCATATTCGTTTCAGCACATTTAATTGGATGCTGCTGGTATGCTTTAGCAATTCATGAAAGGAATTTGGGTATAACCAATACTTGGCTTGATAGAGACATTTAAAATTATGATATTGAATAAGTAGTTAATGCTACAACTCAGGGATACATCGCTTCATTCTATTGGTCTATTGTTACTATGTGCACTGTTGGATATGGTGATATTGGTCCTACCACTTATAGGGAAAGAATTTTTGTTATGGTGGTTGTTATTCTTTCCAGTTTTATATTTGGTTTCTCTATGAATGCTATTGGTAACTTAATTAACCTTACTCTGATTATTATTATCCCTTACTTTTTTTAATTAAAATCTAACACTTTAAAACCATACACATTTTAACAACAATAAATGCTATTGTTTGATAATCTAGAGTTAAAAAAGTTTGGTTGATTAATCAATTTAAAAGAAAAACAATAATATAATTATTTAACAAAATTTTTTAAAAATATTATTCTAATGATATAATTTTTGGAATATAATAATGATTGAGAATTACTAATTCTGATATGAATAATTTAACTATAGGTGACATCATTAGAAACTTGAGAGAAAACAGTGAGCTTTTTAAGTAGCAGATGGCAGTGTTGAATATTTACATGAAAAAGAGATTACTAAACAAACAACTTTAAAGTAAAGTTAGAAGATATTATGAATATCTTTACATTGAAAGAAAAGAAAATAACGAATAAGGATAAGAACTAATTGAAAACCTTGCTCCATTTCTTCGTGATGAAGTACAAAAAGATATTTATACTAATATGTTTAAGAAGATGAAATTGTTTAGCTTGAATTTTTCTTCAAAACTAATCACTGAGCTTTATAAAATCATTAAAGAAAAGAAGTATGGAGTTGATGAGTTTTTATACAAGGAGGGGGAGTAATCTGATAAACTCTTTTTAATCTTATAAGGTGAAGGTAAACCTAATCAATTTAATTTGTTTGTATAATAATACATAGTCTAATGGGTTTATTTAAACTTTAAAATTAATATTTTTTAATTTTTAAAAAATAGTTTAAATCATTTTGTAAGATAGAGTTATTTTGTAGACTCTTAGATAGGGTACTTTTATAGGATAGATAGAGTTTTTTAGTGATAAGAAATATTAATTCTCATGCAAGACAACTAAATTTACTTAGATTGCTATTATAGAAAAAAAGGAGTTTCTCAGACTATTAAATTATAGGAAGGAGGATTTTGTAAAAGAATTTATTTATTTACTTTTATGTGAAGACTTATTTATAATCAAATAATAGGAATCATTCTAGTAAATGAGAGATAATGTTTTGTCTTATCAGAATACCTCAAGAATTGAACATTAATGTGAAAGTTGTGGCAAATATGGTCATATGTTTGATAGCTGCTAACTTATCAAATTATTCTCAAATAAGCACAGATAAATTTATGAATATAATTCTCTTAAATAAGTGAATCGTTCCAATTGGATCAGGAGCAGATAAACTAAATAGAGAAGAGAATTTACTTAAACTATGAAGAGTGTTTAAAACTTTGTTAGTGTTTTTAATGCAAAGCTATTATTTTAATAGTAATAGCTTCAGTAACAAGAAAATTAAGGTAATAATTATAAAATTAAGAATAATAATTTAAAATCTTTTCCTATTTATTAATAGAAATATCATTAGATTATGAATTCAACAATATGTAATCTGACGATGAAATAGATGATGTCACAATTTAAGAAATGATTAATGATGAAAAGTTTACTCCTATTATGGAAAATGAAAAGATTTAAAATATTTAAAATTCTATTGAGAAAAAAAATTTCAGAATTTAAAACCCCTTAGCTAGTCCTACAACGCTTTAAGATAAAAATAATTCCTCCACTCCAATCAATTCAATTTTAAAGATTTAAGAGAAGGACAAGTAACCTGTAAGTTAACCTAGAAAAAGTGTATTTAAGAATATCATCAACCCTGAATCAAGGAAGAATGGTATTACTCCAATATTACCTCCATAATTATAGAATGATTAGAATTAGGGAGGTAGCTAAACTACTAA
This sequence comes from Tetrahymena borealis, assembly GCA_000260095.1. Classification (NCBI taxonomy): domain Eukaryota; phylum Ciliophora; class Oligohymenophorea; order Hymenostomatida; family Tetrahymenidae; genus Tetrahymena; species Tetrahymena borealis. Next base: position 604,693 of record JH651232.1, on the reverse strand, counting down.
GATAGAAAAAATTCTATTGGGTATTCAAAACTTTGATGAAGCAACATAAATTAAATTTGCTTATGATAAAGAGGTTGAAGATGGTTTTGATATAATTAAAGAATACACTAAATATTTCCCTAATAATAATGCTAAAGATGTTATCAAGTAGGTCAACTCTATTAATAAAAGAAATTAAATATACTCTAAGAAGATAAGATAGAGAAAGTCTGAAAAAACTAGAAGGTCAGATATGGAATCAAGCAGGAGAGAGATGATTCACAAACGGTTACCTTCTTACCAGAAATTCTATTTATCATCTTCTACCTATAGAAAACCATAGAAAGATGACCATAAGTAGAATCCCAATACTTTTAAAGATGATTTGAAGATCTAAGAAGAAAATAGCTTCTATACTGATAATAAATAATTACTACAACCATGATTAATTTAATGGTAAATAAGATAATAAAATGTACTTTCACTACTCCTAATTTAATAATAGTTACTTGTAAATTAATTACTGTTTTCTTTGTATACATTCCAAATTCTTTTCTTTAAAAATTTCAAGATTTTATTATCAAAACCTATCCTAAAAGAAGAGAAAATTAAATTCTCAAACAATAGCAACTACACAGCATAGAAATAGAATATAAAAATAATTTAAATATATATTTATTATTTAAATATTGAAAATTAATCTTAAATTTTTTAAAAGGATAGAGTTTTAATTTTTATAAATTAATCCTACCTGTATTTACTCTTAATCAAATAAGTTTAATAATTTTTAAAATAGTAAGTTAAATTTAATTAATTATTTACGTAGTACAATCAAAATGATAGAAGAATTATTAAGATTTTTTTAAAATTTAAATTATTTTTTATAAAAAATACCTAAAATTGTAATAGTTAAAGAAATGTATTAATTTAATCGTTATAGACAAAATAAACAATCTTTCTTTCTATTTATTTTTTAAAAAATATTAAATTTGGGTTTTGGAGTAGGGATGAGATAGGATAGGATGACATTCTTTTTATCTTAGGAAAATATGAAAATGTTCAGCGAAATTATTATTAATATAAAAATTTAAATCAAACAGAATAAATTTTATTGATCTATGTTTAGTCAATCATTGATACAGTGGAATTCCTTTATTATTATTATTAGATAATAAAAGATCGGAAAGCTAAAAGAATTGATAACTTAAGGAGGATAATCACTTGAAACATTAACATAGAATATAATTCCTACAAGCTTTTATTTCATCAATAATTATATATTTTATTTAAGGGGTTTCTTAGTAAAATTTGTCCTTTATAACAAATTTTTGAGCTGACTAATTAATTGAACCTTAGGATTATAAAATAATCTAACATACTTGGTATTAAAGGAAATAGAGCATGGGAAATAAAACAAAAAATAAATATTTTGACATTGATTCATGGATTTGCATTCTTTTTTGCAGTCCAAATAACAACAATAATTATAATAATAATTACTTTTGTTATTAATGATTCGCTTGTTTGATCAATTCGATTGATCTAAGAAGCAATAAAAGAAACACAAAATAAATTAAATAAACTTAAATCTATTTATTTCAATACATCAAATATTAAAAATAAAAGAATCTTAGCAAAAAGAAGAAGAAAGAAGTCAAGAAAGATAAGCCAACTCTTTTACTCTACAATAGGACAATAAAAAAGGAGAATAAAATAAAAAAACAACTATTCACTAAAAAGAGGAAAGTTAGAAAGTAAATCTTAAAGAATAAAGCAAACAATAAGTCGATGAGCTATTAAGCAAACACAGGTGCAAATATTCAAGCTTCTCAATAATATACACTTGATACACATGTTAGTATGAATAACCCCTCAGTTCTATAACCTGATAGAGTTTCAGATAGAAGGATCCCTGAAAGAAGTTAAAATACTCAATACACTCTCTAGGATGAATAGTATATTGCTAATTAATTGACTAATTAAGGTGACACATATGAATATCAAAACCATCGCAATCCTTCAAATTATAATTAAATACAAGGGTAAACTACCTCCTCCTAAATTTAAGGAAATATATTAGCATCTAATGTGAATTAATCAAGAGCTGCTCCTTTTCGCCAAGAATAATTCAACAGTAATATAAGAGACAATCAAAATTTTGATTAAAATTCCAAACAATACGTCTAAGCTACGCCTTCATCAAATTTCTATGCAGACGATTATAAAACCTAAGGAAATCAATAATTGTTCTCAATGAATTTGAACTAAAGACCTAATCCTAATAATGTTGTAAAAACCACTTCCAATTATTAAACTTAAGAGAAATTTAAAAGCCAAGGCTTTGAAAATAATGGTAATCAATTTGACTACGATAATGTTAAACATTCTTCAAGAAATCAATAAGAAAAATACATTAACTAAGGTTTAGGTACATAGAACACTCAATATATAGATCAAGAACCAGACATTACTCCTATAGATGCAGATAGACCTTCCTATGCTCAACATCCTAATTAATATTACAACTCAAATCAAAATCAATAAATTAATAGACCCTTAGCTAATCCAACAGCAGATGCTAGATATGCTTCTAACATTAATATGAATTAATCCCCTAGCGGCTAAAAGAAATTCCACAACAAAATCTTTGATGTTCCTATGAGTGGAAGAGTTCAAAACAGAGGCACTCACAACACCGCTAATTCTGTTTAATAAAATCGTTATAGAGATGGTGAAGAATAAGCCATTATGGGTCCAAGCGAACTTAATAGAACTATTTAACTTAATGACGAAAACATGACCATATACGATCATCATTACGATTAAGGATTTGATTAGAATTAAAATAATTAATTTTTAGGAAAACAATTCTATAATAATTATGGACCTTAAGAAACATCTTAATATGTTGGACTTCCACCTAACTAGAGTAGAGCAGTTTAAAACTACTAAGGAATGGGATAAACTCCTTAAGGTTATGCTCAAAATCAATAACTATTGGGAAATGCTCAAATATAGTTAAGTAGAAATCCAAACTAGTTAGGGAAAAATGTTCCTCTCGGCAAATACCCCCCTATTATTCATGCTTTTATGACTAATGACTTGCAAATTGATTATGAAATAGATTAATTGTTTATGAGACCTCAAGAATAAAATATTCCAAGTAAGATTTTTGTCATTTTTTAAAAATTAAATTCGAAATATTCTCTATTCTTATAATTTTCTTTCTATAACACTTATACATTCCTTCTTAAAACGGCTACTTTTTATTTAAAATTTATTTTGATAATTACTTTTAAAATATCCAAATTCTTTTGTTATTAAATTTCTTCACATCTATCTTTTGAATGAAAAGATAATTTACAGAAATAATAAAAGATATTAACTGAACATTTAGTTTAAGATTTGTGATTTTTAAAAATTGATTTAAGAATAGATATTTTTGAGAATAGATTATTCAAATTTAAAAGGATATCTCGTTAAAAAAACGGATCTTTCCTTTTTTTATTAATTCTCATAAAATTTATTTTTTCATTGTAATATAGTTATTTTGGTCAGTGTAAAACAAAGAGTAGAAGGAAAAATGGATTTATGCAGAGATTCTTTACATAACATGCACTAAGGATAAGTAGAAATATCTAGAAGTTGTGATGAAATTCACAAGAATTTTTTATAAACAGAACATATATGTTTATAACAGTAGAAAGGCTAGGGTAAGGGAGGAGACTTAGAGGTCTTATAATATGCCATAAATTATGTCAATCAATAGAAACGTATCATAGAAAGTGTTTAATAATTTGTTAAGAAGTAAATTTAATTGTGTGATCCTGACCTTATTAGAAAACCTCTCATCCCAGATTTGATTCTTAATGATTATGTCAAGGAAACCTAGAGAACTTTAGAAGATTTCAAGGAGCCTTTCTTAAATAGATTTAATGAAAGTATTCTTTCCTGTATGAATACCACAAATTTCAATATAATATTGACTCAAATTTCCAAGTTTAATAAGCCAGATAGAATAGTAATGATAAAAAATAAGGCATCAGAAGATAAAAATCATGATTTAGAATACTTACATTCCTTGATAAAATACCTTTATGATTGCGATGGATTACTTTTAGAAATAACTAAAGAAATTGAAAGTGCAGTCTTCAAATATGCTTAGTTCTTATTAGAAACAGAAAAGAAATTGGCCTTGATTTATTCCTATTTGCAAGTTTATATTACTGTACTCAACTAAAGTATAGCTGAATATAAAGAAATCAATTAATACTAGCATAATTTTGAATAAATGATTGCTAGTACTGATAATATTACTAGAATCCTCTTAAATGATATAAGATTCCCTTATATTTAGAACTAAGAATATAATGAAAACATATTCAATGAAATGGAGATCGAGAAAAATGGATTGATGAAGAGCTTGGTTGATTATAACTCATACATAAGAGATAAGCTTAATTTTTGTGTTTAGATTTAATAAAGAGATAATGTACCCTTTTTAATCTAGACCCCAATGACCAGATTAATTGTTAGCCAATCAAACGAAATTGAAAGACTTAAGAAAAGACTTGATAACATTGATTACGTTATAAAAGCATTTAAGTCTTTATAATACACAACAGTTCAAGCTTAGCAATATGAATAACAAGCTAAAGACTGGTTAAAAGCAAATCAAAATAAATATCATACTGAAACTCATTTAAGAGACAAGGTAGAAGAGCTCTAAGGAATTATCATTAAGCTAATAGACATGAGAGATAAATTAGGTTTACATCATCTTAAATATTCTCATGAATACCTCTATAAGGATGTCATGATAGAGGAATACAATAAAATCTCTGAGATTATTGATAGAATTTAAGATATGCAAATTGAAGTAGCCAGAAAGATTAATCCAACTGACAAGGCAGATTATAGTGTAGCACAAGCTGGTTAGAAAAAGTAGAACCAAGTTGCTTCTATTAATCAAATGTTAAACACTGGCTCTTTCAACGCATTACCTATCCTTCAGGAGAATGATGAGAGAACTAAGAGATCTAGATATTCTCCTAAAAAATAATATCCTGATGATGTTGACAGATTCAATTATGAAGTTACTAAGACAAGACATCTCCTCTAACAAAATGCCTAAAGGTAGATGCACTTTTGAATTGATAGATAACATCAATTACAACTTATAATAAAATAAAAGCTACCCAAAAATCACATAATTGTTCCATTAAATAAATATTATTAGATTATTAAAAAGAAATTGCATTAAATAAAAGATAAAATCTTACGTTTAATTGATGATTTACTAAAGTGTTTAACATAGGAGTTTAAAAAGTAGACAAACTCAATCAATCAATGAATCATCAAACAATGAAAATCAATCGATTACAATTTTTTAGTATTTTTCTATTTCTTTATTGTCTTTAAATATTTTCTCTTCACACCACTCATCAACTTTTCTTTCTTCACTGCGAGAACATAATATAGAACTAAGATATTAATTTATTAAAAGTACTATTTTATAATAAAAGAAACTATGATTAATCGCACTTAATAGATTATTATTTTTAAATAATAGAATTACGAAATGATTATTTTTTTACCCCTAAGTTTTTACAAATCCTAAATTCAATTTTAATTCATAAAATGTATTCGACCTTTGTTACTTCTTGGGGTATTACATATCTTTTTCTTTATCATGTTTCAGGGAGTTGAAGGAAGGAAGATGAGGTCGTTTAGATAAAGGGTTCATCATAGATATTGTGTGAATATTTTGGGGATAAGATAATAGGAAAACAAGAATTTCTATAAATAATAAAATATATTTAATTTATGAAAAATGAAATAGATAAACTAAATAGGTTTTTTTTATTCAGCAACAAATTTTAAAATTATTTTTTTGTCTATTACATTTCTATAAATAATATTTCTTTTATTATATTATAGAATTGATCTTACTGTAATGGAAAGATAAATATGTTTAGATATGCATGAAGATTTGACTTAAACATAGGCCCGTTTCTAAGTTTTTATTGTGAAATCTAGAATTGAAGAGATTATCAGTGCTAATTATCTTAAAGATGTGATCAGTAATTTGCACATAGTTGAAGATTTCAAAAGAAAAAAAGATAAAAACAACACTACACAAGATATTTTTGAACTTAATAAAGAATTGGAAAATTTAAAAGATTAGCTCAAGGGTTATTTGACACCTAATGAAAATTAAAGTAATACTTACAATAAGGCTATTGTAGTGTCTAAGATTGTAAATGAACTTTCTGAAAACTTTTAGAAATTGACAAATAGTTTCTTTGATGCTGAAAAATGTAAAGGTTTTGTTGAAGATGGATACTCTCCACTTCATTAAATGATGAAAGGATTTAGAGAAAGCTGCCAAAAGCATTTTAAAAATTCCAAGCTTAAATAATCTGACTTAGATTAAATCAATGAAGTTGTTGATTCTTATATTAAAGAAAATACTAATCTATTTATTCAATAATCTCAAGAACAGGAGTTTTATAAGAATGTTGATATTTCTTATTCTCATCTCCTCTACCTTAGACAATAATTAGCACATAATCTTGAAGAAATTATTGGTAACTTTAAATTTATTATTTAAAATAGAAATGCTTCCATAATTTAATACAAATTTACCTTTCTTTATGAATAAATTAGATTTGTTAAATTTATTAATATTTAAGAACTTTAATTTAAGCATTATAAATAATTATTAATTTATCCTATTCAAAAAAGAAATTTTCTATTAACTTTGAATTTAACTTAAATAATTTATTTCTACATTTTTTTAATTTCATTGCAGAAAATGAAAGATTTATAGTAAATTTAATTGAAAATTTAAAATTAATTTATTAAATAAAAGATTTCATTGAAGATAAAGCTAAAAATGGTGTCGAAGTAAAGAACCATCATAAAGCAGAAGATTATTTGAGATAAAATGGAATAAATTTGAAAGCACAAAGAGATAATATTGAAAAAAGAAAAGAAAGTTTAAAGAATATAGCATCTATCAAAGGACTTAAAAATAAAGAAAATTTAGATGAAATAGCTTTATAAATTAAAGCAGATGAGAGATGGATAGATATTATTGTTTAAATTATCGATAATTTGATTCTGCTCAAGAGAGATGTTCATGATAAGCTTTAAGATTAATTAACATTTCCTCCTTCTTTCTCTATTCCAGAAGGAAAGGAAGTAGAACACCTTTTAAAATTTATAGAAGATATTAATTTTGTCATAGAGAAGGCAATTGATAATTTTGAAGACCCTTTAGATGTTCCTTAAACTACAATTAATACAACAGAAGGTAATACTGACACTAAGAATGATGATAAAATAGTTCGTTTTTCGATTGCTGACAACTTTTCAACAGAAGGAGACTAACATCAAGGATAAGACAGAATATTGAAAGACAATAAGCCACCTGCTGAATATAGGTTAGGAAAAGTAAAATAATCAATGACTAGAAGTATGAAGGTTGTATCCAATTTCTTAGATTATATAATCAAGTAAATAAGAACTCATTAAGATAATGAGAAAAGATATTTCTAAATATCTAATAACTACCTTCTCGTAATGGATAGGCCAGGCCGTTTAAGCTTCTTAGACTTATATGGATTTGTAATTAATTTAAAGACTACTTTCGATTCATTCTGCACAGGATTGATTAAAACTATACCTGTTTAGCTTAAATTCTTAATTAATTTATTACACACAGTTAGGGAAAAGTACATTAACTATACTCATGAAATTATTGTTAAAAAGTATGCTAAAGAAAATATCTTACAAATAGGTATGATTGTAAGAAAAGTAGATGATTAATTTGATTTGAATTAAATTATCAACTTCTTAAAGGAATAAATAGAGAAAAAATATTAAAGTAACCCTGAATAAATAGAAAATCAAGTTTTATTAGTAAGAGATTCTTTCTTATTTGTGGAGGAACAATTAAATACTATGGAAGAAATTCTTGATGAAATCCACAAAGCTGTTGGCCAAGCTAAATCCCTTACTAGCACCCAATCTATGATTAATGATATTGCCAATGAAGATGAAATGTATTTCTGGTAGAGATTTTGTAACCAAGTTAGTGATTTTTACACTACATATGAAGATATCAAAAAGAAGAAGATTTATATTAAAGATGAGTCTCAAATTGACAAGATCTTCCAATCTAAAATTAGTACTTTAGTTTCGACAGCTCAAGGTAAAATGGCTATTCTTGCTAAGAATATTTGTGATAAGTATATTAAACTCATAATGGCTGATTACGTCTGGTTTTCATAGACACTAGATTAATAAGCCACTTTATCTCATCATAAATCTTAGAAATCCTTGGGGGAAAAAAATGTTTGATTTTTTTATTTATAGTATGAAAAATTTATTTATATATTTAATTTAAGAATTAATTGATTCCTCAATTTTGTAATATTTTACTTAAATTGCTTTATTTTCCGTTAATTAAACAATTATTTGGTCAATATTTTATTAATTTTAATTTAAATATTTTAATTAATTAGTGATAAAGTGATAAAATAAAAGTAAGATTCCATAAAATACTAAAAATTAAAATCCTTATTTGCAAAATAATAACTTATACAAAACGATATCCAATAATATTTTTAATTTACTTCGATTCCTTTAGACTTCTAATCTTTTATGTTACTAATATTATAAGAACTAGCATTTTCAAAGAAGATTATTCTTAATTAATCAATAGAGCTTTTTTACTTTTTTAAGTTTTATTCCTCATTTAATAGATGACTATAAATTTCAAAAAATACACTGGTTTGGTTTTTAAACATTTCTTGAAGAATTATGCAGTATTAATTTCGAAAAGTTTAAAAAAAATAATAGATTAAGACTAATGGATGTTTTAGCTTAAATTTATGGTAATTAAAACTTTTTTAATTTACTTCAGTAATTGAAGCATTATGTGAGAGTAGATGTATGTATGATAATGAACTCTATTTTTGAGACTGTTTGTTCGCTGAAAATAAATAGGAAGAAGAAAGACATTAAAAAAGAATAGTAATAAATATAACAATTAAATTATAATAAATAAAATTTCAATTAATAAATAAAAGAAGATTAAATTAATTAAAAAAGCATCTTTCATTCATTATTAAGTTATTTACTTTACCTAGCAAATATAACAAGTAGAAATAAAAAAAAATTAGCTATCTAAACTATGAAAAACAATTTTGATGGAGTTATTGAGGGAAATACCCCTTAAAGAACTATGCCTAATTCTCCAATGTCTAAAAGCACAGGACAATTTAGGGCTCGTACAGATAGTGGCTAGCATTTTTACAGTATGACCTCATCTTCAATGACACCCTCTAATTAATCTAAGCTCTTTGCCTGTCCAAATATTGTAGGTATGTCCTAATATATAGGTTCATCCTCACTTCGCCATGCTTCTCCTCAAATCTCTTTCTCTAAATAGGAAAGATTCCCTGAGTTAAAAACACAAGATTCTACATTATCTCAAAAGATTAATCTGCCAAGCACTAATTCTCCTAAAACATGCACCTTTGGATTTGGATAAAAGTAGTTCTTCCCATAGCATGTTTTGAGAAATGCCAGAGATTTTCCTTCTCCTGATCACTATTAATCATCTAAATAAAATTCCTCCCCTATGAATTAAACTGCTCATGGAAGATCCTTTGGTTTACCTTATCACTACTACTATAAAACATATATCCCAGGTTATAAAGTTTAAGGAGCAGAAATAGCAAAAGAAATGCCTGGAGTTGGATAGTATGAAGTTTAATAAGATCCTGGTAAAAATAAGCTAAAATTCTCTTTATTTGGAAAGCCTAAAGATAGAAATTACAACGAAGACCTACCTGCAAGTAACCACTACAGTCCTGTTTATACTTTAGAAAATAATAGTCGCTACACTTAATTAACATTTGGAAAAGGAAATAAATATGATTTCACTAAATAAGGTAGAAACATTAATCCTGGTCCTGGTACTTATAAATTACCTTCTACTTTTGATAAATATGACCCTCATAATAGAGCAAAGAAAGAAATCAGAAGAACTGCATTTGTTTGATAAACCTAATAAATAATAGGAAATATAGTTTTGTAATTCTTCTACTTTTCTTAATAAAAAATAAATTATTTGCTTTGCTCTTCTATTAAAAATAGCTAATAAAAATTAACCTAATAACCCTTGTTCTACTATTTACTATCTTAAATCCTCAACCACCAAAATTATTAATATAATTTGCTTAATTATTATCAAAAACTAGAATAAAATAACCTTCATAAGCTACATCGATTTATTTGTTCAAGTTTTCATGTAAAAATATACATTAATTTATATTTTATTATTTTCTCAGCCAGCCTTCTATAAATTTCTTTATAATAGAAATAGAATTTATTATGTCAATACAAAATCCAATCAATTAAAAAATAATTTAACTTTCATAATTAAAATTTAATTTTAAATTTCTATTTGTTTGAACAGAATTATATATTTTTTACAATCTATTTAAGTATGTTTTCATAACGATTAACCATTATTGATAAAGCAATTACAATGTTTAACGTTCATTCTTAATAAAATTTAGATTTTTAAAATGATCAATACTTTATTTCTAAAAGAAAATAAAATTAAAATTTGTTAGAATTAATAAAAATAAAAGAAGTTAAACTATTAATTTACCATTTAAAAGTTCATAATATTTTTAAAGATTATAAAAACATTAATAATACTGGTAAAATTTGAATTATTTAATTAATAAAACAGTTTTAATGAATCAATTACTTGACTGATTTATCAAAATTAGTAAAGGATTTTGGAAATATATTTAGTAATCTTTTTATAGAGCCTCTCATCTTAAGATTTTAAGAATTCTTCTACCTTTAAAGTAATCCTGAAAAAGAAAATAGTATAAAATAAAAATTAAAGTAATTTCCTTTCATCAAATTGAGAATTATTAATTTAATTAGTGTAATAAATAGAATAAAAATATATGAAAGTAAATTGGATAAATTGGATAAAAGATAAAGAATGCTAAAAAAGATAATCTAAAATAGTAAAGTAATCAATCAGATAGCTTTATGGAAGTATATATAATTGCAATATCGATAACAAAATAAAATATATATATGATGGTGCATGTGTGAGTGCTTATGTGTTAATTACTTTTATTATATATGTACATTTTAATAAGATTTATATAAATAGGTTAAGATAAATTGTCTAATTTACTAAATCCAACCAAGTGTTTAAATTAACTAAAATAGAGTAATTATTCATATGTCCCATGTTCTTTAGATTACTTTTTAAGAATATTGAAATTCAAAACTTATTTAATTATTTAAGAATCTTTACTTAAATTCTTTCAATTAATACCGTTAGTTTTATTTATTTAGAAGAAATTTTAAGACATTTTAATACAATCAGCTGCATTTTCTTCACCATAGATCTTAATAGTAATTTTACATTCTACAAATTCCTATTTAATAATAAATATGAAGATAAAATGTTAAATTTTTACATTTAAATGATTTTACAGCATTTTTAGATTTATCAGTTATGTGGGATGTGTATTTTGATTGGTTTCTATTGACAATTAAGTCATAGAGTGTTTCAAAATTAAATTAGTTTATTAGGCTTGAATACTCAGAAAGTTCTTAGTTTTTATTTATAATTTAAGGAAGTTTAAAATAGAAAGAGTGCATTTGTTTATCATGCTTTTTGGAAGTGATTTTTAATAAAGTCTTCATCAAGAAAAAGCTTTTTATTTTAATTTCTCCATTAAAATGTATATTAGCTTGCTATTATACCTATTATCCTACTCCTCCAACATTATCTTTTTATCTTAGTTTTACATTTTATCCCTTTTTAATTTAAGTAATTATGATAAGTGTCAACAAATAAATAAATAAATAATCTAATAATTTACAAATATGTTAGATGTTGAAGAGAATCTTTCTTATTTATTAGAAGTGCCTCCTTACATTAGTTATTTCATTATGGTAACCTAATCCTCTTTCAATGATTGTATTTTCTACTCTAAAGCTAAACTGTGCTTCAAATTGAGTACATATTCTATATTTATTTAATTTTAGTAATCTAAATTAATATAAAATATTAACTTGTTACCTGTAGATACTATAAGAATTGATTTAGATATCTTGGGCTGAGTTTTATTGAACTCTTACTTATTTTACTTCAGTAAATCACTACTTTTACAATCTAGCTCATCATCTTTAGATTCTTTTAATCTATCACATATGTAATAACTGAATTTATTTCTTTCAAATAAATCAAAAAAGGAATTTTGCTATTCAATCGGTATTATACAAGAGCTAAACAATCCACTCTTTTTATATCTTTTTAATAAATATGCTAAACTATCTTGCTTTTTCATTTAAGAATTTCTCTTTAATTCTTCTGTATTCTTCATGCCAATTTAATCTTGTCTAAAATTATTTTATAAATTAGAAGAATTAATAATTATTATTCAATATAAAAAAAATATCTAATTACGTTTTATTTGAGAGATTTTAATTGAGTTATAAGACATTTTTAAAGTTTTATGTAGAGGAAACGCTTTGTTAAGAAGAGAAATGATTTCCTTATTATAATGAATCTTCAAATCTTTACTAGTTAAGTGGAGTGGTGGTGTTTTAATATTAAGGATTCATGAGAATATTTGTGAATTATTGAGAGGAGTTTTATTAAGTAGAGGGATTTTATAGTTAATAGTTTTACTATGATTAAGTGCTTCCAAATTTTTGATTCGTAGAAACATTACTTAAGTTATTATTTATATTGCTTATAGAAGTGTTTATATTTTAAGAATTTCTCTTTAAGGGAGTATTATTATTACTTAGTGGAATTGAAGGGCGGGATCCAATTGCAGAAAATTCATTTGATGAAAAGACACTTCTGCTATTATTACTACTAATATTATTACTTATAGGTTTAAAGAAGGCTTAAGAAGATTATTATTAAAGATTAGCAACATTTGCTGCAGCTGACTAAATTGAGGCATTTATAGATTATTAAACTGAAGCAATTGACATTTTTTATAACTATGAAAGATTATTTAAGTTTTAAGTGCTTGTAATACTTCCGTTAATTTGATTATAAATTGGTTGCTATTCCAATAAATTTTATTATTAAGAGAGCATCTAAGTGGAAGTTGGAATCTATTATTGTATTGATTAAGGATTACCAGTTGCATGAAAACTTTTAGTGCTGGCACGAATAATTCCATTTTGGTATTAGTTCTATTATTGATTTTAAGCAGATTAATAATTTTGTTAAGGCTACAGATTCGGTTAGGGCACAGAACTATCTTAATTTGTAAATCTCATATTTGAAGAAAGAGATTTTTAAGATCCATTTTTGGGTTATTAAGAAATTTATCTTTAATCTCGACTAAGTTATTCACAATTAAATTCAGTCGTTTTTGTCTTATTTTGTTACAATTATTTAACATTATTGTTGTTTGTGCTATTTGAGCTTATATTATTTACTTAATTTTCAAATGATAGTTTATTTTGCGGGGTTCCTGCTAAAGATGTTAACACTTAAGATCTTCCTTATTAACTTATTTAAGCATCATAGCCACTAAAATCATAGTTCTTTGAAGGTGTTTTATTCAAACCATTATTTTAATATGATTTAGAAGAATTTATTCCACTTGATGTGGGTGTTTTGGATCCATTATGAAAATTACTGATTGCACTATTATTATTACTCAATTAACTAATTTAACTTATATTATTGCCATTATAGTTACTGATATTATTGTTAGAAGTGAATGTTTAGTTATCAGTGTTCATGCTAAAATTAATCTATCCTCCAAGTTAATTAACTTAACTGGCATTAAATGGAGATTACATTGTTGAACCGGTTTACAAGGCTGAGAAATTACTACTAATAGTATTAATTTTGTTTGGTATATTTTATTTTCCTACCCCATTGACCACTTATTATGTTGACAATTAATTAAGATTCTAAATATTTTATAATTAATTCTTTAAAGGAGTTGTAGAGTTTTAACTTTAATTTGTTTATGAAAATACAGTCACTCCACTATTTTAAGTACTATTAGTGTTAAATCCTTATTATTGATTTTACAACTATTATGGTAACTATTAATTGTTACTAGCAAATTATTATACTTAATGCTTTTACTAAAATTATTAATATTTATTATCGAATTGTTCTTTTAAATTTATTACAACTTTGTTACCCTGATTCCCATTTTACTATTACTAAAATACAGTATTTTATCCTTATTGTAATTGAGGAATAGTAATTTATTATTGAGCTTGAGTGATTGAATTAGAGAATTAGTGTACGCTTTTATGGTTTCTTCTTTGAGTACCCTCAATAGCTTATAGTTATGATGAATTAAAAGCAGGATTTCCTTAATCTTAATGTGTATTTGGAGTAAGAGAGGGCTTGTTTTATATTAAAGTACTATTTTACCTAGCTTTGAGAGAGGCATCTCTTCTATCTGTAATATTAGTTTATCCATTTTCCCTCTAATTTTATGATAAATCTCTTTTCACCAAATTACCACTATTATTTTATATGTTTTTTTAATTACTCTAATAGTATCCTTAAGTTAAATTTTAGTTAGGTATTATTTTATTATTGCTCTCTGAAGGTACTAAGGAATTATCTCTTTAGTGGACATGAGATAATGTTGTAGGAATAGAAGTGAATACATTTGATTATGAATTAAAATTTAAATTAATCTATTGTAATGGAGTAATTATTTGTGGCTATGCATTTACACTACTTGCTTAACTTACAACAGATGCTCTATTTAAACCATTCGCTTGAGCGGTACTTGGATTAGCTGTATTAGAATTACTAGAGTAACTATTACGTTAAGTAGATGTATCAGCAGCACAGTTTATTTACATTTTGGTTGATGATTGTGAAGCAATACTATTGCCATTTTGGTACTATATGTTATGAATGTTAATACCACTAGAGATATTTATTTAGTTTATTTACTATTGCTGCTAGTTTTTAATATTAGGATTTTAATTAGTATTTAACGGAGGCTGTATTGACTATGAATTGTTATTTACAAAAGGACTATTCTAACTCTATTATTTATAACTCTGAAATGGTCTTGGAGAAACTTATTAAAAATTTTAAGAATTCTAAACTGAACTATCACCTATAAATAAAAATGATATGAGATTTGTAAGGTATATGTTAATAAGTCAAATGCTATTCTAAATTTTAATTTACGTGTATGAAAAGTAGAAGTAGATTTATGGGGTGTAGAGTGTTTAACTTGAAATGTGCTGTGCTAAATGTGTTTTTAAGATTCGTCATTATCATTTTCGATAAAATTGGATAGAGTTTCTTATCGATTAAAATATTACGGTATTGGTACTGTATTAGGCTAGTTTGTCACAGTCACACCTGAAGCTTGTCTACAATCAATTTAGAACATACCATTACTTGGCTAATGTTACTGTTATTACTGTTGTTGTTATTTTTAAGGAATTTAAGATAAATTTTAATTCTACTAATTAAATTATTATCTTTCTTTTTCTTTCTCATCTTCATCATCATTAAATGCAAACACATCGGCTATTCTTTCAAAAAAATTTTTTGATTTGCTTTTAATTATCTTTTTTGGCTACTGTTTATTACATAAGAAACACAGTTTTTAATTATGATCAGACATTTCAATTGATCTTATTTTTAACAACTCATGAATTAGCTTAAACCCTCCTTCTATTACTCCAATATAGGGAAATTGATATCTTGTAAAAGTCTCCAAAAAAGTGCGAATAATTTTATAATCAAGTTCGCTTTCTTCGCTCATAGCTGTTATTAAGATTTATTTTTATTTTAAAAAAGGTAAAAAAGCATTACTAAATGATTTTACGTTACTATGGAGCAGCTTACTCTTCTTCATTTAAAATTATTTATGTAGATCTCAATTCATTTGTAAGCAATATAATATGCT
This sequence comes from Tetrahymena borealis, assembly GCA_000260095.1. Taxonomy (NCBI): domain Eukaryota; phylum Ciliophora; class Oligohymenophorea; order Hymenostomatida; family Tetrahymenidae; genus Tetrahymena; species Tetrahymena borealis. Next base: position 588,725 of record JH651232.1, on the reverse strand, counting down.
TTGAATTCTTTATATTTTCTAATTATTGACAGGTTTATTCAGCTATTTATTCATTTTATTTTTCATTCCCGCTTAATCCGCTTATAAATTAAGAATTGATTCTTCCAGTGCTTTTAGATCTTCTTAAATCTATTATTATAAAATTGTTTTATTTTATGTGAGCTAATTATTTTTTCATTCTGTAGTGATCTCTTTAAATCTCTAATAGATCATTTAAAATTAAATTATCTTTTAGGAATCCTTTGATTTCATTCCTGGTATCCATTTCTGCTTTACAATAATCACATTCTTTCTAGTATATATTATACTTCATTTCTATATTTTTTTAAAGAAAGGTCAGTATGCATGTTTATTATCATAAAAAAATTTACATTCTTTAAAAGCGAAATAGGAATTTTAATCGGGTGATTCATTTTGCTCAAGCATCTTTAACCCATTATATAGCAGGTCATTTTTCACACAATAAATATTACAGCATTAGAACTTATCTTCATATTAATATTTTAACATTTCTAATGGATGCACTGGCAGTGCACTTACTTTTTCTATTTCCTAAGAGTACTCTTTCATTTCATTGAAAAATGCTTCTGGGTTTTAGCAGCATTTTTATTTATCAAATAATTACATGCTGTGAATCTTTAATCCAAATGAAATAGGAGTATTCATTTTTAATGATAATGCCCTATAATTTATTTCAAATAATTAGTAAACAATCTGTCAGTTTTTTGTTAATAAATTTACTATTAATATATGATTTTTACATCATCTATAGTTTCTATAGAAATTTGAGTCAGCTTTTAAGGGAGCATAGCTGGATCACATTTAATCAAAGCTTCTTTATTATATAGAAGTACAGCCAAAGATATAAAAAATACGAAATGACGATCATTCTCAACAATATAAATTTCCCAAAAATAATATAATAGTTCAAGTGACATTTTACTAATTAAAAATAAAAAAGAAATTCGTTAATTTAACAATTTTATTAAATTTTAAATTCTTCAACTAACTAGCGATTAACCAAGTGATAAGAAGAATCAAACAAATATGAATTGATTTCAAATTAAATTAATAATTAATTACTTTGCGAAAAGAGTTAAAAACCAAGGAGTAGCATACAATTCTGGAGTCGTAAAATTTTCTTACAGATAAGCGTATAATTCAGGATCGTGATATTTAATGAGAATTTAAAATAAATTAAAATAACATTATAAGCTATGGAAATCCTATTTATAAAATCAAAAAAATAAAATTTTTTTAATAATTAATTGAAAAAAAACATGTTATAAATTAAGTTGAGAGGGGTGAGAAAATATAATCATCTTGACTGGTAAGAAAAATATTTGAGATCTGTTGTTAAAATTTAAAAAATAAGCTTACTGCATCGTTATAAAGTGTTGGAATAAACCTATCCATAAATATCTGAAAGTAATTATAAACGGTTGAAATGGAAGTGTTATTTGTCTTTAAGAAGAATACAAATGGACCAGCCACTTCATTCAATCCTTATTTATAAGTTATATTCTTTTTGATACAATAGAATGTGAGAATCATTTCTAATTTATCCCTCAAATCATCGTCAAACTGCTAAGGTCTTGTTCTCAAAGCATCAGCCTTTATTACCCTGTTTGAATGTAACAAATAAGATTATAAGTTATCAATTTCTACTTAAGTAATAGAAATATAATGAAGTCATTTTGATTAGATAATACAATATTAACTTGAAAACTCTATTCTAATTATAATTATATTTGCTCAATTTCAATTTATTTCTATTTTATTATCTTTTTTATTAAAGTTTGCATTGCATTATTACCTTTAGTTTGGTAATTCTTTCTTCTCTTTTATGCTTAGAATCTCTTAATCATTTTTAACAATCATATTTTAGGATTCATAAGTTTTCAGCAATATCTATTATTTAAAATAAATAATAATTAGTAAAATGATAATAGATAAGAGTGTTCTTTAAATATCTTTAGCTTTCACTTTTAATATTTCTATTTTTTATTCTATTTTCATATACTTTATAGTTGCTTATTTTGTTGCTAATTGAATTGTAATTTAATTGAAAGGGTTAAGGAAGAATATTAAGCAATCATTACATCCCAAAAAAATGATCTCTTTTGCAGTATGTAGACGCTAAGAATATCTGACTTGTTACTTTAATTCTAAGTACCTAATATTATAAATATAATCATATTTTGCTATTAGTATAATTCATTTTCAACTATTTGTATTTCTATTTACTTTAGATAGATTTTGCATTACTATTATCTTATTCTGAAGAGTTATGAGTATTCCGAGTATTAATTTAGTTGGATGGTTGTTGTGATATATTACTACTCGCTCTACTATGATTTTTCACCTAAAGAGACTGAGAAGATATATAATGATTTTAATTTTATTGTGGCTGCATTTAACCAACCTATGCTTTTTAATATTGAAAATCCTCCATATATGAGTCTCCTCTTTTATCTTAGATTTATCTATCAATCTTTACTATTTTTAAGATTACCAGAGTTAAAATACAAAAATCAATTTTTGTTAATTTCTTCTTAATAATCTTCTTCTATTTTTTGTTAAACATAAATGATTCCTTATATAAGAAAATATCATCAATCAAATTATCAAGGTAGAGAGATATTATTTATATATCGTTATCCTATTCAATCATTAAAGAAATTTCAATTAAATCAATAAAATTTGCTTGCTAGTACTCTGCATCAATTTTTACATCAAAGTACTTTAGTTTTTCAAATTTTCTTTTAAATATTAGAAAATAATTTGTAAATTACTTTGAAGAACATTTCCAATTTATCCATCCTTAAAGTTCAATAAATGAAAAATATATTCGTTGTTAGTTAATTTGTAAAGATATTAAATTTATTATTTATTAGTAGTGTATAATATAACTATATTTGAACGAATTTCACTTAACAACTATATTTTTTTCTCATCTATACCGTTTATCGTTCTTTTAATTCTTCTTAACTAATTAATAGGTAATCAATTATATTTTATATTATTTAAATTGAATTCTCTATTCTTAAATACTTAAACTAAATTTAAAAGTAACAATTTCCTATTGTAAAATATTTTTTGGGATCAAGTATGAATAAGCCATTAAAATAAATATTACTTATATGAAAGGAAAAATTTTATACACATTATTTACTATAATAACTAACAAGATTAACAGAAATAAAATATCTTGAAATTTAATCTTAATACCTATGATTATTTTTATTATTAAAGTAAATATTTTTCCTATTTTATTTTGAAAATTAAGAACCATTTTTTAATTCTAATCATTAATTTTTATATTTTAACTTGATTCATAAGTACTAAATTGTCTGAAGTAATAATATAGATTTTATGAGTTTATGCAAATAATATAAAATTAAATTATTTCGAATCTTTAAATAACTTACTTCTATTTATTGGTAAATTGAATTAATGAAATTTAAGAAAAAAGGTTTATTAAAATTAAAAATAGTTTGTTTTTTCACCTTAATTCATAGTATTTTTTATCAATTAATTTAATAAACTTTCTCTTATTCAATAGATATACAGTTTATTTTAATAAAAGATAATTCATTTTTAAATTATTTATTGTAATTAGTAGTGATTGATTTTTAATAAAAAAGTAAATTAATAAGAAATGGTAAATGGAAAGAAGGATAAAGAAGATTACTAAACATATAATTGTTCTTATAATGGCAAATTACAATTTTAATAATTAATATAGATAGAATTAGGAAATATATATAAAATTAATTAGTCAGAAATCATAGTCATAATCATCCATATCCAAGAAGTTACCACTTTCTCTTTGATCATAATCATAGAAAGCCTTTGCATCGATAAGCATTGAAACAATAATATCACCTTGTCCACAATTAATGAGATCTTATAATGTAATTGCTTGAGTAACTGAAGGTTTAGCCATATCAAAGATTTCATCCTTAACATCTTCTACATTGAATCCATACTTTTCTTTTTATTCTAGCTTTTATACAATTGGTCTAAAGAACATATTAATAACAAAAGTATCTATAGCACCCTTATGATATACATCTAATATCTTGAAGAAATAAGCAAGAGATTGAGGAGTCTTTTTATTTTCCATAGCCAAAACAAAATCAAGGAACGTCTTATAATCTATCTCTCCTTCAAATGTTTGACATTCTTCAAATACTCTATCAATAAAAATATTTGTTAAACCCCAATTATATTTTTAAAGCTCTGATTTCTTTAATAAACCATTATGATCTGTATCTAATTTCAAATATTTCTAATATACTTTTTAAGTGCTTTATACAGAGAACCTTTAAATTTATAAAGAAAAAAATTTAATTTCACTAGTAATTATATAAAATAATATTGTAATCTGTTTTGGAATAGATATTCTCTTTACTCCCTTTATGCAAAGTTTTTTCAAATTCAATTTTTTTATTCATATCTTTTGTAAATAAATTAATTAATATGCTATTTTATTGTACCAGTTTTAAGAAAGTTCTTCTGGACTAAAGCGATCTTAACGAAGTTCATAAAGCTCTGCTAAGATTGGGGATGTTAACATATCTTTAATGTAAATTCTACCAGTTCTTTTAGGATCTAAGAAAAAGAAGAATTTTCTGACTGCAGTAATAACATAGAAGGGATAGAAGTTTTCTTATAAATTTAAAAGTTGAGCAAAAATAGGAATGAGTTCAAAGATATAGTTTTCAAGATCCTTTTCTCTCAAGTAACCATTACTATTTTGTAGAATAATTTGTATTGAAAATTATGATTTAAATTACGAAATTTATTTACCCAATAGTATCATATAAAGAAATTTGAATTCTTGTTTAGAAGAGATTGACTTTTCTGACGATAGAGTGGAAGAAAGCAATAATATCAATTCTACCATATTCATCCCTATCGAATTTAAGGAAGGTACTTGCAGAGAAAAAGTGTCTACATTTGATAGGCAACATACTTGCAATTGTTAAGAAACTATTATAATTAATTCTCTCCTTTCCATCGTTAGGGGGAGAAATATTTTCCTTTAATAACATCCATAACTTTTCTAAGTCTATTTATAAACAATAAATGCTATTAAATGATCAAATTCATTTAAGATAAAATAAGTGAGTAGTAAATTTTCATTACCTTCTTTATCTAAAATTTCACTTGTCTTATGATGTAAAAAACGAGTTCTTGCTTCTTGTCTTACTCTGAAATTTAATTGATGCTCATTCAACAATGCTTTTTAAAAAAATTTAGGAATTTTTTTATAACTATTATCATCCTATTCTTCTTTTTGCTTTGCATCATCAATGTATTTTAAAAAAAGTTAATCTGTTTCATCATCTATTTCTTAAGCTGTTCTTTGAGGCTTATTTTATACATAATTTCTTAGAACATCGACCCAGTTTATGGGCTTTTTCTCAGCCATATCTACCTTTTTTATATTTATGTTTTTTGCTTTTATGAAAGTATATTATTTTTAAGACTACTTAATGTATTTGATTAAATAAGTTATTTATCAATTGAAAATATATTTCATTTTGGTTTTTTAAAAAAATCAAATTTTATAAAGCAAATAATCAATCAATCAATCATTCAACCCCATCTAACAATTCCAATAAGCTTTATTTATTAGCACATACAAATTAAGTTAAAAATATAGATAGTCACAGTTTTTTTCAAAAAAAAGATAGAAAATATTTATATCACAACAATATTTAAAGATATCTTGAACCTTTTTGTACACATAGACAGACATAAGTATCAAAATTTCAGTGCAAAACCTATACATATTCAATTATTTTCATAAAAATTTTGAATTTTTTTTAATTCAGATCCAATCATCAATTAATTAGTGGTAAGCAATAAAATTTTGAATATTATTATTCATAACTTTCTCAAGGAATTCTTATAATCCTAATTACTGTTCAAAAAAACTTTTTTGTTACTGTCCTTATGCAATAAAATATTATTGAAGATAAAATTAAAAATTTATAACTTTAAATTATTCCTTTTAACATATAATGTATTATAAAAAAATAATTAGAATATTTTCCCGATGTAACACTTTAGATTTCCTTAATGAATTCTAAGCTGACTCTGGGAATTTTATTTCGCACGAACTTCAAAGAAGCTCAATAGTCTTTCATTATACATGCGCTATAATACATAGCAATATTGCCATGAAAGGTTTTTGAAGTGCTTTGTTTATTTAATGTATTAATGTTAATTAAATAATCTGTTTGCTCTATTTGATAGTAAAAACTAAAACAAGAGCATCTAATATATAACTTTTGATTTTATTTAATTATGCTTAACTATAAATTATTAATTTTTTATGGGTGTCAAGCTAAATGAATTAATCATTAATTAAATTAATCACTAATTATCTTTAAAATTCTATGTATTACTTAGTTTCATAAATTTTATAAAAATTTTTAGCTTGCATGCAAGTATATTCCTTCATCAATCATTATGTGATAGATTATATTTATAAATGGATTTATGAGAGGACATCTAACAATCGTAACTTGAACAAAGTTAGAAAAAGTATAATTAGGTTTATATTAATAGGAAAGAAATAAATTAATATTATTCCAAAATAATTAGTAAAGAAAAATTTAGAAATATAAAGGTAAGTATTTATATAATCAATAAAAATTAGTTCAAAAAATAATTATGTTAAAGAATTTCTTTTTATAATATAATATAATTAAGATTTTATAAATATAATTAGTTCGTTATTTAGTTAGTAAATTATTTAATCTGGAAAATTGGAAAATTTTATCTATTATTGATTATGTTATTAGGTATAAGCAAGGATAAAAAAGAATTAGTATTTCTCTTCTTATTATGCTATTATGCAAATCTTTTTATTAATTCTATCAATTTTCTGCTGTCTTCAAAGGCCCTTTTCTAATGTATCCAAGACGCATAGTACTAGGACTATCTTATTTTTATTTCTTTTCCTCTTCTTTAATTGGATCAGACTTTTATTTTGATAGAGATGGTTATTAACTGGTTTATCCTGGTTGACTCCTCATAGTAAAACTAAACTTTCTAGAAGCAGTTCTTTTTTTGTTTCTTACTCTGTAGATAATTGAAATATTATACAAATAAATAAATAAGATCAATTAATTAATAAATAAATAAATAAAATATTTATAAAATCTTACATCTCCAATTATGAGAAAATGTTTTGAAGCTCTTATCCCATCAATTCAATAAGAAGATTATCCGTTCTTTTAATAATTAAGATTTAAAATTAATATTTAATAATAATGTATTTATTTATTATTTTATCATACTGGGTTTTATTAGGTTTAGAGGAGATTTTCTTATAAGCCTGGTAGATTTATTCGTATTCGTTAATACCATAGGTTCTTTATAATTAGTCTACACCTTTTTCGTGATATGAGGAATAGTCTATGATATTTTGGATATTATTTTTATTCTTTTGAGCAACTAAGGATTTAAGTTTATTCTTAGCTTTAAACACAGTTTTAATAATATCTTAATTAGTGTTTAAATTTTCTGCACACTTTTTATATACATTTTCTATGGGGGAATTGCTTAATTTTAATAGTTCTTCTTTGCTAATTTATACTAGAGGTTTGGGGAAGTAATTGAATAAAACCAACTATTCATAGTCCAGGAGGAGGCATTTAATACGGTCTATTTCTTAAATTTTATCAAGAATTTTTATTATATCAAGATCTTTCGTGATTAATGATTAAGCTTTATCTACCATTTAATTGTGTTTAGTACGGAAGAATTTTTAACAAGTCATTTTATATACTATATATTAAAAGGTGTATGAAATTTTCTTACGACGCTCATTCATCTTCATAAGTTCTCTAGTGATAAAGCTGCGTCTATTCTTTGATTCAATATAACTAGAACGCTTTTGACTACTTTCTTATCTGTTGCCAAGGTGTGGTAGATTAGAAGATGCCGTATCGGTGATATTAGTAGATTATCCTCTTTTCAAATATTAGCTGATACCAACAGTATTAGTACTTTGTCTTCTATAGTAATCATTAATTACTTTCATGCTGCTCTATTAAATTTCAGCTTATGAATGACTACGAATTTCTTTATTTGGAGATCCATAGGATCTTCCTCTACTATTTATGTCATATTTATCATTAAAGAAATTCTATTAATGATGCTAATTTGGTGATTTTCGAGATTTATAATCCAAACTACAGTTTTATCTGTTCTATGAGTGATCTTCTGAATCTATTTCGGAATTCTATCTTTGAGAATGAGAATCTAAATGATTAGCTGATAGATGATGACTTCTATTACTATGGTTAGATGCCATGTCACATTAAATTTACTCAGTATTTAGGTATAATTGTGGAGCTTATAATCTTTAAGGACTGCTAAGTATTTTTTCCATATTTTATTATCTACGTCTTTCAAAAGCAGTGAATTAATTGACACTTGTAGTTGTAGGAAGAGAAGGATTAGGTAATTAGAGGAGCTAAGAGTTCTGCATTTATATAGTATTTAGAGTATTAATAGATTTTCTGCTTTAACCATCATAATTTATTGAATCAAAATCATGAATATTTCGAATTGAATCATGTGTCAGAGATTGGTTTTTTCTCTTGGTAGCATATAATTATTTCTTAAAAATACTCTATTCTGAATGGATGTTATTACTGCTCTTTCCAACAACTGAATCAGCTTTATTTTTTATGTTTGACAAACTCTTGACTTATTTTAAGTTTCTAATTTAACCTATTTCTTCATCTGCACCAGCACTTCGTTCATTGTAAATGGAGTCAGTTTATTCAGATTCATCATGCTTTTTATTCGAAAATTTAGCTTCTTAATTAACTTTTTTAGGTTCATCTTCTCCATCCTCTTCATAGCTATCTTCATCTTCTTCATAACTACTTGATTCATATTAACATGTAGGTATTCTTTCTGACTAGTGATGTTGATCCCTTAAAGTGCTTAGCCTAGGAGTATTTTCAGTTTCCATAATCTATTATTCACTTTATTTCTTTTAATTTTGAAGTTATTTGAAAATCCCTATCTCCTTCTCTACTAATTACCCACTGCATTTCTTTTCAAAATAGAAATCATTAGTATTTTTATTATTTTTGTGTTAATAATCTGATTATTCTTCAGGGATAACTATCTTCTCAACTTCTTCTGTATTTAATTCATTTTCTACTCCTTCTTAATTATTTTTTTTCATCCTTGAAAATATACTGCTTTAAGGATTAAAGAAATAATCTTGGCTTTCTTAATTAGTGGTTTTTGTCTATCTTATTGGTGAAGTTTTAAGGCTCTTGTCACCATGATTAGAATTAGAATTAGATTGAAGATCTATTTTTTGAATTGAATACTATTCATTTTCCTACTCTTAAATTGAAGGTAAGTTTATTTTGAACTCTATTGCTTATTGTAAAGGAGACTTTAATGTATTCTCTATTGAGTTCTACTAAATAGGGAAGTTAAACGCATTTACATTGTTAGCATTATTGTTATTTCCTGCCATTAAATTAGTTATTTCATCTTCATTAGTTGTAAGTCTTCTTTCAAAGTTTTGATAAGGTGAAAAGGCTGGCATGCTTATTTATTAATCAGAATTTCCTGAATAATTACCTTTTGGAGAATCGCTATCTAGAATTTAATTCTTTAGGTTTTCAATTTATTTATTTTTAGTCATCTAATTAGTTAAGTTAGAAATATCTTAATAAAACTCTGTTTAAGTATTTAAGAAATTATTTTCAGTCTCATTTCGATTACTTCCATTCAAAATTTACTTTTCTTTTATTCTATTCATCTCTATTTAAATTTAATTCGCTTTTGTATCTTTTTCATTCTTTTAGGCATTTTACTTTTGAGGTGAATTTGCCATTTATTCCAAGTATTTCTTAGTGATTTATTCATTATTACTCAATTTCTTTTTTCCTGGACTTTATTAAGGCAAGTGGATATTCTTTCTTAAAGACGGGATTAATTTAAATTATTAAAACAGTTCACTTTGTTTCTTTTTTTCGTTCTCCTCTATAATATCAAAATCATAAAACTTATTTGCCAATTCTAAAACATAAAATTAATTATTGTAGAATCCCACTAAATTTTAAAAATAATTATTAAAACTATATTTAATAAATGAAAATGATTATTTTACCTACAATTGCAGCAATAGCAAGCATTGAGTTTACGAAACCACCCAACTATGCTAAAACATCCTGTAATTTCATATAAGATCTGTTATAATATTAACTAAATCTTCCTCTATTGAAGAAGAACGTTGAGTAAGGTTTTGTAGGATCTTTGCTATACATAGAATACTATGCTCTGAAATCACCATACTATTAAACTGAAAAATTTTCTTCAACAATATCTTCTGTGAACAATACAGAATTATCTGTTTTTATATTATAATCCGTAAAGAATATATCTGCTGTTGTGAACATCTAATTTTTATTAAATGATATTTCATAATTCGCTTTAACAGATAAACTTAATAAAATATTAGCAAGTATTTATTTAATAAATTTTTAAACTTCCCAATAAAATTAATTTAAATTTTATTTACTTATTCAGGTTAGATTTAGAAAAAGAGGTCACTAGCAATAATACTCTTTATTAGATTTTTTGGTTCATTAGGGTTAATAATAAAATTACTAAGTTAAAATTGAACTCTCACTGATTACTATGAAGCAAATTTTTAAGCATCAGCATAAGACTTGCAAGTAGGATTCCATGAATAATAGGAATTATGTGTTACATTATTGCATTTAGAAACAGAAAACTTTAAAAACTAGTACATTTTACTTTCATATTAGCCACCAATTAAAATAGATTGATTTTTCCTATAAATAAAATAAAATAAAATGTTAATTACTTCTACTTTCATTTAAGCTAAGCCATCTTAAATAAATGATTTGACTTTCTATAACTATATATTAAATATCCATTCAAAAATCCTTATTTTTGTAAGACAAAAATTCAGTTTGCAAATCAAAGAATTTGATAAATTTTAATTCGAAAATTAATAACCACTTAATTTGATGTAAGTAAATGATCAATTTAAATCATGATTCTTTGGTAAATTAATTTCCCTGAATTTTTTCTTTATTATCAATCTTATTTTTTTAAAATTTCTTTTATTCATTCGAATTTACAATAGGCTAATTTACACAAGTTTTCTACTTGATAAAAAAATTTTTTAATCCTTTTGAGAATTTAGTTACTAACTTTGAAATTAATTATGATAAAAAATTTATCAACCATAATAGATAATCTTCTATAATTTGATAAATAATCTTTCAAGGGAAGATTATATACATGTCATGTAATATATGATAGCATCAAAATATTTAAAAGTGTTTACTTTACACACAGGTAATCATTTAATCCTAGATTTTTGTATGTATCATTTAAATTAGGATCTTTTATCATTTCCCAATGATCCAGTGTGCATGGCTCCAAGTCTAGGGGTACCTATAATATTAAATTAAAATTAATTTTTTTATAAAATAAGAATTAATTACTGAAGTTTAGAGTCTTGATCCATTGGCAAGTAAAGTATAAATCTTTTATTCTAGTGTAATATTATAATAAGGATTCTTTATGAAATCGGTTTATTGCACTCTTAATGCGAACATGAATTCATTTGTAGTAAGGTTTAGCAGAGAAGGGTCATTACTAAATGATTAAGTTGATATTACTGTTACTATATCTGTTGGTTAATCATCAAGAAAAATTTAATAAAATAAGGTCATTAATTTATAACATAAGAGTTTTATGAGAAGTTATGTTTCAATAATAAAAATGTTTGCAATTATACTAGATCAAATAACTATTGATTACCTTTATTAATGAATGATACAAACTATTAATTTTAAAAATAAAATGGTTAAATGTTTAATTTTTCTGATTTCTTGGAGACATTTTTTAGAAAGAATATTCGGTTATTTAAGTAACGAATTTGCAAAGATGATGTTACCTTGTTCCAAAAGAATAGAAATATAAATATAATGATGATAACAGAGAAGAAACCTCCAAAGCTCGTTCTCACTGAATTGCGATTGTTATAATTCAATATAATTTGTTTTCCAAAAATATCAAAATTATTCAAATATGAGAAAACCATTTTATCTATGAGCCAAATTTCTTTCTTTTATAAATAAGACTTGTAGCTCTTTTTACTGTTTTGTTAATTATTTCCTACAATATGTAAATTTCTATTTTTGAAATTATTATTCTTTATTATGTATTTTTTCTTTTTAAGCCAAATAAGTTATCCCACCTTTCAATTATCCTTTCGAATTGGTAAATAATATTAGGAAATTTAGAATTTAATAAGAACTTAATAGTTTCTTTCTTCTATTAACATTTTCTTCTCTTTTGCCTTCATTAAAACAACTTTGATGAATCTTACATATTAAGATATATATTTTTACTATCCTTGAAGCCAAACATAAGTTACTTAGTAATTTGATCATTTTTAAATTAGATTGTAAATTGACTGAGGATACAAATAACAATTTAAGGAATGAAATACCAAATTTTTCTAATTAAATTAATATAATTTATAAAAATTAAAAAATAAATACATAATTTTTAAGAACTTCTTATTTTTATAAAAGAAAAATTAATTATACTTATCAATCAATACAAATTATGTTATAAAACAAAAACTAAGTTATTAATTAGGGTCAGTATAAAAGTATAAAGGCTTTTTAAAGATATATTTATAGTAATTACTTTTTTTATAGCTAATTTTTAAATGAATCTTCACTCCTTTATATTCAGTATTCTATATTTTAACATAAGAAAAAAATTGATTTGCAGTAAATACCAAATAATAATAGATGATTAGAAATTTATATTAGTATTATTTCTAAAATCAATTATTTTCAGATAATTAAATCTAGGAATTAATTAATAATACAGTTTTAATAATTGTTTATTAATTACATAGAGATATAATTTACTTCATTTGAAGAGTAATAATATGCGTTATTACACGAAAAATTCGCAAATAAAAGTAATAGCTCCTATTATTTATATTACTCTAAATGTAGTAAGTACTATAAGAAGGGGATTTCTTATTTAAATAGTTAATCAAGCAGGAATATCTTTAGATTTTATGTTTTGCTATTTTAACAATAACTGAATCAATTCTAAATATCTTGTGAATAAGTTAGGACAAAATTATATTGAATATAAATCATAAATCTTCATTTTCTATTATAAAGTAACAAAATATATTGATAGAAAGTGAGAATTTTCTTTTATTTAAAAATATTATAATTAGTTATTGGGTTTACATTTTTAATTTTTATCTCTTAAAAAGTTAATTATTAAGATTGTAATTAATTATTTTCAAACTTGATATGTATCCTGTTAAAAGGTATTTGTTCATAAAAGAAATATTAAAAATTTATATTATTTTATTTAATATTTATTATCTCTCACATAAGTATTGCCTTATTAAAATTATTTTTTTCTCTAGAGCCATATTCTTTTTTGCTTTATAATTAATTCAAAGTTTTAAAGAGATAACTACTGATTTCATTAATAATAGGTGATAATTAATAAGGTTAATACCAATTTATTTTTTCTATCTAAGAGTAGAAAATCTTAAGAATTTTGAGAATAAAAATATTAGTTAATTTTAATATAATTGGAATGCTGTTTATGTACAATACGAAAAAGGGAATACAATTAATAAAATTATATTCTTATTATATTAGAGAATACCTCAGATAATGTACCACAAGTCATTAGTGTTGAATCTAATTAATTATTCCAAGCCAATTTGAAGTAATTTTTAAATTTTTCTCCACATTTGAAGAATATAAATTTCATAAATTCATAGAATTTAAACAAAGGTATTATAATTAACTTGTTATCTCTTTTTATTATTTCTTACATTTTATTTCTATCCAGTAAGTAGTAGGTACTCTTTCTATATTAGACAATTATTTTAAATTTTTATAGGGAAAGATGAAAATTACATTTTATTAAAAAAATTTAAGGAAAAACTAAAAATTTTAAGTAAGCTAACTAAATCAATTCGATTTTCTTAAAATAAGGGTTTTTTGTTTTTTTATTTATAATTATAATTATTATTGTTATTGTTTATTTTCTTAATTGGGATAAAAATTTTTTGTTATTTAATTTTAAAAATCTTGATTGTTTGTTCTCATCTATATTTATTCTTAAAACTTTCAAAATCATAGATTTTTTTAACTCCTTAAATCTCACCCATTTTTACTGCTTGCTTTACCTAAGAGAGATTGAGAGCTTAAGTAGATTAATTTCCGTTAAATGATTTATCTGGATGATATTTTTTAGAACTTCTTCCAGAGACAGACATTTAAGAACTGGAATGTTATTATTATTGAGATTAAGAAGGCTATTATTACTATGATTGCTAATGCTAAGTTGATTTTTATGAAGATTTCTTAGCAGGTGTATCATTTATATTTTCTTATTGAGACGGTAGCTATATTTTCTTTTATTACATTACAGACTCATTTGCTTCATCATTGAATTGGTCGCATTAAATTTAAGAATTATTTAAATTTATTTAGCTATTATTCATGTTTGTTATTGCGTTATTATTTATACTTATATTGTGCTTACTAGCACTAGTTAAGATGCTGTTTTTTATAGTAGATTCCGAATACATTACATCTCTCATATGAGGACTCTTATTGCGCTTACCAAAACTTCCTTTGGAGTATTTTTCTTATTAATCCTTATACTTTTCAGTGTAAAGAGAAGAGTTCTGATAAGCTAAATAGTTAAATTATGATGGTTGGTTACTTTTTGGATAAGCATCAACTAGCTTTTTATGAATTCTATTTTACTAATTTTATAACTATCCATTTGCAGAAGTATTTGTTTCTAAATTAGGAGAGAGTAGATTTATTGAGTTATTTTAAATTATTGTAGAACCATTTGCTGCTGTATTTGGATTATTTGTGTTCAAATTTGTATTATTAACTTATGTAGGCATATCAGTGTTAGCGTTAGGCTATTGAAGTAGGAATTTAACAGGACTTGGAGAATTTCTTTGAGTAAATACTTTTCTTCCCTTTCTAGCTGATGCTGGTGGCTAGTTAGGATCAGAAGCATCAAACATAACAATTGGATTAATCTTCTATTAGTTATTGTTTATCTTACACTTAATCCCTACATTCTTTTCTGGAGAAAACTCACTCATAGAGTTATAGATAGAATCAAAGGTATGTTGAGATTTTTTTGCAGATGTATTTACCATACGAAGACCTAGCGGTCTATCTTTTTTCATATTTTAGCCTGTCACAGGATTTGGTAGACCTTTTCCTGATTCAGAATTCTATTAAAAGAATGTTTTAATACCATTCTTGTGGAAACTAGGAGTAGTTTCACTTCCTAAATTGAAAACACGGGCATTTGTTTATGAGTTCTCGCGAGACCTATCATTGATTTAGTAACTAATATTGTGATTAAATCCCGTTTAACTAGTTTTGTTAACTAAATGGAGGATATTAGTATCTACTGGAAAATGATCATGATAAGTTCTAATTCCTTTATCTTAGGGCTAAGGTGAAGAATCATTGATACCGAGGATGACATTTGTATTCTTGAATCTGTTAATATAGTTTGGATTTATTTGCTAAGGGCTTCTGTTTAATTCTTCTCTTGGGGATCTATTCTTATCTTAGCAAAATGAATCTATCATTATAGAACTAGACCGATTATGGAAAGGAGAAACGCTTAGCCTTGGTTTATTCCAAAATTAAACGCTTGCATTCAAATTTACATTATTATTCTATGTTGAAGTATTGGATGCAAATATATTTAAACAGCTTTCGTTAAGCCTATCCTTAACTATTTTCTTTTTAGGGAATTAATGCACACCATTTTTGATGCGAAGATGATCTCTATCATTAGCAGATACAAAATCTGATATCTGGTGGTCATATAGTAATTGTGATTTTGAACGCTTCTTAGGAGAAAATTATTTTATGTATGATTCTTGTCTAGCCTAATATTGATTTCTTTTATCTGTCCATTTAAGATCCTACTAATCTAATCGAAAAAGAGGTTCTCCAAACTAATTTGTATCTGCATGCTCTTTTATAAACATTTTTCTATGAGATTTTTTACCCATCTTCTCAATATTATTGGTTATTTAGTCAGAATATTGGTTTCTTTTGCTTGGCGAAAACATTTTTCAGAATTTATTCCTGCTAATAAATATTTCTTTTTGGGTTAATTTTATTTTATTTTCTGGCTATATTCTTTTATGGCACTCTTTAATTTAAGACTAATAGCTACCCTTTTTTTATTTTATGGCTTTTGATAATTATATATTGATACTTTTGTATTCAACCTATTCTTTTAATGTTTTACTTGTGTATAATATCTTTAATTTAAAATAACTTATTCTCTTTATTATGGGTCGAGCCTCCCTCCCTATTGATAGATTAATTAGAAAATGTTCTACTTTAATAAATGCAGCTGATACAATACTATTAAAGTTTATTGCTTTTTATTTTTCTGGTACTTATTGTTTTTATCTCTTTGTATATATTGTTTTGGTTTTTGTTTGAGATACTTACTTAAATAATTTTGTTGTTATATTATACCGAACTAGAAACAATTAATTAATTAATAATATTCACTGCCATCCAAGAAATAAAAATTAACTATGATTAAAAAATCTTAATATTTTTTATTAACAATTCTTATTATTTTTTATTCTCCCTTCCATCACTTCACTATAATCTTTTCCAGTTGACTTCCGCCAAATTTTTATCTTTACTAACAGGAATGCTAATTATTTTCTTTCACTTTAAATAACTAGTTTAGTAAAGAAAGATTTTCCTACAAACTCTTTCTTCGATTTAATTAATGTTTTTCAAAGATTGAATCTAAAGCCATATTAATCAAAGGCAAATTCGTTAATCTATAAAAATTTCTTCTAATTAAATCTTCTATTTATGTGAGCATATGATAATATTTAGATATTTCTTATTTAATTTTATTTTTCATTTTTTTCATAAATTCTACACCCCTCTCAGTAATTGTAGTTTCTAATTTTATTAATAGTAAGTTTAATTGTCTATTTCATTTTTATGATCTATCCTCTATTTTTATATATAAGCCTGAATTCCCATATAAATTTAATAATAATTTATTTAGTTTCTAACATTTTTACCATGTTTTAATTTTCTTTATTTAAAATCTCTTAATGTAATCTAAAATAAATCTATAAATAGGTTAATTAATTTTAATGAGAAATCTTATTTTTGTAATGTTTTATTTGGTTAATAATTTATAGATAAATCCAAAATAGATTAAAATTGTATGATTTATGTTAATACTTTTACTCTCTCTATTAATTGTTTTACTTTAAAAAAAGTAATGATTTTATTAAAAATATTTAACTTATAAATTAAATAAGTCTTCTACAATATTATTCAATCTTTTAATATAAAATCTATATCTTATCCATTATGTATAGTAGATTATTATAATTTTTGAAGTTATCAATAAGAAATAAATCTATTTAAACTATTAAAATTTCAATCAAATATTGAATTTCAATTAAAGATAATCAATATGAAAAACTAGATATTAATTATTTTAGTTAAAGCATAATAAGATGATTCAAACTTACCTTATTTAAATACCTAAATTTTAAAAACAAATTAAAAAAATTCTTCTATCTTTCTATTATTTTTTATGCTATATATCTCAATATGTATTTTAAAGCTAGGAATTATTTAGAATACATCAATTAAAAATTATAAAAGTGAGATTAATTTCAAATTGGTAGAAGATGATTATTTTATAATAATTTATTTTAAAGATTAATTGCTTCGTTGATTTCAAATAAACAATAATTATATTAAAAATTGATTATCAGAATCTCAAGATTATAGAATAGTGTTTATTATCCTTTTAAAAACTTTATTTTAATAAAATCATTTAAAATTTTTTATAATTCTTTTTTTTATTCATTTCAAGACATATAAACTTGGTAAAATAGATATTTTAACTCAACAGCATCAATCTTTTAATGTTAGAATAATATATAATTTAGATAGCTATTGATGATAGATTTATGAATAAATTAATAAATCACGAATGCAGTTTATCTTTAGATCACTATAAATATAATAAATATTAGGCATTAGGAGCTCACCATGATACTTTTTATATAAACCTAAAAGCTAAAAAAAATTAATTAATTAAATCAATTAGATTTATTACTAAGAAGTAGTTTTTACAAAGTTATTAGCAAGAATCCAAAATTTTAATAGAAATTATAAAATGGAATAGGAAAACAACAATAATAAGCATGAATTGATTGATGAAAAGCCAGATCACTCTAAGCTTGAAGAATAATCAACAAATTCTAAGAAATAAAGATTAATGCCTAAAAGAGCTGAATTCAGAATGCGTGCTCACATTAACCCTTTGAATGACACTCCATTCCCTTATCCTTTAAATCCTGATTATGTAAATTGGAAGATTCATTATCCTAAATTCTTCGACGGAACTGATGGAGAAAACGAAAAAATATTTTGCAATACTAATGATTATCCCCTCATTTATGATGATGAAGTAAGCTCTCTTTATAATGGATTAGAAGGTCCCTAACCTGTTTTTCTTGATATTGGATGTGGATTTGGTGGATTAGTATTTAATCTTGCCAAGAATTTCCCTGATAAACTTGTTCTTGGACTTGAAATCAGAGATAAGCTTGTAAATTTTGTTTCTGAAAAAATTAGAGCACTTCGTATTGAAAGTCCTGATCACAAATACAATAATGCTGCTTGTCTTAGAACTAACGCTATGAGGTAATTAACAAATTTGATATAAAAAGTAGGAATGCCAATAGAAATAAAATAGAACTAAAGTGTCTCTTTATTTAGAAGGGAATACAAAAAGATTGAATTTAATTCAATCAATCAATCAAATAAAATTATATTTTAATAGTATATCTTAATGAGTATTTAAATTCTATTAATTAATAAATAGACATATAGTTTAATACTTTAGAAAGGGTACAATTGAAAAAATGTTCTTCTGCTTTGCAGATCCCCATTTCAAGAAATCTAACCACAGAAGAAGAATTATAAATACTGGATTCCTTTCCGAATATGCATACTTACTTAAGCCTAAGGGTAGAATTTATTGTATTACTGATGTTGAAGATCTTCATAACTGGTAAGAAGAACATCTTGCAAAGCATAGAATGTTTAGAAGAATGACTGAAGAAGAATTAGTAGGCGATATTTGTGTTGAATTAATCTAAGAATCAACTGAAGAAGGATAAAAGGTTACTCGTAATGGAGGTAAAAAGTGGACTTGTGTTTTCGAAAGAATTTGAATAATGAATATATACCAATCTAACTATCTATCTATCTACCTAATTGATTTATTTTTTATCATTAAAGTTTTTAAATGTATATAATATATTTATAATAGAGTGTAACTTTCCTTAAAAAATGTTTATCTCTCTCTCTCTCTTACTCTTTCTCTCTTCCTTTCCTAATTAATCAATCTTTTAAACTACACGAAATTTATAATTAATATTTTCTTTTGAATTAAATTTTGTTTAATATTTATTCTTCATTAAAATTAAGCATCACTTATTGATATGCATCAATAACATTTTTTAATTTTGTTTAATAATCTTATTTTTTTATAAACAAACAAACAATTTACTTACTCATTCCTAAATATTTTTATTTTATCATCTTCAAATCTTATCAAGTTAGAATTTTAATTTAACTAATCTTTTTTAATTTTTTTTACACAATATTTTCAAAAATAAATATACAAATTTCTTCTATGAAAATTCGATGTGTCTAAGCTTAGCACTTTAGGATAGTATATTTTTTACCAAAAACAAAGATGTTCATGCATACCTAACATACAGAGGTTAACTTTCAATCAAAATTTTACTTTTTGAGACACTTAGCAACTTGTTGAGAAAATTAGTTACATGTTGATACTATACAGCCTAACTTACAGAAGTATCTTGTTTAAACTTTGGGTTGCAAAACATATCAATTTGTAATTCTCTTGATTAATTTAAATCAGCTAAACAATTTAAATGACTATTAAATCTAATTTTAATTATTGGAGGGAACTTTTAAAATATAATATTTCTAATGCATAATTAAATACCTAATGCTGTATTTATAAATTTTTAAGGAAAAAAATATGACATATTAAATGACCAGTACTGAAATTATTGATAAAATTAAATTTATAAATCATGGAGTGTGAGATTATACTGCAATCTTTTAATAATTTTAAGATTTGATTTTTTTTTAATTAGATGATATCAGAAAATAAAATAATATAGACTAAAACAGCAATCTACTTTATAATGAAGATAGAATTGTAAAAATATCACTACTATGATGGTATTGATTGACACGAATGATCTATCAATAATTGATGATATCTGTCTGATTTTAATTAGCTTTATACTTTGCCCATCTTTCATAGCATTTATTTTTTTAGATATATTAGTTAATTTCTTATAAATTAAATTCGGAAGTAAATAAATATCATAAATAATTGACCTGACAATATACTAATAATTGATATAATTCAATAAAAGCATATAATCTTTAGAAATTTAATACAAAACAATTACACTAAAATATATCATTCTTAAAAATAAATAAAACTAGCAAAAATGAATTCAAAATATGGAGCTGAAGCTTAAGAATTAATGAAGAAAGGAGACAAGAAACTCAAGGGTATTTTATTAATTCTAAAATAGATTTATAGATTACTAATTGCGAATAATCTTTAATGATCTTTAAAATTAACTATTACTATAGGTGGTTTCTTTTCTGGTATTTTTTCAAGCAAAGGAGAAAGAGCTGAATAGGCTTTAGACTGCTACAAGGCAGCCGCTGCTAAGTTTAAATTATCAGATATGTGTAATAAAATTAGTTTTTATAAATAAAAAAGGAAATTTATGCAATAACATACTAAAATTTATTATCAAATACATAATAGGGGATGAAGCTGCTGAAGCATATCTTAAGTGCGCAAAATGCGAAGAAGCTAGTGATGGTACCAGTGTTGGTGAATATTATCAAGAAGCTGCTAATATGAAAAAGCGTACTGATAAGCATGGTATTAAATAAATAAAATTATTATTTGAGAGGCTTTAATTTTAACCCTTATTAATGTTATAAACAGAAAGTATAGTTTATTTGAGAAAAGCTGTTGAATTTTATTAACACCAAGACAGATAAAGCACAGTAAATATTTTTTCAATAACATCTTTAGTGAAATGGTTATTTGAATAGAGAAATACTTTCTAACAATAGATTTTTACTTCACTAAGGATGAATTTTAATCTTCAAAATATAAATTTTTATTGAAAATTATTCTATATAATAGGCTGGTAAAATTCAAAAGCAAATTGCTGAAATTTATGAATAAGAAGGAGAAATGGATAATGCTTTGGCTACTTATAATGAAGCTGCCAAGATTTTCTCATTAGAATCTACCTCTCAGTCAGATTATTTAAATATGAGGCTAAAAGTAGCTGATTTTTAGAGTGAAGAACCTGCCACATATAACTAAGCATTATTGGTAATTCTAGAAATTCATTGATTGATTGATTCTAGAAATATTAATTAATCCTATTTTAAATTACAATAATAAATAGATTTATGAAGAAGTTGGTAAGAAATATAGTGAAAACAAATTAACTTAAGGTATTGCTGGTAATATCTTTTTCAAAAGCTTGCTTCTCTCTCTAGCTACTGGAGTAATTAAAATTGACTTAATTAAAGTTAAATCAGCTAAAAAAATGTATTTTATAATTAGGATTACATAGGTGCTTAAAACCACATTGAAGAATATATGAATATATGTCCTCCTTTCACAAATACCAGATAAGCTAAATTAATAAATAAATTGATTGAATGTTTTGAACAAAATAATATTGAAGAATATTCTCAATAATGGTAATTATTTATTTATTTAATTTTAATTTGTTAATTTAAATTATTTCTTTTTCTATCAAATATAGCTTTGAATTCAATTAAATCATTCCCTTGGATAGATGGTAATTGAGAATTTTAAATACTGCAAAAGAACATTTAACAAAGGGAGTTAATCCTTTGGGTATTGGTGGTGCTCATGAAGAAGATGATGATATGAATGCTGTTATTTGAGATAATTAATATTAATTTAAACATAATTATATAAAATGAAATCTAAAATTCTTAATAAATTATTATTATTGCTGTGTTGATAAATTTGCAAGTTCTTTTATTTTATATTCTATTTCAAAATTAAAATTGATTACTTTATGATATTCTAAATATCAAAGAATTGTGATATAAATTATTTTACCAATATAAGACAAATTAAATTAAAAAAATTAGCTGTTTTATCATTTAGATTTTAAAACTTATATTATTGATTCAATTACTCTAATTTAAACTAGTTATGTTGCTATCCTTTTATCTAAATACACAAAAGAGGTGTTTTTTTAACTATTTCATCAACTTTATTAAATTATATTTTGTAATGAAGATGAATTTATCTCATAAAAAATAAATATTACTGATATGAAGACATTTTTAAACTGTTAATATATTAATTAGTAATTAGATGAATTGATCATCTAAATACTAATTTTTTACTTATCTTTAATGAAGCAGACATTTTAATCATATTTTGAATTTGATAAGTTTTTGATTTAATCACTACTGAAAGCAAAATGCTAAATACAATTAATGATTTTAATTTCCAACAATTTTAAGCATGTCAATGTAAGTATGAATTAGGAGATTGTCTATTTGATTTTGATTGCAGTAGAAAGTATAATTTATATAAATATATTATCTATTACTAACGGATATTGAAGAAAATTATTTAAAATTAATCTATTAAATGTAAATTAAAGTGTTCTATTAGAAAGAAGAATAAAATCTATAGAGAATGGTATTTAGTAAAAATGATATCAAAAATGGTCAATTAATAAATGAATGAACTTATATCTTAAATCATTAATTTTAATTAGCCCTTCTAATTATTATTAAACAAAAAAGATTATGAAGTTGCCTACCATACATCTAAAAAATATGAAAAGTCTTTTGAAATAAAATCATCTCTAAAGTAAATTAATAATCAAAAAATAATAAAATAAACTTAATATCATATCTAAATTTTACTGGAAGTTCAATAGTGTAAAAAATAAGTGAAGTTAAATGGACGCAGTAAAGAATGCAATGAATGTAAACCAGGAAGCTGGTAATAGTAACAAACCCTAGTAGAATATTTAAGTAGTTTTTGTGACAAGATATAATTCATGCTTTGAAGTAATCATTTTTCATCTTAAAGATCTCAATTTTGTAACATTGCAACAATATGAATAATCATTATTAAATTATAATAATAGCTACAAATTAAATCAAAAAATCCTAAAGTAGATAAGAAACTGATTATAGAAAAAGCAGGAAGAATATATGAAATAGGTAAATAATTAAAGAAATTATGAAAAGATAATAGAAAGATATTTTATAGTTGATGGCATAAGTTTAATATCAATTCAAATTAAAATTATAGGAGTTGATGAAAAAGTTTAAGGCGAGAATCCAATTGAAACTTAGAGATTCTCTTTATTCCTAGGTATCTAATATATGCTCGAAGAAAAATTTTTAGTATTTGCAGAAAATGTATCTCATACATGCTCTATTTAAAAGCATGATATCTTTGAAGTGTGTACCTTGGGCTTTGTTCCTTTTGTCGTAATAATCATTTCTTCTACTTAAATTTAAATAAAATAATATTATAGTTACTATTTCCTGTATGTTATCTAATAAGAAACTAAAATAATTTGTTATTGTTATTAAAAAGCTATTTTTAATTATATTTTTATTATAGAAAAGCAGGGACCTCTTCGTAGGAGAAAAGGGTAAAAAGCTTGAATAGTATATCATTAATATTAGAAAGGTAAATAAAATCTATCACTTTTATTTCAAAGATTACTTACTAAATAAAAGCAAATGTGGTATTAATGAGAGGATAATTAATCTTTAAGATAAGGATAATGTTATTAGTGAGAGAAAATAAATCAATATTGAAAAATATCACTTACATTTAAGCATTAGTATTTCTAATTGTATTATTAAAGGAAATTGTTGATGCTGAAAATAGCATTATTCGCATTAATAGGAAAATACTTTTTATTTATTATAATAAGATAAAAACAACTAATTAAAAATATAAATTCTAATGATTTAATTTAATCTTTAACATAAAATAGCTATTCTCTGAAGGATATTTCTTCTCGTATACTTATGATCTTAGTCTTTCTAAATAAAAGTAAGCTTTTTAGGCCGATAGAGATTGGAGATTCTGCTGGAATAGTTTTATGTGTAAAGATGTTATTGCAGCCAAAGTTAAACCAGTATGGACAATACCAGTTATTTAAGGCTTTGTTGGAAATTTCTAAGTTTATTTAGTAGGAAAAAAATTTGATTTCTATTTATTAGCTCGTCGTTCTTGTAAAAAAGCTGGTACAAGATATAATGCAAGAGGTAATTATAATTGTTTGCTAACAAAAAATGAATAAGTTTATTAAAATGTAAATTAATAAAGGCGTTGATGATGATGGCCATGTTGGTAATTACAATGAAGTGGAATAGATATTCTTTTTCAATTAATATTGTGTATCTCATCTTTAAATTAGAGGGTAATATTTTAGTGTTTAATCATGAATAATTAAAACCATCTTATTTAATATTTAAATTATTATTCATTGTATTAATTAGTTCTGTTCCTATTTTCTGGAAGTAAACTGGTATTACTGCAAATACTAAAATCACAAGAACTCATGAATTTACAAACAGCTCATTCTTGAAGCATTTTGAAGATGTTAAAAGGAATTATAATTTTGTACTTTGTGTAAATTTGATGAAGAGAGGTAAACCTTCAGAGTAATTGATTACAGAAGGCTTCGAAACTCATATTAAAAACAATAATCTAGGTATTTTGATTGAATTTATTTAAGAATTATCCTAAAAATTTGTTTGAATTATAAAAGATTATGTTAAATATAAATTCTTTGATTTCCACACAGTTTGTAAAAATGAAAAATATGAGAATGTCAATCCTACTATTAGAGAATTGCATGCTTTTAATTCAAATTTCCTTTTTTACGCTGAAGATCTTTCAAAAAATACAGTTATTTTAACATAGAAGGGTATTATACGTACAAACTGTCTAGATTGTCTTGATAGAACTAATGTATTCTAAAGTAAAATTGCTCTTGACAACTTGATTACTTCTCTAGATTTATTGGGAGTAAGCTTAGCAGGTAAATATTTAAATTTAGCTTATCCAATCTTATAAAAACATAAAATTAATAGAGGAATTTGGTGAAGATCCATTAGATCATATTGATAAGAGTAAACAAAATAAGAGTGATGCATTTACATGTAAATTTAAAGAAATTTGGGCAGACTGTGGTGATATGATTTCCAAGCACTACACTGGTACTGGTTCTACTCACACAGATGTAAATTATCAAAAAATTAAGCTAATTATTATATTTTTATAAAATTTTTTATTTAAAAACTAGGTAACTAGAGGTGGTACAAGAACTCTTGCTGGTATGTTATAACATGGTTTTAAGACATTAAATAGATTCTATATGTAAAACTTTGAAGATGATATCAAGTAAGAGACTATTGATATGGTTGTAGGTCAAACAACTGACTGTGTAAATATCTTTAATGAAAGTGTTGAAAATGAATTAGTAAAGAGATAAAATGAATTCTGCACTTTCTCTTAAATAAAAATATTTGCAATTACCTGGAATGTTAGTGGATTTGAATGTCCTTCGGATTTTGATGATCTTGGAAATTTCTTTGGTTTTGATAAATAAAATACACCTGACATGGTTGTTATAGGTAAAATAGCTTAAGAAAAATAGATTCATTTAAATATTCTCATAATCTTTATTAAATTTATAAAGCTTTGCAAGAAATAATTTAACTAAATGCTAAAAATTTCGTTTCAGTTAATAATGAATCTCAAATCAGAAAATGGAATGAAGTTTGTAGAAAAGCTCTAGGTAACTATGACAATTACATCCTCACTAAATCTAGAGAACTTTATGGCAATCTCCTTCTTGTTTTTTCAAAGAAATCTCTCCAATCTCGTATTACTAGAATTAATGATGACACAATTAAGCTTGGTTTCACTTCTTATATGGTAATTATTTGCTGATTAAAAATAGTTTCAATCCTAATAATTCATTAAAATAAATAGGGAGGAGTAGCTATAAAGCTTTATGTTGACGACACTTCTATAAATTTCTTAAATATTAATTTAGATTATTCTTCAAACAATAAAATATCTAATATTAATGATATTCATAAAAATTGCTTTTAATAAGAAGGAGTGGTAATCATTTTTAAATTTTATTCTCATAAAGTTTTTAAATTTGCAATTTTAAAATAAAAAAATAAATTAAGCCTGGAAAGAAAAAAGATGAAAAAATAACAAGTTTAAATTTCAATTTCCTCCTAGGTGACATTGGTTTTGTTAATAATCTCCCTATACAGGAAGCTCATTAAATCCTTGATAATTACAATTACTTGAAATAAGGAGATCCTTCTAAAGCAGAGAAGGTTTTGTAAAATATGCTTAAAAGTGATTAATTAAACACAGAGAAATAAAACTCTGATTATCTTTAAAAGTATTTTGAACCTAAAATAAATTTCCTTCCTACTTTTAAATATGACTAATGCTCTCCAAGCTATAACTAATCCTAATCTCCATCTTGGTAACATTTTTTATAATTCCTAAATTGAATTACTAACAATTTCAATAATATTAGGACTGATAGAATTCTTTTATTGAGTAAGCAAGGAGATAACTTTGATGTGCATGAATATAACAGAAGAGAAATAAATTACTCTTCTCATAGGTATCTCTATTTAATAAATACATCATCATATAATTATTATTTTTATTTGGTAAAAAATAGACCTGTATATGCTTCATATACTTTAACAGTTAAAAAAATAAATTAATAAATCAGGGCACAGATTTTAGATTAAGTTTAGGCTGTAAGAAATTAATTTAACAAAAATATTCCATAATAATAATGATAAAATTGTTTTTAAATAGGAAATTAATCAACAAGCATAGAAAATAGAAGAAGAAGAACAATAAG
This sequence comes from Tetrahymena borealis, assembly GCA_000260095.1. Lineage (NCBI taxonomy): Eukaryota > Ciliophora > Oligohymenophorea > Hymenostomatida > Tetrahymenidae > Tetrahymena > Tetrahymena borealis. The sequence continues at coordinate 561,496 of JH651232.1, read as the reverse complement.
AAATAGAGGGGCAATAATGAATTTAAATAAAATCCAACTAAAGGACCATAGATTAATTTCCAAGAATATAAAACCAACATTAAATGAATGATAGTAGTAAATAAACATGTTAATATTATAGATTGATTAACTTACTAATTATTGTATATTTATTTATATTTATTAAAGTATAAATACCATTTAAAAATATACAACTCATACTTACTCTAAGTAAAATCATTCGGTAAAAAAAAATAGTTATATATCTCATTATGGTCAATCACATATTTATTTTATAAGATTCATTATTTATTTATTTACTCTGAAATATTATTTATCATAAATAATCTATTATTAGAAAAATAATTAAAATACTATTTATTTATCCCAAATTTCTCTTTAATAATTACAATTTAATATTTATTCCTCTCTTTCAAATATCGACGATTTTGTTAATTAAAAGAAAAATAATACTTTATCAGATTAAAAGATATCCAAACATGTTTACTTATGTACAATAGAATAATAATTTATAGGGTAGTTTAATTTATCTGATTACTTCTTATCCTTATTACTACAATAATAAATAAATTCACTTTACAAAAATTTGATAAATATTTGTAATAACTAAATTTTATTTAACCTATGTGGTTTATTTATATTGAAATATATTTACTCTAAATTTAATAATCTGTTAATACATTTTTAAAAATACATGTAGACAAATTAAAATACTAGCTACTTTAAGACTATTAATTAATTTAATTGTATTAAATTTAGAAATTTTTATTAAAGAAAAAATTTTTAATTCTTAACCGCCATCGATTTAGCAATCAAAATTTATCATATTCTAATAATATCCAATTTAATTTATGTATAACAGAAAGTGTAAGTATTTTATAAAGATTCTATCAAAATAACTAATTAGGGAAAGAGATAATTAAAATTCTATAAATCCACCTGGATGGATGAGAGATCAAAGTTTTATATTGTCTACTTAGATATTATGAGCAAAAATTATATTTAAATTGGTTGATTGATATCACATAATTCAGTTTAATATAATAATTAATCAACGCAAAATAAATAAATAATTAAAAAAATGGATTTTTTATAATAAATAAAAGAAAAAGTAGATAAATAGCTTACTTCTGCTGCTTAAGATAAGATAAATAAATTAAAGGCTTAATCTTATAATAGGATTCATTTAACTGAGATAATTCTTTAATCAACATTGGGTGAGCATGTGAAAGTTGATCCAAAAGATGAATACCTGGCAGATAAAGAGATATTAGATTCTATAGTTGAGTACTTCATAGAATGTGTAAGTTCTGTCAGTTTGTGTGAAGGAGAAATAGATTTATTAATTTAATTCTCAAAATCTTTGTACTGTGAAGGTAACTATATTGATTAGCTGTTTAAAGATAGTGAAAATTTTGACTTTAATGGCTATTAGCTTGGAAAGGTTATAAAATATTGCTTGGATAACATAAAATCTGAATTATATAAAGAAAAAATATGATTAATAATATTTCTGTATTTTATTTTTATTAAATTGTTTTACTAAAATAAGATAATAATTTATGAATGATTAACCTTACCATTCTACTTTCATCAAAATTCACATTAAAAATTAATTATTCTTCTCTTGATATTAATTTTATTTTTTTCAACAATTTTATTTTTTAACAATTTTTAAAGAAATTATTTAATTAAGAATTTAATGTAAAGTTTTAGTTAGTTTATTTGAAGATTTTCTGGAAAATCAAATAAAAACAATTAAAAATTAAATACTATTAAAAATAAATATGATTTCTTCTTGTTTAATTTAGTCTGCAATTGATATAAAATTTGAAAATAAATTAATCTATTTAATAAATCATTAATAAGATTATTTCAATAACAATATTTCTAATGAAGGAATAAAGTATGAATTACACTTAACAGAGTAGGCACTAAATTAGAATAAATTAAATAATTATATGTTAGTAATAATAACAATTTTATTACAATATAATCAAGTATAATAAAGGTTAAATAATAAATAAATAAGTAGTGTAAAATATAAAGAGCATGATTGAATGAGGATTTTTGGGATTAGAGAATTACTTAAGATAAAAGACATTGATAATTTACAAATTTTAAATTAAATATATTCTATCTATAATTTTCCTAAGTTAGAAAAGTTAGAATAGAAATAATATAAAATGCATTACAGGTAGAAAATAATAAGATATTTAGGTAGTACTCTATATTTAAGGATGGATCGAAGGATGAATGAATCTTCGTTGATAATTTTCTATTTCTACGAATAATTAATTAAATGAAAAATTGGATAAGATAGATAAATGAATTATTAATTAGTATCTATATAATCCATATTAGTTATTCGTTGGTATAATTTCATTCTATTTACATATTACCATCATTTTTATAGGTCATTTTTCAAAAATAATCAAAAAATAAATCATCATCAATCAATATAAACAAGCGAACTTAAAATAAAAAGCAATAATTTAATAATATTTATCAAATATTAAGAAAAAGAAAAGTTAATTTAGCTTAGTAACTTATATCTATTTACTGGAAAAGATATTAGATAGTTTATTAAAAAATGGACGAATTCACAGATGCCATAATGATAAATGATGATGGGACATCAAAGAATAAACCCAAATAAAATATTTAGGTTGTTTGGCTCACCCGTTATCAAAGTTGTTTCGAAGTAATCTATCATTTTAAGCAAATCAAATTATAAAAGCCAAAGATATGGATCCTAGAATGTTTTTGAAAAAATAAATAGATGCAAATGAAATCAAAGAATCCCAAAGTGGAGAAAAAGTTAATTATAGAGAAGACAGGCAGGATATACGAAATTGGTATTCATTTTACTATTTTAGCATAAACTCAATTTAATCTAAATATTTCCGTATTATTAAAATGATGAAATAGGCCCCGATGATACCATCGAAGGAGAAAAGGCAATTGAATATAAAAAATTTTCTGCATTTCTTGGTATATAATATTTAATGGATTAAGCCTTCTTAGTTTTTGCTGAAGAAGTTTCCTACACATGTACTTTATTAAATCATGATATTTTTGAAGTGGGATCCCTTGGTTTTGTTCCTTTCGAGGTAAAATAATTATATAAAACTCTATCTATCTATATTTTATTTTCTACTTATTGTTGATATAATAAATAGACTGGAATTAATTGGGATAGTGAAAAAGGCAGAAAGATTAAAAGCTATATTGTAAATATCATCAAGGTAAATATTTTTCATTCATTTTCATTGAAATCAGACTATTAAGTAGTATTATAATGATTTATAATTTAAATAAATTATTTAGTTATTCTCTGAAGGTTACTACTTTTCTTATACTTATGATTTGAGTCTATCAAGATAAAAACAAGCTTTTCAATCAGAAAGAGAGTGGAGATTTTGTTGGAATAGTTATCTATGCAAGGATTTAATTGCCTCAAAAATCCCATAAGTTTGGACGATAGCATTAATACAAGGTTATTGTACAAATTTCTCAGTTTATATTTAAGGAAAGAAGCTAGATTTTTACTTAATAGCACGTCGTTCATGCAAAAAGGCTGGTACTAGATACAATGCAAGAGGTAATATTACACAAGAAAGGGAAAAAATATTAAAAATTATAAATATATTAAGGTATCAATGATGATGGTGATGTAGCCAATTATTGTGAATTAGAACAGATAATATTTTTTAACCAATTTTGTTGTTCTCAATTGCAAATAAGAGGGTAACCATTTATTCCATTAATTATTTTAAATATTAATGAAAAATTAAATATTAGATCTGTCCCAGTATTCTGGAGATAAAGAGGTATTACTGCCTAGACAAAAATTACTAGATCATTTGAATTCACAAATCCTGCATTTATAAAACATTTCGAAGACATCAAGAAGAATTATAGCTTTGTTCTTTGTGTAAATTTAATGAAAAAATCTAAGGAATCTGAATAAATGATTACTGAAGGATTTGAAACTCATTTAAAGCACAATAATTTAGGTAAAAATTTAAGTATTTATATTAAATTTAATTCTAAATTATTTTATAAAATTAAGACTTTGTTAGATATAAATTCTTTGATTTCCATACTGTATGTAAGGATCAAAAGTATGAGAAGGTTAATCCTATCATTAGAGAGTTGAGTTAAATGAATAGCAACTTTCACTTCTATGCAGAGGATCTTTCAAACAAAACTTGTATCGTTACTCAAAAGGGAGTTATTCGTACTAATTGTTTGGATTGCCTTGATAGAACAAATGTTTTCTAAAGCAAAATTGCTCTTGACAGCTTAGTTTCCTAATTGGATCAATTAGGAGTTAACTTAGGTGGTAAATAAGATTAAATTATAATTCTAAATTAAATATTAAGCTAATCTTATTTCTTTACTGATAGATTAATTTGGAGAAGATCCTTTAGACCATGTTGATAATAATAATCCAAAATAAAATCATCCTTTTATTACTAAATTTAAATGTGCATGGGCTGATTGTGGAGACATGATTTCAAAGCATTATACTGGAACAGGATCTACTCATACTGATGTAATAAATAATATTTATAAAAATATTATCTACTCCTAACATAAATTAATTTATGCTTTTTTAAATTACAGGTTACTAAAAAAGGATCTAGAGATTTAATGGGTCTTCTTCTTCATGGCTATAAATCTATTTCTAGATTCTATTTGCAGAATTTCGAAGATAATGTAAAATAAGAGGCAATTGATTTGGTTGTTGGATAACACACTGAGAGTATAAATATCTTTAATGAAAGTGTTGAAAAAGCATTAGCAGCTAAATAGGATCAATACTGCTCTTTCTCAAGCATTAAAGTATTTGTAGTCACTTGGAATATAAGTGGACAAGATACACCAAGTTAAATTGATTAAAATGGATCATTTTTTGGATTCAACCCTAAAAACACTCCAGATATTGTTTGTGTTGGTAATACAAGAATAAATTATTTAAGATAATGTATTAAACTAATCTTTAAAATTTTCTCTAGGTTTATAAGAAATCATTGAATATAGCGCTAAGAATTTTGTGTCTGCAAACAATGAATCAGAGATTAGGAAATGGAACTAATTAATTTTGAGAGCCTTATAAAACTATGATAACTACACTTTGACTAAGCATAAAGATCTCTACGGTATTCTCACACTAGTTTATTCAAAGCAATCCGTTTAAAGCAGGGTTTCTAAAATGAATGAAGACACTGTTAAGTTAGGATATACTTCTTATATGGTATTTCAATTATTACTATAAAAAATAGTATAGTTAAACAATAATTTAACTTTAAAAGGGTGCTGTTTGCGTTAAGTTATACATAGATGATACTTCTATTAACTTTTTGAACATAAATCTTGATTAAGGTTCTAAGAGCAAAGTCCCAACAATTAATGATATTCATAGCCGTTCCTACTAGTAAGAAGGAGTAATTTATATATTTCAATAAAACAGATTTATTTATCTTAATGCTTTTTACTTTATTACTATAGCCTGGAAAGACAAAAGATGAAAGATTAGATAGCATAGATTATAATATTTTAATTGGTGATCTTGGCTTTAGCAATGTTTTGTAAGGAGTTGAGGTTCGTTAACATATAGACAATTATGAAAAATAAAAAAAATCAGATCCCGAAAAGGCATAGAAATATTTATAAAATTTATTTAAGAATGATGAACTGAACATATAAAAAGCAAATTCAGAGTACCTATCCAAATATTAAGAAGAAAAAATTAATTTCCTTCCTACATATAAATATGAGTTGTACCAACCAACTTACACTTAAGTAACTGTACCTTGCTGGTAAATTAATTTTATTTTAAAGATTAAGCTTTACATTTTTTTGTTTACATAATTAGGCCAGATAGAATTATGATTTGGTGCAAAGAGGGAGGAAAATAAGAGTAATTTGAGTATAGTAGAAGAGAAATCAATTATACAAACCACAGGTAAATTTACTAATAAAATAGAAAGATGAATTAAAATCGTTATTCTAAAAAATTAAAAGACCTGTATGTGCTAGCTATTCATTAAGTATTAAGAAAATAAACCAAGAAAAGAAAGATTAAGTACTCCAAACAGTATATGCAGTAAGATCATAAATTTTATTATTTTACAATATGTAATAAATACTCTTTAAATTATTCAGGAATTAAATCAAGCAGCTGAAAAAATAGAAGAAGAAGGAGATGATGAAGATCAAGAAGATAGTTAACTACTTAAGAAGAAATGAAAAGAATATTAGTTAATTAAATGAAAGAATTTTTAAGTATACTTTAAGATAATTTGATTGAGGTAATAGCATAATATAGATTGAAGTAAAAAATAAATAAATAACTTTATAATCTAACTAGTCTATCTTATGAAATGATGTATGTATGTCTGTAACAAATCTATCAAAATATTTAACATTTTGATAAAAATTAGATTATATCTTATTAGAATCTCTTCTAATTTTATATCTTCTTAAGTAATATTAAGATAATGCTTATGTTTTAATGAATCAATTATCAATTTAATCCATGCATACTTACAAATACTAACTTACATAGATACATAAATATAAACATACTTTACTATTTTAAAAAAGCATTTATAGTAAGTAATATTTTTATTACCCAAACAAAGTCAAAGAGATTTTTAAAAATAAGATCACTAATATTATTAGACTATTGTTAATTTTCTACATTTAATATTGTAATACTCGTATTTTCATTGAGCTTTCTAGTCAATTTAATATATCAATTTTTATAATTTTCACTAATTTTACATTAACTTAAATGAATACAATACTTATAATTTCATCTTCACTAGTAATTTCCATATGGCTACCTTTATCCATTATTTTACTATAATCCTTATTATGGTTATTATTATCCATATGGCTATTATTATCCATATGGTTATTATTATCCATAAGGCTATTACTATTATCCATAATGTTATTACTATTATCCATAAGGCTATTACTGTTATCCTTAAGGTTGCTACTAATTCCACTGAGGATTTTCTTATTTATACTGCACAAGCTTTAAAAAGTTTTGCATTGCTAAAATATATAAGTTAATTTTTAAATATATTTTAATTTTAAATTCAACAATGTTAGAAGAAATATAAATTACTTTATCTACAAATTGGACACTTGTTCGATTTTGATTTGAGATCTCTACAGCAATCATAACAAAGACACATATGACGACAAGGTAAAATGATTGTATCAATTTTTTCACTCAAACATATAGAGCAATCTTTATCAGAGTTTGAATTTAATCCACTTTCTGCTATTCCATAAACCTCTTCTGTCCAAAATCCAAAATTATTAAACTATTGTAGATAAATTTAGAAGATGAATGGCTTATAAAAGAAGTATATATTAAATAAAAAGATAGGTAAGTTACTTCAAATTTACTCTTAATGACAATAACACCCAAACCTTAGTTTCTATTTTCTTAGATAGTACAGTAAACATAAATTATCTTCTTTTCTTGAGATTTATCTACCTTTTCCTGTCATTTTATAAAATTATTATTTTTGAAATAAATTTAATTTTTTAATCAAATAGATTTAATTCCTTTCTTAAGATATATTAAGTTAAATTTTACGCATTTTATAATCAGAGGAAATTAAAAGTTTCCATCATATTTTAACAATTAATTTTTTGAAACTTTAGATAAATCTAGGATGTATTTGGATCCATTCCATTTAGCACCATTGCTGGGAGGAACTCTAAAGGTATTATTACCAAGTTTTTCGCCTGTCTTGTTGTCAATACTATAAATTAAGAATTATTTAAAAGGTAGGCTTAAATAATAAAAAATAAAAAATATACTTCACTGTAGTATTAGATTTATCATCTATGTTATCAATACCTCCAAAATAAATGGAAACATCTGCTTCCACTTCAAATGTATACTCGAAATTTAATTAATATTGTTTCTCATTAATTTTTTCCTTTTTTAAAGTATTAAATTTATTTTAAACTTATCATATTGTGGATTATATCTTACTAATTTAATTGTATTTTTATTGATAATCAATTCAGCCTTAATTGGAATGGTCTTCTAGACTTTAATTTCTGTATTTACACCATTAATATGACCTGGGCGTGGGCCATGATAACCTTAGTTGTTGTAGTATGAGTCAACATTAAGTTAATTTTGCGAATAAAGTGTGTTCAATATTTATTAATTATTTCTATTTTATGATAAATGTTAATACTATTAAGGTATTTGCTAATCTCTCTATCATTTTAAATACAAATTATTTTATTTTCTCATTTATTGATTATATTTTCAAAAATTTACAGAGTTGTTTCCACCCATTTCTTTTCTATCTTTAAACTTCTTTATTTCTTCTTTGTAATCTTTATGTTAATTACCTCTATGTTCTTCAATAATTAAAAATTGTTTATTTTTTAACAACTATGCTTCTTTAATATAAAATAATAATCGTTTTGTTGTTCGTGTTTCACAATCTATACAAAATCAATAATAAATAGTATGTTGATTTCTTTTTTTAAGATTCTTTTGAGTCAATAGTAAAAACTAATAATCTTCTTTCTAATCTAAAAAATATCTATAATTAATTAATTATTCTTTTTCCTACTTTCCCATCAATTTATTTAGAATATACTTGTGTATTACTAACCTTGATTGATGGTTATTTTTTATCTAAATCCGTTATTCTAGACTTTAATTAAAATAAAAAAAGTTAATTATTTGCAGATAGCTCTAATATATTACTGACTTAATCAGGTCACACAAAATTAAACAAATTTCTATTATTTAAATAAACTTTTACTTTTAATCTGCATGCACTACTATTGATTTCTTTAAGGGGGGTCTTTACAATGAAAAATTTTATATTCGAAATTCGGGCATACAATCTTACCATCCCCCCCCCCCCCTCTCTCAAAAAATACTTTTTTTACAGGCACTCCCCCCCTCCCCTCCCCTTCTTAATTCTAAAATAAATAAAATTAAGATCTTTAGATTTATTTTATCACTCACTAAAAAAGATTATTATTATTATTTAGGAAAATATTTAAAAGTGATGAGATATTTATTATTGCCTAAATATTCAAAAAATGTGTAGCATTTAGAGTATTTTTTGCCAAAATAAATATGAAGAAATAGTAATTTAAAAGCATTAAGTTATTTTAAATAATAATTCATAAAAACTAATGATAAAATAATTAATTAATTTTAGACGATGATGATTATTATTAAAGGAGAATCTTCATTTAATGATAGGAATAGATACTTTCTTACTACTACTACTACCATTAAGTTATTAATGGTCTTATTTTTTTATTATTCTTAAACTTTATTTTCTAATTATTACTCTATTTTCACTATTTTCGTGAAGGGATTTGTGGCCTGTTTTATTTTCTACTTTCTTTTACTCTTTAGATTATTATCTATTTTATTTACTACTGCTAATTTAGTTTCCATCATCTAATTGTTTTTAAGAGAGTGGTTCTCTGTTATTTTCTTCAACTTAAGTATCTATATTTTATTAAGAATTGTATGGTAGATTAGGATTTATAGTTTTTATAGAATTTAATTCAGGTAAAGTAACTTTCTTCCCCTTTGCTGCAATCTTTTTATAAAGAGGATTTTATGAGATATACACCTAAGAAAATAGCTATTAAGAAGTTTTTGAAACTCTTTTTTCATGTTAATTAAGTGGAGCAAGTTTTTCTTTTTTAACTCCAGTATTTCCTTTCTTGTGATAGTTTTTTACCAACCCATCAGATTAAAGAAACTTCTCTTATTGAATGTGATCATAGAATCCTAATTATCCAGTAGGAGTGTTAGCTAGCCCATTAGTGGTCATATATTTTTAAATTATTTAATTGCTTGGACTTTTTTTGTGGACACTGAAGAAAAGAGCAGCATTAGTAGGAGTAAGGTGATATTCTTCCTTCTCATTTTGCTTAATTAATTTGTTTGTAGTAGTAGACTATAGTTTAAAATTCTAATGATAGTCACTAAAGTCAGTATGTGTAACTGTTCTTCTATTTTTCATATTACTATTTGATTACTTTTATATTGAAAATTATTTTTCATGTTAGTTAGCATTAGATTTTGATTTTTAAATATTAACCTAAGTTTAATGCTTTTCATTTTTTAACTCCTCAGATTTTTTTCTTTCTTAAATTTACATCGCTTCTTCTAAAACATATTACTAAAGTAGCTTCGAAGGGCTCTATTCTCTAATTATAGAAGACTAAGATTGCTACTATTATGGTTATTATTGGATTTGATTATCGAATAATAAAAGATTTTAGTTCAATTAAATGGGCTTGATTAATGTCCCATTTCTCGAGTTTCTCTGTTAGCTCTAAGGAACAATAGTAGGAGACCTTTCTTAAATTCTAATTTCATCTAAAGTATTGGCATTATTATTACTATTAATCGTCACATTAATGTTATTGAATATATTTGACTTTCCTACTTATGATAATCTCTTTTAAGCTTTTTAATCTACATTCCCTGAGTCATTTGCATCTTTTTGAAAGATTCTAGTCTCTATAATTAATTAGTAGTAATAGAGAATATTAAATTTTAAAATAATATTTAATCCGAAAAGATAAAAGTTTTATATTTCTTCAAACTTTAAGTATTTTCTATTACCAAATAGAATACTTTACTAAATGAAAAGATTTATCTATCTATATTTTTGAGGTTTATTTATTAATGATAATAGGAATAAAAGAACTTTTAGAAAATCTAATTAGAATTTGTAAAACGTGCTTTTAAGCATTTTCTATATTTTAAAAATGTATTTATTTGCCTCGATAAAAAAGTAGAAAATAGTTAGTTAAATAGGTCTTGCAATAATCCCTCTTTTTCTATCTTCAATATTAAATAGAAATTACTTCTTTTTGAACTAAATAATAATAAAAAGAATCTAATTACTTTAAGCTTCTTTTACTCTTCTTGTTGGACTTAAATCAATAATAGGAGATGAAATCTTTTCTTTACTTATTTTAAGAGGCGATTTATGGTTAGGGTGAAAAGGAGCAAGATAATCAAATTAAATGATTCTTTTATTCATAAATCCAAATAAACTTCCTTCTGCACTCTTCCTTCTTTAAACTTCTTATGGTTTTAAAAATGTTTGTTCTTTTTATTCTTCTAAGATAGTGAATGTTCTGTCTCTATTTAAATCCTTTTTTTCAATTCTTGCATCGATTCCATATTTAAAAATAAGTTGACCATCTATCGGACCATACTTTAAGAATAAACTCTTTTTATCATTCTTTTTACCAGTATGAAATAAATCTTATTCAGAATCCAAAGAATCTATTCTGCTCAGACTACTATTGCCTAAATTTTTTAAAATGATCTATATAATTTTCATCTCTTTCTTCTAATATTTATCAATAAATGGAGGCAGTTTCAATGCTTACTTTCTATAAATGGTAACTTTTATAAATTTAAATTAATGATGAATTAATTGTAAGTATTTTATAATGAATTTGATAAAAGCTTTACCTTTTCATCAAATTGTAATTAGACTGCTTTAATCTAACCCTTATTCATTTATTCTAATATCTACTATTATTCACTTGCTATCCTTACTTATTTATTCAAATTAAAGTTATTTTTATTATTTAAATTTTAACAATATTCATTCAATTTATGAAATAACATCCTTAAATCCTTATTAATATCAAAAAAGATACGACCTTATACTTAATAAGAATGTATGCCAAATATTTTTGCTCCTTTTCATGCTTTCAGATCTTAAAACGAGTAGTGAAAGATACTTAATCATTTCAAACCACAATTTAAATTTTCATATTTCATTACTTAATAAAATTATTGAATTCCTGATCAATGAACTTTAAAATACTTATAAATATTCATCTGTACCATCAAATATCGTAAATTAAAAAGAAAAGAAAATTAAAGAAGGCATATTTGTAATATTTAAGCTAATTAGAATTAATTTTAACAAAAATCTACTATTATGTAAGACATAAAACAGGTAAATTAATAATATACAACTAATTCGGAAATAAATGACCAGATTTTATATTAAATTATATTATAAAAGACCATCTATATTAAACTTCGAGATGTGTAATTATTTTTTATTAAGGGTGTTGAAATATAGTACACATGTAGATTTTTAGTTTCTCCGTCATTTGAAAAATCATTTATTATTAAAAATTATGTATTAAAATTAATTATATTTCTCCCAATTAAATATTCATTTTTAAAGTTATATAATAAATAGGGTGATAAAAATTGTTTTACCTGGATTGCTGATTAATAATATACTACCTGTTCTAATTAGGTTGCATTTGCTTATCTTCATATGATGGCATTAAATTAGTAATACCATAGAAAACTTTTTTATCAGATTCAGTCGCGTATGGAGGAGAAGTAGTACGTAGTACGAATAGGATAAAACATGGGAATTTAAGCACTCATTATCTTTTTTTATTACTTTATAAAATCAAAAAATTGAATATCAATATATTATTAAACTATTTTACATCTTATAAATTATTTGATATTCTATTCTTTGACTCATTTTCAGTGTAATATTTTATACTGATTTTGATATCTTCTTGTAAATCTGATGTGTTTTTATCTGTAAAAAACGATATATATTGTAAATATTAGAAAGAAACTTTGCAAAAATAAATTATATATAGACTATAAAGAATCTAATTTAATTTAAATTAAGAATCAATCAAATCTATTTAAGAATTATCTTGATTTTATAAATAAACTCAGTTTAACGCACAATACTTCACTTTCTAAAAGGTAGTTGATTATTAAATATTTTACAACTTTAATTTTAGAAAGATATTTAAAAATTGTTTTAATTATGTATATAATCAATCTTTATATAATTTTAATAATACTTTTCATATTTAATTACTTGTAATACTACTTTAAATATTGTTCAATTTATAAAAAAAGATAAATTTTTTTTAACTCTTTAAAAGATTAATGAAAATTAATCCCATATATCAATCCAATTAAGGATGAGATATGATTAAAATATAGGCTGGCATACTTTAAAATTTAAAAATATATTAAATTTAGATTTTAAAGAATCTAATTTATTTGAAATTAAGAAAAAATTAATCTCTTTAAGAATGAATTATCATGATTTTATAAATAAATTGAGCAAAACATGCACTTATCATTCTAATAGATAGTTGGTTATTAAATATTTTACAATTTTAATTTTAGAAAGATATTTATATATAGGTATTATTTATGTATATAATCAATCTTTATATAATATTAATAATACTTTTCATATCTATTTACTTCAATGAAATACTACTTTCAATTTTGTTCAAATTATACAAAAATTTTATTTTAAGACTCTTTTTAAAGGATTCATGAAAATTAATCAAATATATTCATTCAATTAAGAATGAGATATGATTTAAATAATGGTTTACTTAAAATATCAAGATAAATTTCATTCCTTAAAGACAAATAAATTCTCGCATTTATATATAGATACTGAATTAATTTATTATTAAATAAAAATGATCTTTTCATAAATTTTATGTTTTAAAAATATATTTTAACTCAAATATGATTGATAATAGTTTCTCCTCTAAATTTAGCACATAATCCTCTAGTACATTTGTTATTGAGATTACAAACAGAAGGAACTTTTATAGGAGCAAAGTCATCTAGCCTTCTAGTTTCTTCAAGAAAAACTTCGTTGTAAGTGCTTCTTTGAATTTTTAATAAGGTTCTATTGAGAGGATTTTCTTCTCTAGTTTCCCACACATAATTCTTCTTATCAGGATACTCATCCATTACCCATAAGTAAGCTTCTCTTCCATATAAAGTAGTGTTACCCAAAAAATTACTACCCTTAAGCCAATCATTTTTAAGAACACCACATCCTTATTCAGCAAAACAGCAGAAACAGCAATCATTATCATCAGGATAGAATATGAATCTATGTTGATTAACTATAATATGCTCACATACATGATTAGTTTCATTGAATTTCTTGTAACCACCGCAAAAGGGATCATACTTACCATTTGATCTAATCAAACGAGTTGAGAATGTGGAATAATCATAATAGTATCCTCCAACATTAGTATGGTTGACTTTTCCTTAAAATGTCTCAATAAAATCTTAAGAAAATTTTATAGGCCAGACAGGTTTACTAGGTTCACTCTAAGCAAAGCAAATGTAAGAAGCTATGATAGCTAATAAAATGAAAAAGGATTTCATTTAGATACAAATTAAAAAATTTTTCTTTTTTTATTTTTAATTGATTATTTATATTTAATATTCACTAATTAATAGTATTTGTAGAATATCTTTACCTGTAAAAGAACACCTATAGACACAATTGTTAATATTTTGTTTAGATTATTAAATTATTTCTTTTATTGAGCTATCAAATTTAATTTTTAGATCAATCAATAGATCAGAGGTTTTAAACAATTTTGATTGCATATAATTTATTCTTTAGAAAGATTGAAATTTTATAAGGATTGATAAATTCTAATTAATTTAAGATTTAACAGTAATATCTAGCTTAAATAGAATAAATCGAGAATGTTTAATACCGATTTTTAATGGGAGAAAAAGAAAAGAATTAAATATTTATAGAGGAGAAAGTTATTCGATTATAATATAGATGTAAGCTATTATTAGAAACAAATATCTTTATATCTTTCAAAAACTTACATTTTTGTCTTTAGTAGAATCTCAGGCAAATAATCTTTACATTTCAGTACAGTTCGCATTAATATTTTAGTTCATATAACTATCATAGCTTTGGAAATGCATTAAAATAAATTATTAATATAATTTAAATGAATTGTTTTTTTTCTAAGGAGAGTAGAATTCTTGCTTGAATAAAGGGTTTTTTAAAAATCTAAATAGGAAATCATGTATTATCCATATCAAAAATATGTAATCAAACAAAAGAATAGGTATTAAATTCTTTCATAGTTTGACCGATAAAAATTGTGATTAGCATTAGTAATGTACAAAAAATTAATATTATAAAAGAAAATAGGTGATTTAAAATCCCTAATTCTAAAGCATTCCTTTTAATATAAGATACCCTATAATTTCCGATTCTAAGGTTTATTGAGAGAAGGTTTATTTTTTTTATGAAAGAGGCCTTAATATCTGGTATTTATTATTTTAAAGATTTATTTTAATTTTTTAGGATTTCAATACTTAACAAATTGTTGTTATTAAAGGAAATATGTATAAAATTTCTTGTATTCTTAAAATAATTCAAGTATTTGTAATAATCTTAATTTTAAATGATAAAAAATAAAATTGATAGATTGTAAAGCAATTTTAAGAATTGTATTCTAGATTTAAATAAAATATGTACTTTCTCAATTTTAGTAAAGACATTTACTAAGATTTTATTGAGTAAATCCACTAATAAATATCTAATTTATGAATGTTTACTAAACAATTAATTATTAGTTTTTTAAGAGTATACATCTTAAATTTATTGGATTTTGCTTTATCTTTTTAGAAGTAAATTTATACAGAAAATAAATTATCAACAAAAAAAAGATATGGATAAAGTATAATTTATTCTAAAGTAGTAGATTGAAAACCTAAGAGAAAGTAATTAAGAATTAATGAATGGAATGGAATTTAGATATAAATAAATTTTCTTTATGTAATAAAAATTAATTTTTACTTAAATCTCAACTAATTTACTTCAAAATATTTATGAATGCTTATTATTTTACTTTGAAAAAAATATTAATAATTTCCAATATAACTTTGTATACATTAATTTAATTGAAACAAGAAACCAAGGATTTATTTTTTTTAACAAAAATTAACTATAAAGAAATAAATTTATTATTTATGTAGTATTAAAAAAGTTAAAAGATGATTTGGAGTATTCTAAATTTTAGAAAAACTTAAAAGATTTGAATTTATAAATATGCTTTAAAATCACTTACTCAGAAATAATTCGTATTATTTATTAAAATACAAAAAAATATATTATATTATTAAAATTCTGATTATTCTTCATTTCAAAAAATTTCTGCTGGTGAGCTGTAGCATTTACTAATTCTAGTGTCAAAGATTTATTTATATGTACTATAAAGCATTTTTATCAAGTAGGATTAATGCTTTATATCTTTTCTAATTACACTAATGTATTCATATCTGAGCTACTACTACTTTGTCTCTTGTATTTTTCTTAAGAGATATTAACTTCCTTTTTTTTATTCTTCTTTCTGTAATAGCAAATTATATAGAGTATCAATAGTATTATTATAATCACAAGTGGAATTAAAATGGCAAATAACAAGGTATTTTGACTTTTTTCTACAACAACCTACATTTCTAAAATATTAAATATAATTTTAGAAAAAATTAAACTTAAAAATAACAACAATAATAAAATCTATTATTAAAAATAATTGTATTACTTTCCAAACAGTTATCAATATCAGGACCTACACATCCTTTTGTACATTTAGTATGACATTGCTGACATTACCTTAATTCATCAGGATAAGTGTTGAGAGGACATATTGCAAAACATTAACTCTGATTATATGAGTAACTATCTTCGAAGCAACTTGTGCAGTTAGAAGAATTATTTTTACAAGTTTTGCACATTCTATCACATTTTAAACATAAAAGCATATTATTTTAATGTTATTAGTAATACCCATCATGACAAGATTGTACACATTATCCTTATTGTTAAAAATATTCAGTTTTACATTTATTACAATAGAATATGCTTCTTCTACATTCCTAGCAGTTGTTATCTATGCAGCTTATACAAATCCTTTTAAACTCATCTTAGAAATAACCAATTGGACAATTAGTAACGCAGATATTGTGAAGCATATAATATCCCTATGAACAATCAGTACACAACTAACTCTTTTCTGAGCAGCTTGAACAGCTGTGATGACATTATTCACATAATAATTAATTTTCGCTTTGAGTTGCATAATATCCTTTTGGGCAATTACTAGTACACTAACCATTTAATAAAGCATAAGAATGGCTGCATTATACACATTATACCACCTCACTTTTGTAATCTTCTGTATCATCATATCTTTACTCACAGATTTTGCATGAGGGAGGACAGGGCTTACACTATTATTCATTGTTCATATAATAACCTATTAATGGACAATTTTCATGACATTTGTTATCAATTAAAAATTGTTAAGATTTGCATGAAGTACATTTATCTTTTGATGAAATGCAAGTTTAGCACTCACTGTCACATTGTTAACATTCATCAAATGCTTCTTAGTAATAGTAACCTTATAAACATTCCTCATAACATTATCCTTCAAATAAAATTTTTGAATAGTTTTTACATTTTGTGCAATTCGATTTGCTATTTTCGCACTCTTCACAAACTTCTGTATCACACTCTTCACAAATCTAAATACCATCTCTCATTGAAGAGTAATATCCTTTTGGGCAATTTTCTTAGCACCGGTTATTATTAAGTATTGGTGAATTATGTGGACATTTCACACAATTTTCAGGACTCTTAAAACATTCCAAGCAGCTACTACTACTACACCTTTAACATATGCTAGATTCGGGATCTAAAAAATATCCTTAGTTACATCTGTTGCATTGATAATTAGATGGACCAAAGCAGCCATATTTTGGATCACATACCTCACTGCATTTCTTGCATGATTAAAATTCTTAATAATGGCCATCAGGACATTTTTCACATCTCAGAGGAGAAGCCTCTCCTAATGGGTGTGAAAAAGAATTGCATGATTTGCATCTCATTGATGAAGTACCATAAATGGTTTATTTGGATATACAATCTAAACAATTAGGAGGACATTCTTCACATCTTCTTGAAAAGGTTGAGTAGCTAAATCCTGAAAGGCATAATCTAAGCCCCTATAATTTAGGATCTAAGCTCTCCTCTTTTACACAGATATTACGGTACAAAACATATCCTTTAGCACATGAAAGACAATAGAGATTTCCCAAATTTGTGCAAGTACTACAACTAGAATAACATTAATTACATCTTCCATCAATATTTACTTCATTTTTCTAGCATTAATTTCCTTCCTTATCTTTGTCATATTAATCATAGATTATACAATCATTTGGTGAAGTACAATGTTAACAACCTTAAAGGCATTTCATGCAAGTATTGTTATTGTAATACTCTCTTTAGTCACATCTATCTAGGCATTATCCATTATTAAGTTAATAAGATGAAAAACATTCGGTACAATTATTTTCACTTTCACAGATTTTGCAGCCATAGCCACACTTAGTATAAATTTAAACTTCACCATTATTATTTGCTTTTTAACTTTCTTTCTAATAATACCCAAACCCTTCAGTTTAGTCTTAAGTACAGAAAAAATTTAATTGTTTTTAATATGATTTGCATTTATCGATACAATTGTTGTTTAAAATATCAAGTAATTTACCCTCATCGCAAAGTTCAAATTCAATAGTAACTTCAGAGCCTAATACCCTATTATTCTACCACTTAAGAATAAAAATATTTTAAAATTTAGGGCGACTCATATCTAAATAATTCTTGGACTTCTTTTTTCCAAATTCAAGGGTATAGTTTTCAATTTTATTACTTTTATTATGTTAAATTTAAATCTTGACTTATTTGATAGCCTAATGAAAATTTTAAAGAAATATTTTAAAATTTGTTTTGGGAGAAACCTCATATATTTAAGAGATTGTGAATTTAATTAATTTGACATCATAGATTCTAGTAGGATCTTCAATAGATCTAAAGGAAACTAAATTAATCTTCTACTCTATAACCTAAATTCTATAGGAAGATTCAAGTTTATTAATTTTGTAATCATCTTAACCATTGTTAGTTATGTACATATCATATTTTTCTTGCTGAATTGCAAGAACAACTTCTTTAATTATCAAGTAAAATGGTTAATAATTTATCATATATCCATAAGGAATATAATTTAACTTTTAAACTTTCAAATCTTAATTTTTCAGGTTGTAATTTGCTATCTCTGTGAGGTAAAACTCTTCTTAATTATTTTCAATGAAATCTTCATTTCTTAGTATCTAAGAAACAATAACATTCGCCAAATTGATAATAGGCTTATTCTGAAATATTATGTGCTCATAATTGTTTTCCAAGCTAGATTATTTATCAGAAATGAAGACATTGCCATCTAATTAGATTAAATGGGCTATTGTTTCAGAATTAAGAGGAGTAGAATCCAAAATATATTTATCTAAATAATCTTTAGTAGTTAACACAGCATGTTTATATCCAATAAAAAAATTATTTTCCAAAATTATAAAATCTTATTTATTTTCAACTTTTAGTCTATCCAACTTAGAATTTAGGATAATAGCATCCTACACTAATCCATTACATAAAAATGTAGAATTTCCTATGAAAATCTATTAAAAACCTACAGATGAAGAAAGATCAAGACTAGTATCTTCAATAAATGAACTTCTTATATTTAGAGTATTTAATGTATTTGGAATTTTAAAGTTAGATATTCTATATAAAATAACATCCTCTAAAATAGCTTAAATAATGGGTTCATCTTAACTAAAAGATAATTTAGAATTAAAGAATTGGCTTTAGATAAATGATAGTGTTTCTGACTTATTAGAAATTTCAATTTAACAATTTATAAAATTATTTCGAACTAATCCTCTACTCATTATAATCTTAGAAGACAAAACTTGAAAGAATGTATTACTTTCAAAACTTGTAAATTCATCAAGTTTAATAATTAAATCTTTTGAGTCTATAAATATATTTGCACTAGCCGTATCAGATAACTCTATGAATCTTGTAGATCGTATTTATTTTTTATGATTTTCTTCATCATAGAAAATATTAAAGGTAGTAATTGTATTAACAAATTTAATTTTTTTAGAATCAACAAAAGCAACTCCAATTATTCTACTATTTTTTCCATAAAGGCACATACTTTTATTATTTTAAGAAATAAAAATAAACTTAAATAACTTGATTAAGAGACATTTAGTACAAGAGATTATAACCAAATTCTTATTTAAAAAATTGTCTCAAAAGATTAAAATAGAATTTGTTTTTATTGAACTATTGAAGATAATTGAAAAATCATTAATTTATGAAACATGATGAACTGTTTAAAGAGTTAAAGGTTATTTAAGCTTATATTAAAAATAGTGATGGTTTTTAAAAAAGCAGATTCTGTATTTTCTCAAAATGTATTACCAATTAAAAAAAAATTTTATAACATTTTTAGTTTAAAATAAGAAATTTTAAGCAATTAGAGTAAGTTAATTTCATAAATTTTGTTTAATAAGTAAATAAGGTAAATATTCTATAAAAAGTTAGAAAAAAATGAATTTGTTTGGGGGGATTTATAATTTATAATTTAAATTTTATAATTAAATCTTAAATTTAAATATAGGTAAATTAATACAAATTAAATATCCTTACTTTTTGAAAAAGATTCCTTTTTATTTTTTATAAGAGATGACTAATTGATCATATCCAATAATAGGGGAATACCCATCTGGAAATCCAGAATAACTGTATTAAAGGTTTTCTTTAAAGGTTATATCTTTTTCAATAACATTTGCTACAGTTAAAATTTCATAGATGGGAATAGTAGGATCAACAACAATAACTTTCTGACTGGCTTAAAGATATCTAGGAAAATCATATTATCTTATAGTTTTTGAACCTTAAATGGCTGGAGCTTAAATTTTATTTACCTCATAAACCATAGAGTCTACTAAAAGGGTGCCATAAGATTCAATATCTGATATGTCTTCGCAAGGGCTATCATTGATTTCTTCTAAAATTATAGAACTATTTTTTATTGATGATTTTTAACCAATTTGAAGAACTCCATAATTCCCAAAAATAAGTTTTTTGAATCTGATATGGATATCTGTCGAATCATTAATATTAAGAGTTCCTTCGATTTTTATTTCTTCAAGCACATTTTCCATCCAAAATTCCTATTTATCTATATCACATTCAACTCCAGATGGCACAAGGTACTTTTACTAAATAAATATTCCACAGTTTGCAAATGTCGATCCATACAAACTTAGGAGTAGAATAGTCACTTTAATTAATAAAATTTATTTGAATGTAGAAGAGTAAAAATTGTATAAAGATTTATTGTTTTACCTTTGTAAATTGAACTTTTCATGTTTTTTATCTTTTATTGTAACCTCAAATTTAGAATTTGATAATAAATTATATTGAGAAGGATAAGGAGTTATATATAAAGATAGTTTCTGCTATGAATAGAACTATCTCATATTATTAGAACAATTATATCTAGTATCATAATACAAAAGTCTTATTATTGTTCACTAGTAAATTTAATTTAAAAAAATAGCAGGATTTATTAATGGGATAAATAAAACATTTTATGTTTCTACATTTTTACTAATTAGGTTATTAGTTTTTTATAGTAATTTCTTTGATTTTAGGCCATCAACTTCACTAGAAAAATGATACATTCATTGATTATATTAGATAATAAATGATAAACTAATTGAAAAGTTCAATCTAAATAAAATTCATACATACATTAAAATTTCTATTATCATTTAATAATATCAGCTGATTTGAAGGTTAATTAATTAGTGTTTTCTTATTAGATGATATTATTTTTATTTCATTCAAGATTTTCAAGTACAATTCGTTGACAAATATTTAATAAATACATCATAAAAATGTTGACAAATTTAATTCAGTTTAAGGTTTTAACAAATTATAAATATTCAATCTATACTGGCTATTTTTTAAGTTGGCTAAAATTTTTCAAAGACACTCTTATATTTTTAATGTAATTGTTTAAATTAAATAACCAATCTCAAAAAATGTAGTGAGTGGATATTTAAATAGCTTGAATAAGTTTTACAAATAAATTCTTGTTAATTTTATGTTAGAACAAATAGCAAAACAATATAAGATGTCAAATATTCTACTTAATATTTATTTCTATTTCAATTTTATTTTAAAGTTTAAAACACACACATTTTAATATGTAAGACTTATAAGATTAAGTCTTATATATCTAGTTATATTTTAGGTTTTAAATAATTAAAAAAGCAAAGAAGTGATTTTGAATTTTAAAATTATAACAATAAATATGCTAATTTTAGGAAAATCTTTCTTATCATTTCAATTTTATTAATTATAATATTTTGATATAAATTACATTACACCCATAAATTCAAATAGATCAAATTTTTCTTTAAAAAATTTCTAGCATTAAATCAAAGAATTTTATTAAATTTTACTTAGATTTGGAATAAGCGATGGAGATTTCTTCATGTTAAAAACCTTACTAAAAATAAAATAAAAAGTAGGTAGAGATAGAAAGGTCTTAATTAATTAATGAGAATAGATGTATATATATTAATATAAAAAATGCAAATACTCCATTTTATTTACTATTAAATTTTATTTATAAAAAAATTATAAGGAAGAGGAGTAATTTAGTTTTGTGCTATATTATAATTTATTTGAGTCAAACCTTTCTTAAAATTCTTATTTTAATCAGTCCAATTTTTTGATGCAAGCTCCATATTATAAATAATAGCCTTCATTACATGAGTTACAATAATAATCACTACCGTAACTGCAAGTTTTACAAGGAGAATTACATTTAAAACATTAATTTTCTATTTAATAGCCTTCTACTCCACAATTTAATTATTTATATGAAATACAACTATTATTTGAGGAACATCTATCACAATCTTGATTGCATGCCATACACTCAGCTCCATTATAGAAATAGCCTTTTAAGCATTTATCAATACACTAGTGTTTATCTTTTATGTATCCTAATTTACAAGTTTAACATTCTCCATTTTGATTACATTACTCACATCCGGAAGGGCAAGACTAACAAACTTTTTCTATTAAAGAGCTATTGAAAAAATAACCATGACTACATTCGTCTATACAGATGAATTTTTAAGTTTTATTAGGACATTTTACTACGCAACTATCACCATCAAGAGATTGGCCTATGTCACAATACTCAAATGACAAGCTATAAGCTTCTACCATGCCTTCTTAAAAATATTTCCATTGAATTTCAAATTAATTTAACTTGAAATTTTTAACAAATGCTACCTTGCTATATGTAACAGGTATATCTTCAATTTAATTATAAATATTTTCATTTTATGAGCTAGTTTGTATCAAGTTAGAAGGATTAATATATTTTAAAACTTTTACACTTTTTAAGGCTTGCCTTCCTACATTAAAAATTATTCTGTATGGTTAATCTTAAATAGCACTCATAGGTCTAAAAAGTCCTATTTAGATATCCATTTTTTGGGGATTCATGGCAGAAAAATCACTAATATCAATAAAATCAATTTCGTAAATCTTAAATGGTAAGATTTGTATTACTTAATTTTGACTAACAATATAATTATTCTATTATGTTAATTTAATATTTTAGTAATAAGGATTTCTAAACTTGTCTTAAAAATAGTGACAATTGATTTTTATTTACGAATAGCTGTTTACACCAAATAGTTCATTATCATGAGATATCATTAAATCATAGTATTACATATTATACTACTCAGGTTTTAGCAAAACTTTAAGTTGATCTTCTTATACCGAGAATATTATCTCTTTATTTGTTAGATTAAAGACTTTATCGAATTAAAAATTATTCTACTAATGCATTTATAAATCGTTAATATTAAAGATAAACTCTGAGTTGTGGAAGAGTATTCTGTGGTCTATGCTAAAATTACCCCAATCTCTGTTATTTCCAATATTGGTAATAAAATTCTAAGATTTACCAAATACCTTAGTGTTGTTTAGAGAAATTATTAATGGTACTTCATTCTCTCTAATTGATTTTAATCTAAATCCAAATTAATTCATTTTAGGATAGTAGATGTAACTATTCTCTAAAAGTAAAGATGTTTTTAAGTTAACATTACTTATATCCAAGTTAAGATCCTAAAATACAACATTATTAAATCTAAGAGTACATAAATCTTCCTTAAATTCTATTTCAGAATAATTTGATGTAATTGAGATATCTTCAAATGAAATATCACACATATTCTTATTATTTATAGTAATATAGGAGGACGATATTAACATATATTAAAAAGATTACTTTTAGGAACTTTAGAAGTTAAAAGTCAATCTAGATGATATAAATTTATTTCTGGAGCTTTTATTACCCTAGCCAATATGAAAATTGCAGTTAGAAACGCCAAAGAATAGATTTCCTTAAAAATCTTTGTTTTCAGAGATAAAAATTTCATATTAATTTAGTTTTTAAAAAATAGATAAATTCAAATTTGATTGTAAAATTAACTGCTTCTTATTTTGATTGCCAGTTTCTCCATTTTGCTAAAGATCAATATTAGTTAAAAAGGAAATATCTATTAGTTCTTAAAATAGACATTAAGATACTTTTCCTTCAGTAAACTTAAGTCCTCTTGGGTTTATAAAATTAACACCATACAAATGTTTTTTTATTCTCACATTTAAACAAGAGCTATTTATAATTTAAGAAAATTATTTTTTTAATTGAAAGAATTTAATTTATTTTTCTATTTACTTGAGGAATACTATACTAGATGCGATTCTATTTGAAGTAAAGAAAATCGGTTTTTCATAAAGCTTAATATTTTCAATCTAACGATAGTTATGTTCAATAGGTTTTTTAAAGTAAATATCTTAACCCTTAACCTACTTTACATTTAATGTTTCATATGCTAAATGGGTGTTAGGATCTACTACGACAAGATCCTGATTAGGTTAAATAAATTATTGATCATTATCTGTAGAAATTATTTCCTATCCACTTAATGCAATGAAAGGAGTATCATAAATTAGATAAGGAAGCGAGCTAATATCTAGATAACCTTTTGTTTGGTCGGTTAAATTGCAATTATTAGTTCCAATTTCTTCAAATATTATTTGAGGTGATCCAAAATTTTAAAATATTTACAGTTCCCCATTTTCACCAAATGTTAAATTCATGTATTTGAGATGTAATTCACTTGTTATCTCTACCATTACTAAGCCCTCTATTAGAATTAACTCTAGTTTTCTTTTCCATACCTCGTTATTAGTTAAAACACAGTATTATCCTTCTTAAACTTTTAATGATAACCCTCCTCCATCATTTTGGAATATTTGATCCTCACATTTTTATCTCGTTTCACATTAGTAAGCCGATAATAAGAGAGAAACTTTTTAAATAAATTATTAAGTTTGAATAAATTATAATCTTTAAATAAAACCACTCTCTGATTAAATTTTAAATTTATAATTTTTAAATAACTACTATTATATTAATCTTAAATTAAAATTAGAAAAACAAAAATATTACCAATAATAAAAAGGCTAATTAAGTTGTTTATTTCCCTTTTCATCTTTCAATGTTGTTTTGTCTTTTAAATATTGTTATTATATTTTAAATTAAAACTATATTCGAAAAAAAGGATTGTTTTATAGAAATATAATTCTAATACTAGTACCAACTATTTTACTCATAGTCATTAAATATCCTTCAGTTCAAGAAATATCTCAATTATTATAACTTTATTGTTTTTTCCGTTAAAGCAATTAAATTCTAGTTGATCTATTCCTCTCATAAATGAAAAAAGGCTTAGATGTGAATAACATTAGACCCATTTAAGATTTATGTAACTAAAACTTTTTTAAAATATTTAAATTTAAAATAAGTATCTTGTTGGTTTTATAAATTTCAGCTAGTCTATTTTTATTTGCTATTTAAACAGAAAATAGCTAATCTATCTCTATTTTTAGGTTCTTTATTGAAAGGTACATCATTTTCTGGGATATTAGAGATTATGTGTCTAATAAAATAAGTGTTTTTAATATATAGATTGAGAGGAAATAGAAAAAGTTCAATCTTGTTATGTTCTATAAATGATCTATAGTTCTATTTTCTAGTAAAAAAATTGAAGGAAGATTAGATATTTTATAATAATCTTTATAATGTTATTAAATTAATTGGTATTTAGGTTTAAATATCTGTAATAGTTGCCATCTTAGCCAGCTATAGTTTTAACTAAAATTATATATTACTATCCATTATTATAATTAAATTATTTAATTACATTATTAATTGATTCTACTGTCTAGTTAAGGTTGAATTCAATATTAATACTTTTGATGTTTTTATTTTATGAAACCTTTATCATATTGACAAAAAAATATTTTTCTTTTTACTTTAATGATATTTGATAAAACATTTGAAAAAATATATTAAGTTATTATAAATCAAACAACTACTTCTTCATAAATATTAGTGATTGGTCAATAATATAAGCTACTTCAAAAAAGTTATCAATCCAAATATATTATTTTAACTTTAACTTTTCAAATATTTTAAATTTACCTAATTAAATTCTATAAAATTAACTCATAGCCTAGTTGTTTTTATTTAATTTAAATTTAGCTTTTAATTAAAAATGTTGATGTAGTATTAAGGTTGGAAGTATTTATACTATTTTTATAAATATAAAGTTAGCAGATATTGAAAGTTCCTTTTTTTAAAAAGCTTAAATATAATTAAATTAACTTTCAGATATCCAACCTCTTAAAAATATTTCAATGTTCTTGGTTCTGTTTAATTTTTAAATCTATGAGGATAATTATATAGTTTATTCATAAGAGAATGTAAGAGAATACATTATCTTTATTAGCATGGATAACATTTTAATAGGGAAATTAAGAAGTATCAGCTTAAGATTAATATGATTGAGAAGTACTTAAATATATGATTTTTTTGGTAGAAGAAAAAAGAAAAAATATTAAATTTATCATAAAATTTGCACCTACAAATTCATTAATTTCTTTAACATAAGTATTGAATTTAATTATTATTTTCTCCCTTTAAAAATGATGCTATATTATAGAGTGATTTATTTATTAAAGATTTTAAAATAAAAAAGAATTAATCTATATGGATCATAAAATAAAAAATTAAAAATATTTTAGTGATAAGAATTTATTTTAAATACCGAAGAATAGTATTGCCTTTAAAGTATCTATTTGTCTGTCTCTTCATTCATAGAAAAGGGAATCAATCAATAAAAAAATTTATTGATTATTTGATAAGAAGAATAAACGTGAGATTGTATATCAAAAAGATACTAATTGGCAGATTTATTTTGATAAAAAGTTTAATATAAATTATTAAGAAGGAAAAGAATATAAATAGTATATATCTCTTTGCCATTACATCATAGTTAAAGTAGGATTAAATAATAGATATTAAGAAATGGCTGAAAAATCAGCAAAATTTATAAAGTCTGCTTAGGAAGCTTTAAAAAAAGGTGATTATGAAAGCGCTTTAAGCGATTTGGAAGTAGCAAAGGCATTTCAAAGTACATTCTTTTTAATCATAATTCGTACAAACGACAATGAACACGCCATTAATAACAAAATTTTTAATAATAATTAGATAATAACTCAAGCATTTATTTATTGATTGTTTCATGTCTTCTCAAACTGAATAAGATTGATCCTATGTATGAAGTTATTTAAGAAGCTATCTCTGTTTGTCCTGAAAAAGACAAAGAAAAATTTTTGCTTCCACTCTAAAAGTATTATGAAAAGAAAGGAATGATGGGATAAAATGTAGATACCTTAGCTAAGTTAATTTAGAAATAATTAAAGTAATTAATACATAAATAAAACAAATATGAAAGATAACTTATATAAACAATGTAATAATAGAGAGGATTTATCAAAGTTGGATTCAATGGTTAAAGATTTTGCAAAAGCACAATTAGATTGGATATCAAATGTTTAATTTGTAGAGGCAAATGATCCTAAAGCAATACATGAAGAGAAGAATAGGGCATATTCAATTATTATAGATAGTTTAGCAACAAATAAATTGAGCGATGAAACTCTAGAATTATTATTTTTCTTATTCTGTAGTCTTACAATCAAAATAGGAAGCCAAGAAAAAGACTTTAAAAAAGTAATTAAATTTATTAAATTTTAACATTAGAATATAAGAAAATAATTTTATGATAATATATACTTCAAAAATATCTTTGAGATGTGAAATAAATGCCTTTCCTGTTAATTTAAAATAAAATAGTTTTTAAAACCAAACATTTATTTTCTTATTTATTACCTAATTAAGAGACTATTTTACAAAAGAATTATTATAAATTCAAAAACCATATATAAGGGGAAATAATACTTTTTTTTAATAATTTAGGTTATCTTAGAGTTTAAATAGATCATAAGCAAATATCCTAAGACTTTAAATGGAAATATTTTAGAAGAAGGTATATACTAATTGGTGAACTGGTTAATCAGGAGCAATAATATTTAAGAAAAAAATGTTTTTATTTATGAAATATCCTCTCGTTTCGTCAACTCTACTCTTTCTCTATATTATTAATTATAGTTCTTCTCAACTAACTAAGGATAAGTTAAGAGATATATTGCCTAATTCATACAATCAGTTTATGAAACAACTTGTTATCTTTACTATCCCCATTTAGTTACTCGTAATTTTTACAAATAAATAAAAATAAATAAAGCTAATTTATAATATTTTTCTATTCAATAAAAGCTGATTTCGATGAATCAAATTCTTCTTATAAAGTTTACATTGGAGAAAAAGCACCTAAGTCTGATTCTGCTATTAATTTGGTAGATTTTGAATATAACAACTAAGAGAAAAAGAAAATTTGCGAGCAATTCAGAATTCGTGCAGAGTTATTCTTATTATACTCTCAGAAATTCATTAACCCAGTGGATTTTAAGGAAAATACACTTACAAATTTGAGCTAATTTGAAAAAAGAATTGAATTTTATATTTCTTAATATGATAAGTAATCTCAAATAGCTGATGCTAATGAAGAGATTGATGATTCTATATATTGCAATCCCCTTTTTGAAGCCTATTTATTAGCTAACTACAAAGCATCAAAATCGAGAGGCAAAAAGGCTCTTCTTTTATAATTCAAAAAGACTATTGATAGATTAGAACAATAATAAGAAAATGTTGAGTAAGATTTTTTGTTTTGATATTTTAAAAATAGATTTATTTTACTTTTTAATTCAAAAAATAAATAATAGATATCTCAAAGAGATTTATAATAGATGGGGTCTTAAAATTATTGATGATTAAGATGAATTAGTAATGATCAAAAATAATTTAAAGTATTAGATCTAAGTTAAGAATGATGACATCCAAAACACCAAAATTTATTATGAATATTGCATGAAGTTAAACAAATACTTTAGAATCTATGATGGAAGCTTTAACCTTCAGGACATTGTCAACTAAGTCCTCAAAGCAGAACCTGAAAATATTTTCTTTAAGGGAGAAAATCTTTGGATTTAATTCTCAAACTCACCTAACAAATAGGAGTTTTATAACTAGAATTTAGCTAAATTATAAAGTAATAAAATTATTTAATTAGATGAAGCAAAATAATATTTTTTAAATAATTTAATACTTAAATAGATTTAAAAGAATCTGCTATATTATCAAATTTGAAAGAGGTTGCATCCAATTTGCAAAAGAGAATTGCCATTTTGAAAGTGATGTATAGTGATGCAACTAATGAAGAAATAATGGTATTACTGTAAGAAGCATAAAAACTTGATTCTACTGATTATTAAACCTATGTTTTAATGGGTGTTTTACTCTTTACTTAGAATTAGCTAAAAGAAGCTTTGCTTTAATTCTAAACTGCTTTCTTGTATCGCTAACATGATATTTTCCTAAATAAAATGCTCTTCTTCTGTCTACACAAGTTAGGATTGAAATAAGACGGCATTGATTTCCTTCACCGTATCTACCCTGCCTTTAAATAAATCTTTTGGATTAATAGAATCCTTGGTGTTTATTTCTCTGTAAGCTAATTACATTCTCGTTTTATTTCATTAAATATTTAATTTTTTTTTTATAAAAAGAATATTGGAGACTATAAGAAAGCTACTTCTTTTTGCTAAAAAGCACTAGAATTATACTAATTTGATTTAGAAAGAAATTATCGTCTTTACTATGAAAAGACATCTACATTAGTACCTGGAAAGAATATTGATATCCCTCATATGATAGAATTTGCTGAACAAATTTATTTCGACGATTATCTTATCCTAAATGATACTGTTTATGCAAAGGAAGCTGTTAATCTCTCTAACAATTTAATTGTTTAACCTGAACATAGATTACATATTAAACTTTGCATCTCTCTTGCTTAAGCGTATTTTTAAAATTGATTCAATCTATTTCATTAATTTTATGTTTTATTAAAGAGACAAGATGTAAGGTAAGACATGCTCTTCTTTATCTGCAATTGAAGAGGCTGAAAAAGTTTATTTATAAGCAAGTAATTCTTCTAATATAGCAAAAAGAGAAGATATAGTAATTGAAGAAGATAATTCATAACTAAAGAGTTGCTTGGCTAAGGATGTATATAATTGTTTGAAGATATTTTCAAGTGTATTTTTAGTAAGCAGACATGGTGATACCTTGCTAAAAGAATATAATTTAAATGATGATGTGAAAAATATAGTAGATGCCTTAACTATCAATTTTGAATTTGCTTAAATTACCTCTTACTTACAAGATACCCACAAAACTTATTAAAGAATTCGAGTCTTCTTAGTTATTTGCTACTAGATCCTAGAAAAGATTCATGGATTAAATGAATATAAAAGTTTAGAAAGTATTATTTTCAGCATGTATGAATAAATGGCTGGGTTTATTTTGGAAATGAGTTTGAACTTTGTTCAATTCCATTGGAAAAAATATACTCTATCTTCTGCAAAACACTTAATTGAAAAGATATTATAAATTAAGGCACCTCAAAAGAGAAGTATATTAGTTAATGTTGCTTTTAGTGAATTCTATACCCTCTCTGGTTTCATTAATCAAAGTCAAGAATAATTGTAGTAATCAATTGTTTACTTAAAGGAGATACTTCAAACACTCTCAATCGACTTAGAAAGTGATATTATATCCAAAATTAATGTTGAAAAACTTAATAGTTTATAAATCAATTAAACTAATCTCTTTAAATACACTCTCAAGAATATTATTTTAAGCTATTTCTATCTCTATAAAATGGATCCTTCAAAAACTGATGCCTAATCTTTTGCCTTAAAATTATGCACTGCTGGAATTCTTATTTTTAATCTTGATATAGATTTCTACAATTATTATGGTAATAATCATTTTTATTTTTTGAGATGTTAAATAATTAACTTTTTTTAACTAATCTAAAGGTTTAATTGAGAATAGAGAAGATATTAAAATTGGAGCTTTTGTTAAATCTAATAGAATTTAGAAGGTAATTTATTTCGATATCTAATATTTACATTCTAAAAATCTACAATAATTAAAAGAACTCCTTAGCTTTAGATAGTTTAGCTTTCATTTATCTCTAGAAAGGAAGATATGAGGAAGCTGCAAACATGCTTTTGAAATCTATTGAAGTTAATACAAATAATCCAACTGCTTATATTGGATTGTTTATTATCCAATATAACATGGCTTTAGCTTTCAATAGTGTTGTATAGACAGGAAACGATGATCCTAACCATTCTTATGCTAATCTTTAAAAATAAATGATTGAAAAATGTGGTTCTTACTTGCATTTTGTCAAACAAATTGAAATAAGTGTAAGTTTAATTAAATCTAAATGAAATTAAATTTAATTTTAATAAAAATTATAAAAATTTTCTAGGCAAGCTCTGTATTATTCGATGGTTTACTTGAATACTTACAATTTCATAATGAAAGATCACATGTCTCTTACTAATTCTCTACAGATTTATTCGACAGAGCCCCTTATTTGATTGATACATAGCTAGGTTAACTCTACAGAATTATGATTCTCAAGCAATCCTCTACTCGTGAAAAGAAATTAGAAATATTCAGCGAGATTAGAAATTAAATTCCCTCAGAAAATTTATAGAAATTATTGATTGAAAAATCTGCTGAAATTAATCTTTAGTTCCTTGAGGTAGTAGAAAATAGAATTAAAGAAGATATTTAATCTGTTATTAGCTAAATTAATTAATGTGAAGATTTTGAATCACAATAATTTATAATTCTCTGTAGAGAGTTCGATTATCTTGTAAAGAATCTTAAGCTCTCCCTCTCATTAGCCATCTACACCCAATAATAAGAAAGAGGCTTGAAGTTCTTCAGTGAATAAACTAAATAAATTTCTCTTAATATAAATAGCAATCATCTTTAAAAATTACTCTAGAATTAATCTAAATACATTGATCTCACTCCTATTTACATTTAAATGACAGAATTGGAATATCATATTGTTTAAAAAGTAAAGTTTGATTTTTATTAAAAAGATTTTGAATTTACTTAGATATTTTAAAATTAATTAAATCTTATTCAACCTAATTACCATTACCTTTTATTTTTTATAAATTAAAATGTATTTATTTATAATTTTATTAAAAACTAAAGGTTTAACCAGAATAAATTGAGAAAGTAATCAGAAGATTAACTAATTTGAAGAACATTGAAAAAAATAAATTGAAATCTTAAGAATGGCCTTACAGCGAAGAATTTACAAATAGAATTGATTTGGTATCAGAGTATAAGCACTTGTATGGTATCCACTACTATAAGAGAAAAGAATATTAGAAATCTAAGAAATTCTTTTTCCAAGCATTACAACTTGATCCTTCTGTCAAGCAATACAGAGGCTCATATTATGAATACCTTATCACTTAATAGAGATTCCCTATCTTCAACCCTTATAATACTAATAATATCTATGAATAGAATTTAATTATCCAATTAAATAATCCTAACTTTAGCCTAAAATAGAAGATCTCTTAAGTTACTAGAGCAGCTATGTATCTTGATAAACCTTACTTATATTATTTATTAGTCCACTTCTAATTTGAAGATTCATCTAACTTTACTCCCTCTCGTCTTATTGTAATTAATAAATTAATAAATTAAATTTAATAAAAATGAAATAAATTAATTCTTAAAAAATAGAAATTGCTCATATTACTAAAAACAAAAGTTCTTAATGAGAAATATGATCCTGAAGGTGTTTGCAAAAAGAAAGCTATAAAATTATTCATGGAAATTTATTTAGCTCTTGAAAAGATGAGTTCAAATGATGAAACCATCTAAACTTAATTGACAGAGTATAATACCTTTATTAATAAGTAATGTGAAGAAAATCCCAAATTTTCTGATTATAAGAATCTTCTAGAGATATTCTATAAGGATTTTTCAACAAATGAATTTGTGAATGACTTGTAAGCTCTATTAGAAAAAGATAGAGTTTCTGGCTATATCTTAGCTTTCGTAAATTTATTATTTATTCAAATCAAAATGCATTAATTAACTAAAAATTTTTCAACAACAATTAGAATATTATAAGAAAACTCATTAAAGAACAAAAAACTAATGGTATGATCCAAGTTTTAAGTGCTTTAAGTTCTTGTATTTTCACTGCTGTTTAAGACGGATTGATTACAGAGGAAGTTTAATAGAGCAACAAGGGTAAGATTTTAATGAATATGCTCTAACATATTGATGGTTATCAATATATACTTTCACTCCAAGAAGATTATCGCGAGGATAGCTTCTATGAAAAGCATGATGTCTAAGAAATGATCCATAATGCTGCTTCCTATGTAGAATTTTTCATTTTAAGTATTAAATATTAAGAAGTTATTTATTAATAAATAAAAGTGCTATTCAAATTATCCTGGTTGCTTGAGTATGAAATTCTTATACATGCAACATTTATATAGACAAGAAAATATGGATGAATTATATAAGTTATTGTGTTTCATGAAGTCAACAGAATTCTCCTGCAAACATGATGATTTAGTTACAATCTTCTACTTTACTCTTTACTACTATTACAAGAGTTGCAAGGTAAAATAGACTATATAAATAAATACATATTTAAATTTAATTTATTTGAGTTTTCCCATTAAATTTAAATAATTATCATTTTTTACAATTTTAGAATCCAGATGAAGACAATATTTACAGATTTGTTGAGTATGTAACATTAATATAAGATTAATACTAATAAATTTTATCTTCTGACTTAAATACTCTCCTCCACTTCTTGCAAGGTGTTATTTATCTTAAAATTTCAGAGAAAAGACCTGATTTAGATAAGAAAACTATCATTAAAGAATTTTAATAAGCTATCCTATTCAGCCCATAATTTGCTTAACCTATCCTCAAATTCTTAAAATAATGATTCAGATAATGATGTGATGGATAGATAATTAGATAATATTTAAATTTCTATTTTTATTATGTATTTTCTTCTTTAAATATATGCAATTAAATAAAGTTAGTTTCATTTCTCAATTATTATTTATTTTTATATTTTTTTCTTATTTTTTAGGATCAAAATTTCTGATCAAATCCTTAATATAGAAAAAAAAAATTAGTCTTATATCCTTTTTTGATTTCTTCAATCAACTTCTAAAATCAAATTACTTTAATAATATTTAATATCCATCAAAAGAATCATCAAGATGTTAGATGTAGATATTATTTAAGGAGGTATCGACTGCAAAGTTTTATTATTTGGGCCTAATTTTTCAGGCAAGTCGTCTATCTTAGATACTCTTTAAAATCGCTTCAATTACGCTGAGAAGGATTACTATGAAAGTGCAGGAATATTGGGAGTAATAGTTAATCATTAGCTATAAGACTTAGGATAGTTCTCATTCAAAGTGACAGAGCTTGCAGGGTAGCTAATGAAGAGGGATAATTTAAAATACTTAAATAAATCAAGCATTAGGTTTTAATAAAATTAATACATACTCTTTACTTATAATAGGTAGAGTAAAGAGTAGTTTAATCAGCTTGAAAAGGCTTTGAAGATTATAAAGCCTGAATTATAAGAAAAGTTCATTTATATTTTGGGAACATTCAGCGATGTTGATGAATCTTTAATACAAGTGAGTGAAAAAGAAGGTAGAAAATTAGCTACAAGTATGAATGGATAATATTTATCATACTCTTCTAAGCATAAACATAAGGTAAAAGCTCTCTTCTATTCAATTGCTTCATGCTAAGAGTTCATTACTAGACATCCTAACAACATTTCCGAACTCAAAATATATATTGATTTAGTCTCTAGAATGAAAAGAGAAAAAGAAATTGCTCTTTATCAATATAAAATAATCTCGAACCAATACCAATAGCTATTCCGAAAAGATATAATTATAGATATTTTAAAAATAATTACACCAATAAACACCTCAACAATAAAATTATTAGAAAACCAACCAATTTATTAGTTTATATTCCTATGATACTGGATATTTAATATTTTCACCCTACCTTCCATTTATTTTTGTATTTTTATAACCTTTCCATAAGTATATTTATAAATAATATTCCAAGGTGTGATAAAAATTTACTTCTACAATTTTATGGATTTATTAAATATGGTTTTAAGGATTTAACAATGAATGAATGATTATTATATTATTTCTCATTGAATGTTTAAAAATATATGTTTTTATAGAATTCATGTTAGTACTTATTACTTACTGATCTTAACCCTTATTGATTGATTGATTGATTGATTGATACAGTTTATTATATTAAAAATAACAATGAATTCATATAAGAAACATATATTAATAGTCAATAACATTATTTATGATCTTTTTAATAGTAGTTCAAACCAAGATTTTTCTTGAATTTCTAATTTATTAAAGAAACTATATATATAGATTAGATTTCATTTAATATCCAAATGATAAGATAATACTATAAACACTAAATAATAAATATGTACATTATAAATTATAATCTCTCACTTAGTCTTAACATTAAAATTAGGACCATCGCCCTTTTTAGCGAAAAGCTTTTGATAGTCAGGAGACATTGAAACTAATTTAGTCAATTCGTTATACATTTTTTAAGAAAGGAAAACTTAAGCTTAGAAGTGCTTGCTTAAACAATTTTCTATTTACAAAAAATAAAAAGAATTAGTATTCTAGTAATCAACTAAAAATCAATAGATGGATTTATATAATTTAAATATCTTAATTCATGCTTGATTCATCAAAAAATATTTTTTAATATATTTTATTTACTTGTGCATAATTCTTCCTTTTCATCTAATCTACTTTTGGTCATATCTCTGGCACATAATTCAAAGCATCTATTTTTTTTGCAAAGAAATATTAAAATTGCTTAAAATTGGATGCTATATTTAAATAACTAATATATTATTGTATATATTCACCTTTTATGCTCTAAGAATTCTGTATTATATGGAGTAACTTTAATTGTAGGGATATCGAATTTGCTAGCGTCGAAATGGTCCATTTTGATTAACTACTTTACTAATTATATTATCTTGTCTTAATTTATTAATAAATTTTGATTTTTTTTATTATCCAAATATCTTTGAATTATTAAACACTGTATTGCCAAGCGAAAGGTAAAGATTCTAAAAGAATATTTTAGAAACTATTTAACTTAAATTAACCAATATAAACAAATAACCTTTGTCAAATTTATAATCTCTTTATATTTATTAGTTTGATTATGTAGAAATTCTTATGATTAGAATTAATTTAGCTCAATATTTAATTATGTCAGTTAATAAATGAACAAATAAAATAAAAAATTATTTTAAAAAGTAATATTTGGTATTATTTGCAAAAGGTTTTTCAATTTAAATCAAATAAATTTAAACTCAAATGTTTTTTTTACTAAAAATTCTAATAAAAATTAGCCATATTATTATTTACATTTTTATTAATTATTGTTATGAAAAGAAATTAAATTTAAAATAAAATTCTGCTTAAAAATATGGGTAAAACAATATCTAAATATAAAAACTTATAATAAAGTAAAAAAGAATTAAAGGTATTATTTTACAAAAGAATATTTATCTTCAAATTCTATTTTTTATACAGAAATAGCTTTCTATCTATAAAGACTAAGATCATATTTTTCTTTCCCTAGAGTATCATTGAATTAATATTTTAAATCGGAAGTGCTTTTATCTATTGCAATAGGTAAGACAATATTGGAGATAAAGGAGTAGAGTACCTCACAGATCAAATTATATCTAGAAAAAAAAATCTTAAAGAAATAGTTTTAAATTTAGCGTAAAAAATATCTATCTATCTATGTTTATTATAACTTTACTTTATTTTAAAAATTATTAAAAGGAGTAATAATTTAGGATTAATAGGGTTAAAATCTCTAGGTGAATCGTTCCAACAATGTCAACTGAATAAATTAATTTTAAATTTAGAGTAAAATTTTAAATTAAATTGAAGTATTAATTATTTTGAAAATAAATAACATCGTAAAAGATATAATAATATTAAAGAAATTGGTACTCTGTTAAATGGAATTTCTAAATGCAATTAACTTTAGTTTATAGCCTTAGATTTTGGGTAAATAAAGTTTAATAGTT
Organism: Tetrahymena borealis; assembly: GCA_000260095.1. Classification (NCBI taxonomy): domain Eukaryota; phylum Ciliophora; class Oligohymenophorea; order Hymenostomatida; family Tetrahymenidae; genus Tetrahymena; species Tetrahymena borealis. The sequence goes on along the minus strand of JH651232.1, from coordinate 524,016 downwards.
AAAAAATTAAAATAACTCTTAATTTCTAACTATAAGTTTTAATTCTATTGACGATGATGGAGTCACTGTTATTTCTTAATCTATTAAGAACTTAATAAATTTAAATTACTTATCATTGTAACTCTAGTAAGCCCATTATTATCATAAATTTAATTATTTATTGTAAAGACTTACTATTTTAAATATAGATTTAATTAAATTGGATCATTTGGGATTGTTAAGTTAGGTTAAGGAATTTCTTATTGTCATAATCTTGTCAGTTTAAAGCTTGATATGAAGTATATATACAATTATTTTGAGAAATAGAAAACATATTTAAAAATTGTAATTTACCATTAAGACACAACTAAGTTGGAGATAAAGGTATCAAGTTGCTGCTAACTAGTTTAGATAGATGTTATTAAGTATCAAATCTTCATTTAAATTTTGAGTAAGTTCTTATTTTAAATTATTTTTAAAAAACACATTATAAATATAATTTAATTTTAGAAGAAATTAGTTGGAGTTTAAGGATGAATAATTAACTTCAATATTCTCTAAAATGCATAATTTATAGTATTTATCACTCGATTTAAGGTATTTTAACTTAAGTTTTTATAATTTTTAAGACTTTATCAATATTAATTATTATCATTAACTTAACTGAATTAGTTTTAATAAAATTCAAAATGAAAATGTTTACAGAATTATTAATGATTTGAAGAAGTGCTCTAATTTACATATCATATGTTTAAGGTAACTAATTTAAACAAATACTAAATATATTCAACAAATATTTATAAAAAATTTAGGGCCTTTAAATATTCTATTGCTGATGACAACTATTAATAATTTTAATTTTCAATATAATAATAATTAAAGAAGATAACAAGATTAGTCTATATTAAATAGATTTAAGAATAATTTAACTATTTTGAAACTTATTCAAAGAATAATTGAATGAAATAATTTCTCTAGAAAATAATAATACAATCAATACTGTATATTCTCATTAATTATACTATCCAATTTTTTTGGCTATTAGTGGTTTTAATTAATTTTAAAATTTTAAATTACTGAGAATGTTGGTATCTCTAAAGTTTGAATTAATGAGATTCTGCAGTATATATTAATAGCATTTAAGTGTTACTAAACGTAAGTTATATATTTTGAAGTAAAAATGATTTAATAAATCTAATGAGAATATTTTCTAATTTTTGATTGCTATTACTTAATTTAATTAATTATATTAAATTTTTTTAATTCTCATTTTAAGTAAAATCAACTTTTAATTAATATTAGATTTGATTAATTATATTCGTTAGATTTAAGTTTATTAATAAAAATAATTGTGATCCAGATATACCATATGACTGTTGTAAAGGAATTAATTAATGAATTTAAAATAATTTCAAAAAATATTCTAGATTCCAGTAAATAAAAAATGAAAATCATTAAAGTTAATCAGTTAATATTTATATAAAGATGTATAAATTAAAGAGTCATCCATATATATTTGTCCAGTAATTATATTTTTAAGGTAAAATAAAAGTTATTATTTAATGAAATAAATGAAAAATAGGATTCTAGCGACTTATACCTATTTCATTTACATATTTGAATAATCTAAATATTAAGTCAAGGATGTTAAAGATAAATATTAAAAAATTTAAAGTAGTATTAAATATAGTTCAATAACAGATAAATAAAAAGTAGCAGAATTAAATTAGAAATTATAAGATTCCTAAATAAACTATAAATCAATGATTATTTTAAATGAAAAGAAATTTAAAGGGATTGGTTATTAAGCTTGAAGAAATTGGAAAATTTTACAAATAGAGTCAATTAAATGAAGTAAATTGATTGATAGATAGATAACAATAGTAATAAAAAATTGTTATTTATTAAATTTTAATGAAAAATTTGAAAGGTTTATTTTCTAAAGATGTTATAAGTTTTTTACAAGAATTCTTTACAAAGGTTTGAAGTAAAGATGCAAGAAAATTAAATATAAAAGCTATCATAAACTATAAAAATATATAAAAAAATTGAAGAGATTCATTAAAGATAGATAGATAGGAGTTGGGGAAAGAAAGATAAAGTAAAGCGAATAAAAGGAGAGAAAGACAGTAAGTAAGTAAATTATATTAAGCTGATTGATTGATTGAATTATAATGAGAAAGGTACCTTCAGAAAGTAATTTGAAATTAGTAAATAATTTCTTATAGAAGCAAGAAGGTAAAGAATCATAAGGAATAGGATAAATAACAACGTTAAATATGAACTCACCTTTAGCTCAACAATATAGCAGCAGTTTAAAGGAGAATGCGTAGTATTCAAATAGTCATCTCAGCAAAGCCAATTTACTCTCAAGTCCTACATACACAAGCAGCAATTAATCATAAAATTAGTAGACAAACCCATAAAATAGTAATTATTTTACACTTCTATTTCATCTTGCATTTTTACATAAATTAAATTTCAAATGGCAGGTAATTAATTTATTTTTTTAAATTCTAAGGACTATCTAGCTTAGCAGGACTGAAATCAATAGTAAACCCCTCTCCAATTATGCAAAATCCAGTAGTACGTAAAGGATCTTAAGGTACCAATAGTTTTGAGCCAAAGACCGCTAACATGAATTTTTCTTAAGGATATATTGGTGTTAATTCCTCTCATGCCTAGTAATAATAATAGTTGTCAACAACTTTAAGCAATCATTAACGATCATTTAGCAATTCTAAATTACTACAGTAGAAATACGTTTCATAACCAAGTAAGAATAATAGCATATAAAACCATACCAATATCAATACGAACATGAATAGCTCAGACTACATATTTGCATCTAACTATTCTTCAAGTAACCCTAACACTGTTAACGCTTATAACTCAAATTAAAATACTATTTTACCTAACAATTAAAGTGTTAACAATTAATATAGCTCTGCCAACAATAACCAAAACAACCTTAACTAAACTCATTTTGTCAGTTAGAATTTACATAATTAGTCTAATAATGAAAGCGTATTAGGTTAAAATTAGCAAGGATCATAAGCATTGATAAATAAAAATACTTCTCCTCCTAAAAATAATTTGTAATCATAATCAGCAGTAGCAGTAACAAATAATAATACGTTTAATCTATTTAAGCATAGTTATTTAAAGCCAAATAGTGCTACAGCTAATAATATTTAAAGTAATAATAGCACTACATAGAGTAATTATCCTTCTTCTAGTACATCTACAAATACCAACTCGAATTTGAATAGTACTTCTTCTAAGAATCTTCACAATATAAATAACTAGACTTCTTAGTAGTAGCAATAGTTACATAGTAATATTGGAAAGAGCTCTGTGAATATGAAGCAAAGGCAAACTTATTAAAATCAATCTTCAACTCCTAAACAAGCTACCCCTCCATCAGGACATTAAGTAATAAAAATGTTTGATAATTTTTTAGCAGATATGAAAATATAGTTTATTACAGCATAAATCCGACAATATATTATAAGGAGAATAAATAATCTAGAATAAATGTATCAATCAATCAATCATCTCTTTTTATTTACTTTAACTCAAAGAATTGAATGAAACTACCTTTTAAATTATTGATTTATTTAACAAAGGAATATATATTTACTTAAAGGTATCAATTTCAGCAAACAATTTTAACGGAGATATATATTAAAAACATTAGGGTACTAGACAATTATATTCCTACTTTTACTTATTTTAACAAGCATATTCAGCCCTTCAAATAAAATTAAAAATTTTATAAACAAAAACAGCCATCAACAGTAATCATACTTAACCTATGGATTATTATCTTTAAAAATACTTATTTTAGATTGTTTATTTTCATTTCCCATTCATAAAAAAAATTAATAGATTTTCTAATCCTAATTAGAAGGAAAATTTAATTTTAGTTTTAAATAAAATAGGGGTAACTCTCTTCTTATTAGAGTATTGATAAGCAGAGCCATTTATAGTCTATAGAAAAAATAAAAGAGGATATTAATAAAAAGTTAATCTTACAATAGCAGATAAATTAATAGATAGGAAATAGTAATTTAAATTCTAATGGAAGTAAATCATCTACTCCATAAGGCGTATCTAACAAGATGAGTAGTTCTAATTCTGAACATAAAAATAACAGCACAGCTGCAACAAATAACATTTTACTTTCTATAAATAACTAATCAAGTTCGATGAGTAGAAAGGTTAGTAATGGAGCAGTATCCTCGAGTAATAATTAAAATAATATAAATAGTTTTATCAATAGTACAAGCAATAACCACATATATATCAATTCTTCAAAAAATTCTTAAGCAAATATAAATCTCAGCCATACAAACCCTACTACTGCTAATATTATAAATAACATCACGAATAACAATAGAATAATTAATGAATCAAGCAGCTTGAATGCTACCAGTATAAATCTGCCATAGGCTTCTAACCCTAATCTTTAATATAGTAGTATAAATGCAAATAATAACTCCTTTACTAACTCAAAAGGAGAGGACAATTCAAGCACTAATATTATCTTTGAAAAAGTTAAAAAAAGAAAGATGAATAACTTATCTATAGGTAACTAACATTCTCCTCACCAGATATCTATATCATAGCCTTAATCACACTTATCTTCATAAAAGAATTTACAATACATCATATAAAATAAATCTCCTAATAACTAAACTCCAAGTGCAAGTGGATAAAATCTAGGCTCAAATGGATAATCAAATTCAAAGGGATTGTCAAAAACTATGAGTTTCTCTGGCCATTAAAATAATTTTTATTCCACGAATTGCTACATAAAATCTCCACCTTCAGTTAATCAATAGAATTCAGGAATTGGTAACACTACTCAAAATTAATCAATTGTTGCATCAATGAATTAAAGTACAAAAATGAAAAATAAAAAAATGAGTAGCAACCATGATATTTATTCTCACATCAATAATAATGCAAATAATAATCCTTAAGGAATAAGTTCTATTATTAACAATTAAACTCACTAATCAACCACTCCTCTTTCAATCGTAGGGTCAAATCCCCAATTATAAAAAATAAACTTTTCTTTGGATGGAGCTGGTTCTACTTCAGGAAATACTACTAATCATGCTAGAAATAGTTCATCAAATAATCTCTCTCCTAAAGTAAATAAAGAGAATCTATTTATGGAATCTTAGCTTAATTCTATTTAAAGTAGTACTACAGGAATAGGTAACTTAAATACTTTGAATGGATCTCAGTTACAATTGAAAGATCCTAAAATATTTTTTAAGAATGCTACATCTTAGTACACAAACAATACAAATAATGGTAAGGGTTTGCTATAGTAATTGAATTCATAGAATACAACACCAACTAATTCTAACTAAATAACTCACCCTACTTTGAATGGATAGAGTTCTTTCAATTAAAAATTCTCAGATTCAGTAGCTGCTTCTCGTTAGCATAACTAGTAAACCTCTAACCAATTTTAATCTGTTTAATAATATCTACCTTAAAATTAAAGCTTAAATTCATCTTATGTATAACCTAGCTCCTAATAAAATACTAATTAGCAATAAGGGAATAATTCATTCTGGTAGCAATAAATGGTAAACAATAAGATTATCTTAAATAAACTAGACAATTTTGATCTCGAAAATACTTCTAATCCTATTGATCACATTTCAGAAATAACTTCTCTTTTATTAATCTCTTTATAAGAAACTCCTTTACAAGAAGCTGTGAAGAAATTTGAAGAAAATGTATAAAAAATAAATTAGGAACACAAGCAGAGATAAAGGTAGTTTTAGCACAAATTGAATACAAAGATTAAAGAAGTAGAGATATTATAAAAGGATCTCAATATTGTATAAATAAAATTAAGTTAAAAAGAGAATGAAATGTTAAAAAGTACAAGCACAAACACAGGCAGTATAAATAAAAAGAAAGCTGATTAGTACACATAAACATCTTCGAAAAAGAAAAAGGAAAATGATAAAAATTCAATTATACAAATTTGTGACTAGAATGGAAATGTTTAAGAAGTAGATACTGATAAAGAAAATGAAATGTTGAAAGATTATATTCTTGAACAAGAAAAGAAAGTCAATCAATTCAAGGAAAAGGAATCCAAGATGATTAAGTTGCTACTAGCTGTTAAGAAAAGAGGAATTGACATAGATGACATCTACAATAATGATGTAATCAATGAAGACTCTAACGATGAAATTCAAAAGAATAACCCTCCAGCTCATGCCTTCCCGATCAAAAAGAAGAGAAATTAAATAGATCCTGAATTCTTTAAGAAACTAGATAATGAATATTAATATGCTGACAATTCAAGTAAAAAATATTTTTTAATATTTTATTTTTCTAATTTTCTAATATAATGTTACCCTATTTTTTTATTTATTGAATAGTTGTTAATGATTCTGATGAAAGCAGTTTTGGTTTTTATGGAAAACCTAGCGATAGAGAAGGTAATTAGTCAGTATAAGGTAAATCGTAGAAGAATAAAACCAAGAAAATACCTAAACCTGTACCAAAGATTCCATAAAAGCTCCAAGAAAAGTTCAAATAAAATCTTTAAAATATAAAAAAATAAGAAAGTGATGATGATGACGATGAAGAAGATAATAAATAATTCCATTAAAATATACTAAGCACCCTATAAATTACTTAAGAATAATTAGATCAACTATAAGAATAAATTTAAAAAGACCCTAATAATCTCACTCCCGAATAGATTCATTTAATTTAACAAATTCATTAAATTCAGCAGTAATATGAAAAATAATAACAAGAAGCAGGTACTCAATAAAATAACCAAGGTTAGCAATAATAAAACTATTAATAATAGAATTAAAACTATCAACAATAATAGAACTATTAATTAAATAATAATGAGTAGATTCTTAATTTTGATTAAGATTCTTCTTGTACTGAGAGTTAAATTGATATGTAAAGTAACATTTTACCTTCAGACCTCAAAAAATAACTCACAACAATTTCTAAGTAAACTGATGATGACATTCAAGTAATTGATTAGCACCAATTAGATGTAGAGGAGGAATTTGCTAAATACTTTGTATAAAAATGAGAATAATCTGATGATTTGATTGAAATGATCGATCATTTATTTAGATAAATTAACAAGCTTCAAAATTAATAAATAGATATATTTCATTACTTATTCTTTAAAATCTAATACACTACATAACTATCTTTGAAAGAAAGAGAAAATAATAAATAACTTCAAATAGAATTATATTGTAAATAAAATGGTAACTTCTCTAACTATATTATGCACATCAAAATCTTCTTGAGAATTTCTTAAACAGTCTACATAGTCTATTTAAGCATAAGATTAAAAGTAGTAAATTTATTATCGTTCAAAGACAAGTTTTTGAGTTTTAGAAATTGGTTCCTTCTAGGTTAAAATCTCCTACTTAAAGAATATAAAAAACAAGAATATATCTACTTTACTTTTTCCCTTAATTTATTTATTTATAGTTGAAGTTTTACACACACATACACACAGTATAAAATATCCAAATATATAAATTTATATTATATTAAAGTATCTATCCCTTAATTGTTATCAATCAATCTATTGATTCTTACCTTCAGCCTTTTATAGCTATTTTCTTTAATCATTAATAATTCACATTTTTTTCTTGTTTACTACTCTCAAAAATAACTTCAATTAATTTTCTAAATTATTATTATTTGTTTGAAAATAAAAAAATTTTAAAATTCTAAAAAATGCATTTATTTATTTTAACCTTCAAAATTATCAGTTAGCTATTAATTGTTGCTTATGTGATTGAATTTTATTAATTTTATTATCCATTTGTTCTATCTACCCAATTATATTTTTAATTAATTGTAAAACTGCAAACAATTTAAATTCTTTTAAACATAAAACTTTTTATTTGATTTCTACATTCTTTCGATTTATTTAAAAATTTCTTATTAAAAATGGTAAAAAAATAAGTAAAATAAAGAAAAAATATTTTAAAAAATTTGCTTGATAATAAATAGTATTATATGATTACAATAATAATTGTTTTTCTTTCAATTTTATTTTAAAATTATAATTTAAAGCATCGATAAAGAGACATTTGTTTAATAGGCAGTTTGATTAGGAAGGTAACCAAATTATTTTATAGAAAATATTAACAGTAGAAGTCAATATAAAAACAAATGATACTATATTTAAAGTAAACAAATTTAAATATTAAAATATTAATCTTTAGATAGATTCATTTATTTATCGAAATTTCATTATTTCTTTTATTCATCAAGTTTATTTCTTCTTTCTTCTGCATATCTCATTTCTTCAGCCCTACTTAATTCCTATTGCCTCATCATTTCTTCTAATTCTTATTATCTTTTTCTCTTCATTTCTTAGGTAACTTTATCAGCTTCTCTCTTTCTATTTTCATTTTCTTTAGATTTTTATTCCTTTTCTCTATCTTCTTATTCCCTTCTTTCAGCTGCATTTGCTTATTCTTCTTTGTTAATTTTATCTTATTCTTTGGTGATCTCTTCTAATAATCTTTTCTTGGTGGCTTAATACTTTTATTCACCATAAGTACTGTAAATCATGAATCCTAAAATAAGCAAGGATAATAAAACTAATGTAATAGCTACTAATAAAACCTAAGTAATTCTAAATTCATTTTATCCCTTTTAATTAATTTTAATTAGATTAATTCTATTCATTATTTGTTATTTAATAAATAATAATAATAATATTACAGTGAAAGGTATTGCCCATGAAACATCTCCTAAATATCTATAAATGAAAGAGCTTCTATTTTTTGCAACTTAATGTAAGTAAATGAGAGATTAGGATAATACAGTAGCCAATACAATATAAAGAGGAGCTATAAAAATTAATGACCATACAGTATTAAATATGGTTCCAAAAGTTGTTAAACTTGTCATCTCTACTTATTCTTATTTCCTAAATCAATTTAAATTAATTTGCAAATCTTTAATAATTTAATTATTTTTGAATATTATATTTATTAGTTTATTCATTTCAATTAAAATCTTAAATATAAGAAAAATAATCTTCATATTAATCCTATTGTGCTTCTAAAAATTATAAATGGTAAAAATATTCTTCATAAATATTCATTATTCTTCTAATAGAAGATATCATAATCTTTGCACAATTGTAATCAAGAAAACAGTGGAAAATTTTTCAACTTTTAAAAAAGTATAAGATTAAAATTATTCATCATTTGCTTTTAAAAATATATTAATTTAATAAAATAAAATTATGAAGTAATTTAAGAATTAAATTATATCATTTAAAGGATTAGAGCATATATTAATACTTTAAGTTAAATATCACTTGTATTATTATTATTATTATTATTATGCTCACAATACTATAATTTTGTTTTTAATCTTTTAATTTTAATAGTAATTTATTTCGTTTTTGAATTTAATATTATATATTTCTAGAAAGATGGATAAATGAAGAGTGGCGATAGATCAATCAATCAAAACTTAGATTGTTTTAAAACTATGAAAATTAATTAATTGATATTAATTGAATTAAAATATTCTACTCAATTATACATATTATGTATTACGTATTAATATAATATACTATTTTACAAATTAATAATAATTAATCAACTATTTCTTGCTGGTTAGTTATCTAATCCTTTTTTCTAAACTCAATTAAAAAATCCTGCTGTAGCTTATTATTACTATTGTTATATTTTAGATGAGTTCATAGATGCAAGTTCGTTTTAAGTTAAGGAAAAGCTTGTGAATTTTGCTGTTTATTTCCTCTCTTATAGTTTTTAGAGATGGCTGTTAGTAGCAGTAGGAGCATTATTTAATATATTTTAATTATTTTAATATTACAAATCTTCATTATAAGATGTCTGTTTCTATTGGTTCATAACTAAAGAAACAAACTAATGTTAGCTTATCTAAATCTATTACTAGAAAGTACTTTTATTGTTTGCCATATTTGTACTATTATTATTGCTATTATAATTAGAATTACATTAGGATTATAGTTAACTCTTTAGATTATTGCCAGTATTCGCAGATGATGTATTAGTATTTTACTGATTATGTAGAGGAATTTGTTTTTAATTTTAATTTTAGAAAAACGAAGCTTAATAATTGCTACTGCTGATGTTATTACTATTATTAGCACTTAGTAATTATATTCCTATCTACTTATTAGAATTAATAGTAGTTGGCTATGTTTTCTTTAATTAGGATTGACTATTTTGACTTATGGCATTTTAATTTTAATATGAATTAACTTTTAAATACTATTATTAGTTCTAATTTAATTGCAATTAAATAATATTCAATATTTCTTATTGCTTGAGTTACTTTGCTTCATCGGAAGTAGGTGATTTTTGACATTTACTATTTATCACATTTGTAAATTTATTTTAAGAATTTACATTAGTTTATTACAAACTTTTAGGCTACAATAGATTGGATTTACTCTAAGGTTACTTTTGCTATTTAGAATCATTTGGTGAAGTATAACTACCATTAACCTTTTAATTTTATTTATTTGTAGTCTATTAATTAGCAACGTTAATATACTTGTATTATTAATTAGATGAATATTAGCTTTGAAGCTAATATGTTAAAGGTGTTTACTATTAAGATTATTATTATTATTATTACTTCTACTACTATATTATAGAATTTAAATTACTTTATTGATTGGTTTATTATTAAATATTATTAAATTTCTATTATGATTGGGATGCTTGGGGCTTTTAAAGGGATTAACTTGAGTGTTAGTTCATATATTAGCTTTAAAAAGTAGATGGATGTTGTAACTAACTGTTTGTTGGAGTAGCTGACGATGAAGCTTATTAAGATTACTATTGATTGATATAAATATTTGGAGTTATCTTTTAATAAGGAAGATAATTTTATTAAGTTATATTACTACTATTATTTTATTATAGATTTAATTAGCTAGTCTATTAAGGCTAATTGAATTCTTACTATTACTAAATCGGATATTGTTAGCTTGATGGTTAATATTGATTTTAAATATTCTAATTAGAAGAAAGAGGTAGATCATTAAAGTTACTATTACTATTTTGGTTTAGTTGTTAATTATTAGTTTACATCATCTAATGATTGTTCGATGATAAGTTTGAATAAGCCTTCATTTAATCAGTGTACTAATTCCTATTGTTTCCACTGTTTAAAATAAATTACTAATTAGATTAAACTTTATTATAAGTACCAGATTAATTATTATTATTATTATTACCAGTAGGTTGTATAGAAGAGTAAGCACTAATTTAATTTGTTACTGCAGTAGAAATATTAGATTATTCTCTTTAACTGTTGTTTACAATTTATGATTAATTTTAGTTATTATTTGTATTTTAACTTTTAATCATACTCGATTAATTATGATTACCAATTGATTAATTATTTTACAAAACATTACTACTATTCTATAAAGTATTATATGAGTTGCTGAACTAGTTATTAACATTGCTTGCCTAAGTTGCAGAATTTTAAGAGGTATTACCATAGTGAGTATTTTACTATTGATTAGTAACACCTTATAGAGTACTAGGTAATTATTATAGTGAAGATTATTAAGTAGTAGATATCTATTAATTAATTTATTAAAGTGAAAGATTATTTTATTATTGGTTTGGTTAATTTACATGGTTCATAGCCATCTACGAATAGGATTTATGTATTTGTTATTAATAAGGATTTAATTTAGATAAACTATCTTAATTAGTAGTTGAGTTCTTTCCAATAGCTTATTAATGAGAAGTTTATTAGATTACTTAGGCAGAGGCTTAAGTGAATGTACTATATTGAAGTGATTAAATTTAATTTTAAGTAGTATTTTAATTATCAGAGGAATTTCCAAGTAAAGAAAACCCATGCTTTCTAGAGAGAGGCTCTTCTTCAGGTATGTGCATAGAATGAGAAGGACAAGGTTTCTCCAGATTGGTGACTTATTCTTTTAAGTTTGAAGGCTAAGAAGGATTTTAGTAACTTACTTGATTATTGGAATTAGACATATATATTTGCTGCTACTGCAATTGTATCTTACTATAATTCTATTTATAAATATCCTTAATTTTCTCAATTTAATTTGTATTTAAGCTCTAATTTAATTATAAGTAATTAGAGTAAGATGTATATTAAATTACATTATTTGCTTATGAGGTGCTGCTATTTTATTAATTTAAATTATTTACATTTGAGCTACTACCATTCAGCTATGAATTTGCTGACAAATCTCTTTCAGGTCTTTATTTTAGTTTTGATGTGTTCAAACCAGAGGATTAATTAGGTAGGGTATTTAATTGATTATAACCAGAAGTATTCAAAGTATTAGGATTAGTATTATTTAATTTTTTTATTGTTGAAGCAGCTAAAGTATCCTAATCTAATAATTTCTTTCTCTTCTCTTCTTATATCTATTAATGGTCTTTAAAGAATCTACCTGGATTATAGCTAGCAGGTCTATTACTATTTCCTTCCATTTTTTAAATTTAAGATGGTTATTTTAAGTATTCGAGATAATTTAACTCATAGCTTTCCTTTGCATCAGTTCTTGGAGTTAAAGATTTCATTTCATATTATTTTTATTCTCTTTAAGAAAGGTTTCCTTAGGATATAGTATGGTCAATCATTTTTTTACTAGTAACCATAATCGATTACATACTATTATTTGGTAAATCTTTATAAGAAAGGGAATCTCTATTAAAAGTATCATTATTATTCTATTATTTTTTTTAGAAGTTGAGTTCTTTATCTCTAAGAGTTGAAGGATTATTGCCATCAGTCCTCACTGCATTAGAAGAACTATCTCTTTTATTCGAAGCATAGTTAAGATTTAAATAGATTAATTAAGATTGATTAGGTTAAGTAACATTGTTACCAATTTATTTTCTGCTCTAATATTATTACTATGACTACCCCAGCTTACTTTAACTGCTGAAAGTAGGATTTGTAATACTTCTAAATTCTTTAAATGATTAATGATTTAGCTAGGATTCTAAAGGTTTATTTGTTTTTTCATCTTCACTTTCAGATGTAGAAGGCTATAATAAGGCTTATAATTTCAATTCTTTACTTCTTTCATCTTCGTTAGGATCTACTTTTAAACTATTTCTGCTAATTAATTTAATATTATTTAAATCCTATCCTTTACAACCTTCCAATTATTTATAACTATCCATTCTTAATAATTCATTTTACTTATTCTATTAAGGTTGTTGTTATGTTTAATAATTGTTTTCATAAATATCTCTGCTACTGTATTTCTTTAATGTCAAAATCTAATTTTATCTACAATAGCTGTTACTTTCTGTATATGTTACTGAGTGCTCTCTTTTTTAGGGTTGCGAATCTAAATGTTTATATCCACTAAGATTCAATAATGAGTTGTTATTAGAGTTTTTATCTCTAGAACTTTTATTAAATATTTCTCTCGCACTATCATTTGTTAGAATTCTTTCCCGTTAGCTTGACACATGTGTAGATTAAATTGATCTCTTCTACCTTGTCTTATACTTTGTTGTATTAACCGGAGAATTAGTCCCAAATACATTGAACCATTCTAACGTGCTGTGAGATGTTTTAATTAAATCAAACAAGGGAATTTAGTTATTCTTAATTTTCTTATACTTATAAGCACACTCTTCTAATAATCTACGAGTAACCTTAAATCTTTTCATTTCTCTTAAAAATAATACCTTTTTGAATAGTACAAAATAGCATTTAGGAACATAAATTTTACTATAAAATAATTAATTATTTCAATTAAAATTACATGAGAAATTGGATATTCAGAGAATTTGTCTTAAAGGTATTCATATATATCCTCTTATGATCTTAGCTATAACAATTTTTTTCTGTGAAGTGAGAATAAGGCAAGAACCGCTTTAATAATTGACTTAAACCCCTTAAATATGAATAAATTTAATATTTTTATCATTAGCTAAATATCTATGTCGTTAGCAAAGAAAGATAAAAACCATCTTTAAATTGTGATTTCGTATTGAACACTGAAGATTTTCTTTTTTAATCATAAAATAAGATTAGTTTACATCAACATATAGATTATTCTTAACGGAAAAATTAAATTCTTGTTAATTTTACCATGTGATTAAATAAATCAGGAATAAAATTCTTAAAAAAGCAAGATGTTTGAAAAATAAACAGCTAAAGATTCTTGAATTGATCTACAAAAAGCTCTCCATAATTGTACTTTTCCAAGAATTACTTGGTAACCCAATAAGCTTCTTCAGGTGGCATAATACTTAATAAAACTGCTGCTAGATAATTAATTCCTTGAATGTAACCTAATTATGAATTTGATGAAGAGAATGCTTTTAATATCTACGTCAGGCAAAGCTTACTAATTTATTAATATTGAATATAATATTTGTATATTGTATTTTAATATTCTTTTTTTTGCATGCTTGTATGAATCTTCTCTACTGAATTGAAAAAAAATTAATGTACTTTCGAGGGGATTTGAAAAAATCCTGATCTTGAAATGTGCGATCAACATCATTGCCTATAACTTCATCATATTAATTATTCATCTTGCTAAAGTGCTAATTAAAAATAAAAGGTATAGTTAAAATAATTTAATATTTTAATTATCTTTAAAACAATAAATAATTGATGAATATTTACCTAGTATTATTGAATAATTATCTTTCTATTGTTATCGATCTGCATAGCTGAATTGAACATGCTCTAATAGTATAGGATATTTTCCTATAATTTTTACAGAAATATGTGTAAGCGTAAGGATTACTATGTAAAACTGTAAGTGAGTAAATATTCTTTTATTAAATCAACTTGATGGTGATATCATAGTTATTACTAATTAATTGTGCTCCTAATTTTTCAAAACAGATTTTACCCAACAGCAAAATTAAAGTTTATGATAGGAGTTTTGGTTGGATACACAATTAACATCAAATATTCAAAATAAAAATTTACATTAGTAATAAGGAATTCCATTCTACTTTCAATGATGCTCTTAAATTTGGTATCTCTAAATTATCTAGAGACTTAGAGTAACTTAAAAATTTCAGCAGGTAAAAGATAATTAAGAACTAGCTTGAAAAGCATTTCATAGAATAGTTATTTATTATTTTAAGCAGCTGAGTAAGCTTTAGCCTTCATGTATACCTATTTATTATGGTATTGCTCTAAATAACTCCATACTAAAGAGCCATTATTATTATTATTATTGCTGTTTACTAGATTCCCTTTTAAATTACTTCCTAATCCACTATATTTATACATAAGAAAAAGTTAATTTTTTTTAACGAATTTTCTTTTGATAGATTATTTGGTTTCTTTAGTCAAATATCTGGTAGAATTTCCACCAAAATGCTAATAAAAGTAAACTTTCAATTTACTTTTTCAATGAGGGCTTTTCTAGGGAGTTACGCAACTTCCTTATTTAAAGTTTTTAATGTGATTCTTCTAAATATTAATCGTCATTTACATAATCTGAATTCCTATGTTGATTAGTAGAAATTAAACTATTCATTGATATGCTTAAGTAAGATGATGCTACAGTATCTGTATTTCTGATATTTTTCCCATTCTCAACGATAGTATTCATGATCTAAACTAATTATATACTTTCTCCCTATACTGATATTCAACTTATTTAATCTAATACTTTCCCTATCTGTTTATGAGGGCTATTCTTTTTTATCTTAAATAGTTGATCAATGTCCCTTTCTAATAATTTTCCTTATGTTTTTGATCTATAAAGTAAGTCAACACTTATTTTAGGATTAACAAAAAATTATCTAAAATCAAAGTGCTATAGAAACAAACTATATTGATTAACAAGAAGTTGGTACATAAAACATAATTTTATCAAACATTCAAAATAATTAAACTCAAAAAATATATTCACTAAAATTGAATTTGATTTTGTTTAATTTCTTTTCCATAATACATTTTATTTATTCTTTTATAAACGATGATAGTATTTTATAATACGTTTAATGAAACTAATCTATAGGCATATTTAACTGCATAATAAACAGAATAAGCTAGCTAATTTATAATTATAATTTGGAACAAAAGAATAGTTACTATTTTTCAAAAAAAGTATACTCTGGATTTGTCTTTATTTGAAAATTTAATAAATTTAACAACAATATTTCTAACTTTATTTGGAAATAAAAATCTTGCCATAATCTCTTAAAATATCTTTACTACTTTTATTTATAATAGTTAGTGATGATATTTCATTATTGTTTTTAATTCTGCATGTGATTGATGATGCATTTTTAATCCAGTTGATGGCTTTTCAACTTACAAATTAGTTTTATTACAGTTATTTCAAATCAATTAAATATAATTTTTATTTATTTTCTATTTTTATTGACATTTGATTACTAAATCAAAGTTTATTTTAGAAAAATGATGAATTTAAAATAATTCAAATAAAGAAAACGAAAAATTAAAGTTTTTTTTTCTTTCTTCGTAAAATAACAGATTTGTTGAAAATTCCTGATTTAAAAGAATTTAGGGTATTAAATGCCTTATACTAAAAAGATCTGTTGTATCTGATTGATCTTATAATTGATTTATCTACTTAAGTTAATAATAATTAACTATTTAGAGAATAATTAAATCAATACTGTTTGTAAATTATCCATTTTCTGGTTATAAATTATTTTATTTAATAATCTAATATCCCCAATTTAATATTTCCTCGCTATTTCATAATTAATCTTCTTTATTTTAATGCCTTCTAAACTTTATTTTATTTTTGCTTATAAATACCCTTTTATAACAAATAAACTCACATTCAATATTAAATTTTAAAGACATCTTTCATAGCTTAATTTGAAGAGATACAGGCAAAAATAGCATTGATATCTGCAATTGTGACATTTTATTTGCTAAAGCTATATAGAATCCTTTGTTTTGTATCTCTTACTATTAAAATAAACTATGGGAGCAATTAATAAAAAGATATCTTTTAATAAAAAGGAAGAAATTTATAAATTTTTGTTAGTGCTAATAGTGTTGATTTGGGGGTTATTTTGGGGGTTTTTGTGTTATATAAGGATCTAAAAAATGGGGAAATGAGGTGGGATAAAGAAATGCGATGATGAGATGATCGGTTGATGATGATTACAAGGAAGCGATAAGAATAACAAGTGAAGAATGAATGAATTAATGAATATTTTAGTTAGATCATTTTTGCAATACACGAGTAAAAATGTGTTAGTAGTTATATGCTAAGTAATTTTATAATAATTAATAAATAGCAAACGGTGGAAAGCTAATCTAATTTAATACTGCTAAGTCTCCTATCTAATAATTTGAACTTAATAATTCAATCTATGCTTGCAACTATCCTAATGTTGATATTGTTGTTATTTATTATGATAATGATTATAATGACATTCCAATTAGATCTTCCTATTTTTTCCCTTTTGCTTTAGATTTCAACTACTATTACTTAAACTTTTAATACAATTAAATCAAATTTGCCATTCCTTAAGACCGGCACTTCTCTTCCATGAGGAAGTAATTTTATCAGTAAGGAAGACGGTAGTCCAGGCATAAGCGAAAGTACGAATGTAGAAAGCATTGAAACCAACGTAGAAACCAGTGATACCTTCGTGGTGAAGAAGTTATTTGCAAGCATCAGCCCAACCAGCATAAACTAATCTATTTTTAGTGGGGTCAGCGTTTTATGCAAGGAGACGGGTTCTAATGGTATCGAAGGGAAGAGTAGCTGTGGTACCCCAGAAAGCAGCCCAGGCAAGAGCAGCATACTTATTCCAGGTCATATCACCAAAAGTAATCCAAATCTTTTCATTTAAATAATCATAAGGACCAGTCAAACTGATGTTAAGAATGACTGCTCTGAGAACATTGGCATAAGCACCTCTGAAGAGGGCAGCATTACCACCTTCACTGGAGGCAATTTTGTTAATACCGTCCATTAAACCATTGTATCCCCATCTCCATTCCTTGGGTTTACCACCTTCAGCGATAGTACGAGTGTTAACAAGATCAGCAGGAGTGGTTAAAAGAGCAGCTAAACCACCAGCAAAAGCAGCAATAGCACCCTTTTCTCTGTGAGAAAGATCGTTGTGGGCCTTAACGGGTTTAGTTCTATCATAAATAAGCTTATAAGTAAGATTTCTGATGAAAATATAGCTCAAACGACCAATCAAATGGGATTCAAAACCATGGAAGAAACCACGCAATCCGTTACCAGTGGCGTGAATCTCACGGAATACCTTGAAAGGGTTGATACCCATGTATAAATTTTTGTTACGATTGCCAATACCTTCAGCTCTAATTTGGGTTCTAACCTTAACGAATTCGACAGGGTAAGTAATGGCAGTGGAGATAGCATTAACTGATAATGATAATCCTAATACTTAAGTAGTAGAAGGCTCCCAGTATCTTTTGTATGAGTAATTCATCCTATATACTTATTCCTTTTCTTTTTCTGCTTTACCAAAATTTGGCTATTCTTCTTTTCCTTCTTCTTAATTTTTCTTTTTGAAATTCTTTCAAAATTATTAAGATATCCATATAATTTATATCATATTCCTATTGAATCCTTATTCATTATATTTGCTTGTATTTCTTTATTATCTTATTCATTTATAATCTTCTCCCATCTCTTTATTCTCCTCATCCTTTTCTTGTTTATTTTATTTATTTTTTTATTAATTGCTTGTTTTTATAGCTAGCTAGCTTTCTTTCTTTCTCTCTTAATTTATTTATTTATTCGCATGTCTCATTTTCAATCAACTATTTATTAGTTATATATAAAGAAGCAAGGTTTGTATTCATTCATTAATTGAATTAATAAATAAATCAATCAATCATATTTTATTTTTTCCTCGAGTTTATATTCTTATTCACTCACATCTCCATTTATTTATCTTTATTAATCATATCCAATAATTGCCTACGTACTTTTTTATTTAAGTATCCAATCTCCAATATTTTACTTTATTTTCCTTTTATTTAGATAATAGATACTTTAAAATTTCTAATAATAACTTAAACTTTTTTATTTTTTGGCGAACCTTTATTTTTATCATAACAAATCACCAACAAATAAATAATCTGATCAAAAAAGATATAAAAGAGTATTTTTTAAATTTAAAGTTTAATTCATTTATTCTTTCTTTTTTAGTGATAATATTAAATTCATGTTTTTAAATAGAGCCTATTTAAATCTTTAGATTCAATAAAATATTTATTTAATTATTCATTAATTTTAATTTAATTTAAATTAGATTTTTAAATGAAAAAGTAATAATATTCTGTATAATTCTCTAAAAAACATTTTAAAATATTACTTTAATAAAAAGAGATATCTAATAGTAGTAGTAGTAGAAGAGAAGTAACAATTTATAGTGTAAATAGGTACAATTTATAATAAAACTTCATTTAATTTCATTAATTAAAATACTTACAAATAATAGAAGAAATATATGATTTTCAAAATAATTTTAAACTTTTTGAAATAAATTAACTACTTTATAAGATTGAAGAGAGAAGGAGATAATTTATAACAAACAATCTATTGAAATTAAACAGAGATCGATCAATGAATTATTTTCACTTTTTCTTTTTATTAGTAGCAGCAGTGTATACTTTCTTTAAATGATCAAGTAAATGCTTGATTCCAAAAATTACATTTTCATCTCTTTTCACGCCTTCTGGAAGTTCGCCTACATAATTGAAGTCAATATATTTAAAGGCATATGAATTATTTGTATTGTCCACTATAGCCATAACTGAAGAAGCAATGAACTGACGAGTATTTACATTCTCATGAAAATCTAATAATTCTTCAATAAATTAAATGAATTACTAAAGTGGGCCAACATTAACTTCATCAAACTTGGGTGTATTCGAAGAGAATAGCTTTTTAATATATTCATAAACATCTTTATATGATAAAGTGGTTAAAAAACTCCCTTTCTTTAAAATCTCGGCAGGAATTCCTAAATCATTTTTAAAAATGGCACCACTTAAACGATACCCGTACTATGTAGTGGTACTTTTTAAATCTTTTTTCTAAGCAGCTTTTGATTTCTCTTCACTATAAGAACTATGAAGAGTAGTGCGACCTAATTTAAAATCTATAATAGAGCCTTTAGATCTTCCATAATTTAAATTCTCTAGGACTACATACTCACTGTTATTGTAATTCTCAATGCCTACAAATTTAGGGATGAACTTTTTAAGCTTTTCATTTTATTCTCTGTAAGGAGAGTTAGGATTATTTAATTCTTTATAGAAAGCTATTTCATTTTTCTTGCATTTCTTCCATATTTGATCTCCTTTAATCATGAAATTGGATTCATGACCTGCTGAGATTTGTGAAGTCTCAGTTACATTTTTAATCATCAGTTAATCATATTCATTACCAAATTTGCTCAAAGATTTCCAATAATTTCCATATTCGGCTAAGCTCTGTCTGACTGCATTAAAACCAACTATATTAGGCATAATTCTATCCTTTAATTCTTAAATGCTACATTATCTTTATCCTTTTTCTAATGGGAATTTTTCACCAATTAAAGTTCTAAGTACAGCTTCTGCAGCCCAACTTATACTCTCTAAATTATATCCACCTTCTAAGCAAACTAATAAGTTACTTCCATTTGTAACATCCATTAATCTTCTAGTCATGTAGCTATTTTTAATAATAAAGTGAATTTAAATACCATTTAATTAATAAACACTATTGTATGATCATATTGTATGTAATTTAGTAGTGCATAAATGTTAGTTTTAATTCTAAGTAACTTCTCTAAATTATATTTTAATAGAAATGGTTTAACCTTATGTAAATCATCCATACATCTAACAAAAACTTTTTGATTTAATTTTGATTTGGTTAAAGTTAATTTTGATTACATTAGTTATTAATAATTTGATCAATTTTATTTATTTTGCTTAACTACAGACCAACGATTAAATATCTACTAAAATCCAAATCAAAAGATTATAAGAGATAATTTTTTTTATCGTTGAAAATAAATTTGGGTTTCAATTTTTCATTATTATAAATAAACAAGTAAATAATTAAAATATATTATTGAAGAAAGAATTACGCATATCCTTCGTAAGTGACTTTACATTACCCAAGAGGATCGCCATCAGCAGAATCAAAACCTGCAGAAATTAAGACAAAATCGGGCTAGAATTCCTAAATGATAGGCATGGCCACTCTTTCAAAAGCATAGATATATTCATCAGTACCTGCAGTAAGTGCATTTTGACTATAACCAACATCCCAAGGGATATTGACACTGTAACCTTTTCCTTATCCTGTTCCATTATTAGTGACTGACCCAGTTTAAGGATAGAAAGAACCTAATTTAATAGAAAATATATATTACTAATTCGTATACATTTTTAATTGTAAATTTTTGTAGTTTTTTTCTCATATTTGCTTAAGTTCTTTATTAATTTTGATTCTCGAAATGAATGTATTCAATGTTTACTTTTAGTACAAAATTTTTATGTTTTCAAAGGCAAAATAAAGGAGTATTTGTTATAAATTAATGTAAATAGGGTGGATCCTTACCATCGTCATGTCTGTGAATAGAGATTAATAATACTGAAGGATCGTCTTTAAATATATGCTATGTCCCATCTCCATGATGAACATCCCAATCGAATATAAGGACTTTTTTGACTCCATGGTTCCTTTGCAGATATCTTGCAGCTATTGCTACATTATTAAAAAAGCAAAAGCCAGTGCAAACTTTTGATTCGCCAGAGTGATGGCCTGGAGGTCTGATAATACAGAATGCATTCTTCCATTGCTTTTCCATAATTCTATCAATAGATTCTACTACACCTCCTGTTCCCAAGTATGCAGCATTTTTGCTGTGTTCATTTATGTAGGTGTCAAGCATGTAAATTTCTTTCTTCTTAGTTTACTCAGGCCACATACCTTCTATGAACTCAATGTACTTATCATCATGCACATATTATATGATTGATTTATCAGCTGGTTTTAACTTGTCGATTACCTAGACTAGGGGTGACTTTAACAACTCTTGGGTAGTCAAATGATTGAATATGCTTTAAAGTCTTGCTGGGCATTCTACATGCTATCTTACTGATTTGTGCTTTAGCTATTCTAAATCATACAAGACACCTGTTTGTCCACTTATGCTTAAACTATTTAAATGTTCTTCTATCCCTTCCATAGCGATCTATTTATCTTCAATAATTGTTTACATTCAATATTTCCTATTTTCTCCTTATTTTTTGGGCAAGATTGCTTTCACAATGCAAAACTAATTAACTATTTTTTTGTTATTTTTAGATTTATTAATTATTAAAGTTTTCAAAATTATTCGCAAATTTATAGAGAAAGATAAATTGATAAAAAGAAATAGTGATATTCCTATTAAAGAGGTGCTATATTACGTATTTATAGTGGCAAACTACTTGAATTTAATTATATTAAGTAAATTTTTGTAAAGTAAATCACATTAATTTAAATGGTAATTGACTTGCTATGCATATATAATTACAAAAGTTAGAGGGAATAAATGCAAATAGATTTTAAGTTTTAGATTGACTAAATAATAAATTGCCAAGTAAAATTATTTGATATATTAAAAGGCAGGCAGGCAGGTAGGCTGGCTTTTTTAGTTTTAACTTGAATTACTAAAAATAAATAATATAAAATTAATAATTAATCTCTAGAGTGACTGACAGAATATCTACTATACATAACTATTATTTATTATCAATTCTTAGTTATATCCAATCAATCAATCAATCTTTTACTAATCTCATAGAATCAAGAGAAATATTACTATAGTATACAATATAACCTGAATACTATATCCTAAAACTACTCCAGTATTAATGTCGAGTACTAAGTCTATTTTATATAACAATTAACATTTTCATTAAATTTCATTATTTATGCTAGTTCCATTTTTTTATTTTTAAAAAATAGAACTATTTTTAATAAATTACCTTCTGGTGAAATCATAGTCTTGAATTTTAATCTTACAATTTTTGTAGCATCCATTAAATCTGGATAGCCAGGATGGACACTGCCGCCAATTACATATGCATAATAATCTAAATTAGAAGTTAAATTATATAAAGTTAGATTGAATGACTTATATCCTTCTGATATCTCTACAAAACCATTAGGGGCAAGGATATTTTTATGATCATATCCCCAATAAATTTAATCCGGATAAGGAGTAGGTTGGCTATCTGAAACGAAACTCTCTGCAACTACATAAACAAATCCAGGTTTGTCTAAAGTAACGGTAAAATTAGCAACTGTCCAATCAGATGAAACATACACAGGAGGTTAGATAAAACTAGGTTTGTATTGGATGAAAGTACTTGATAAAACCTAGTAAGAACTATCATATGTGGGAATAGCTGACTTTAGTTAAACTGTCTTATTATTCAAAGAATCTGCCATATTCGATGGAGATGGGTAGTATTCTACAAACCTGTTAGATGATATCTATATATCCAGAATGGAATAAACTGATGAAGATGATGAAGAATCTTCTAGTATTCTATTTCCCATTGATTATGTTGCATTTTAGTAGTCTTCCAGATTATTACTGAATTCATTCCTTTGGTTGTAACACTATTGTAATACTCTACTGCTCGAAACATCGCTAAAATAATATTTCTTTATCTGTAATCTATTAAAATTATTAAATTTATAAGTATGTTGTCGTATTTCATTATTGTAAAAATAAAATAATATAATCCATGTAAAATATTAAAATGAGTTAATAAGAAACTAAAGAATTGATTACCTAGCAAGATCAAGTGTTAATACACTTGATAAGTTAATTAAAATGTTTTTAATATCAGTAGCTGTTAATTAGAGAACCTAAAATCTTAAACTGAAATCTGCAGCATTATAACGGTCTAATAAAAAAGAAGGATTCTTAATTTGTTGTAATAAATTTGATGTAATGATAAAATAGAAGGAATGTTACTGCTTGTCACAAATGTAAGGGTAGTAGGATTAGCTAAATTATTTCCCCTATCTTAAACGAAGATATGGACAACATAAGGAGTTTAAGCTGTTAAATTAGTAATATTAAAGTAGAAATCTTTATTAGCTCTATCTATAACCAATTTTCCATACACACTTTAAGTAGTATTAGCAGGAGGTGTTTATTGTAATTAAACCTAGGAAAAAGTAGGGAACACAGTTCCATTTAACGAGCACATATAATATAGCATTGCAGGTTCGTTAACTCTTATATTAATCTATACACTATTTTTCAAAATAGTTACTGTTTGGAGTTAAGTAATTGAAGGGGCAATATAGTCTGCTGCAATTAAATTGAAGTACAATTGAGAAGATTACAATTAAAATAATGGTTCATCAATTCCACTGAGTTAGAAGATAACAGATCCACGAGAAACAGCTGTTCCAATTGTTATTGTTGGGTCTGATATTACTCTAAAGCTCAATGAATTCACTCCTTTTGTAAAATTTAAATTTGTTCTATCCAACTTTATACCTTAATATTGAGAAGCTAAGTTCATTGACACTTCAAAGTTTATATCAGAAGCATAAACGACTGAAAATACAGTATCCAAAGATGTTCCTCCATATGGGATATCCAATATAGATTTCTGGTTGATAGTTATTTCTAGAGATATTTTAAATAAATTAATAAATACTATATTTTGAAATAATGATTGATTGTAAAAATTTAAGGTGTTCAATACTTTATGGATCCAGGATAGTCACTTTTGACTTTTAAATGGGAGTGTATAAAGGTGGAACATCCTCTCCAAGAGTAACCCATTAAATCTCATAATTTCCTGAAAGAATTTATTGTGGGCATGAAATTCTAAAAGGAATGGAAGTTTATCCTAGGTGAATAGGAATATTGAAAGGAATAACTTTAAATCCAGGTAATATTTTTGGTTTTATACTAAGTTCAAGTTAAGCAGGGTAGTCAAGTGTTATGTAAAGATCATCTGTCTAAGTACCAGGGTATAAACTTATGTCATTATCGTTATGAATATGAATGAGTGGGCCTGGATAAATATAGCTGAAATAAAAGGGATCTAAGTTAACAAAACTTCTATCAATAATAACTTTATTAATGCCATCATAAGAAGAAACATAGAAATAGTTTGTAGATCCTTAATATGTAGGATTTAGTACAGAAGCTATTGAAATTTAAAGTGCACCTGAAAAATCCTCTGTGTTACCAGTTATATTATAACGATTTTAAACAATTTAGCAATCAATCACAGGTGCAAAAGATGTAGTTGTAGTTGCACAGCTTGCTCTACCATCATCAATGCTATCAAACTCTGCTGGGAAATCAATAAAAATAGAACCTTATGATAGAATTTTAGGCACTTTATTATCTAACTTAAAGTTAAGTGAGTAACTTGCAGCATATCTCACTTTTTAGTGGCTTGGTGCAATCGATTATACAGATAACCAACCTGGTTCACTATACATTTACAATAAAGCTGCTTCAGGTTAGGAATTGATAAATTTATTATCGTTCTTGTACAATAAAGAAATCTTCAAATAACCCGTATTAGTAAAGGCTACATTTGGATTTGTAATTCCAAATATTTTCACTGAAATAGGATTTGAACTACTAGGTTAATAAGAATCAAAATTTTGTAAGTAAACACCTCTATTACTGACATAACAGCTATAGCTACTACCTTTATATTTTGTTATTAAAAATTTATTTATTTTCTTTGAAAGAGGATTGAATGTATTTACCTATAATACCAGTTAGAATGGAGCATTTAATATTATTACCAAGAAGGGGATCATATTCAATAGGGAATTAGAATAAGAGTTGCATAGATGAAGTAATAATGTCGTTTGTTATAAATTAGAAAGTATAAGTGCTTTATTCACTAATATTCTTTGGATCAAAAGATACAGAGTTCACTGTAATAGCAGGTGATCTTGAAACGGTAGTAATAGTTCTTCCAACCAAGGTAGTTTCGTCAGTGATATCTAGAGTAACACCATCATAAGAAGTTGATATAATGAATCCATCTGTAGTACCTTGATCTGGATTATTAATATTGGTTATAGAAAGTTTAATACTACCTCCTCCTGAATTATATTTATTTTCAATTACTACTGAAAATGTTGAACCACTCAAAGTACAGCTGCTAAATGTAGAAACAGCTCCTCCAATACTGCAGTCGGGTGGAGTTGGTAAAGACTAATTTTACAAAATAATGATTTAAAAAATAAAAATAAATGATATTAAAATGATACCTTGAAGTTACTTTGTGGAAATGTAATTTAGATAACACCTTTTACAGGAATATCTGTTTATGGGGTAAATTGTAAGGTATAGGTAGCTGATTCATCTGCATTCAGAGGGAAAGCAGTAATTGAATTAAAAACAATTTTTCCAGGTGTGAATTAAGGATCAAAATTAAAACTGAAGAAATTCAGAGATTACATTACAATATTTGTGATATCATTTACAGAATCATATTAAACAATTTTTATACTCCATCCTTAGGACATACCATTTGCAGTCATGTCTGAGGGATTCTTAACTCCTGATACCTTAACTTTAAAGGAAGAACCCTTAGCTAAGAATTTATTATTTGCAATCTATATTTAAGCAAAGTAAGTAGTTAATAAACATTCGATAAATAATAGTTTTTTTAAAAATATTTAAGTAAAACCTTGATTTTCAAAAAGAAGGTAAGTAAAATTAAAAAAGAATTTACTGTAATCATTTAAATTGTTAAAGAAATTGTAATTTGTTATGTTGAACTATAGCTTGATATTCCTGATTGAGTTACAGTAGGTAAGGGAGTAGAACTTAAAAGGTTATAGTTAGTAGGGAATTGTATTTATATCAAACTAAGATCTGGAATATTAGCATTCACTGTGAAAGAAAAATCAAAGGAACAATCTACATATTTTAATCCCTTTTATAATAAATTTAATAAGTTTAACTAAAAATTATTTTTTTTATAAATCTTTTACTTTCTTTGGAATAATTATAGATGCCTCAGTAAAATAATTAGGTTATGAATTAGCTAATTATCTATTTCTTTCAGCACTTTTTGTAACACCACTGGGAAGGGTTAAGTAAAGATCGATTGTGGGAGAGGTGGCTGTAAAAGAACTTTAATAATATGGCCATTTTAGATTATTAATCTAGATAGTGCTGCCACCAGCAAATGCTTAGGAAATAACAATTAGAATCATTTCTGCCTTATAATATGGAATACAATACAAGTTAACACCGGCAATAGAGCAGGAAATAGTTTATTCTTAAGAAATGAATCCATTAGCAAATGTAGGTAATTAAATTAACATAAGGTCATTCGCAGCTGGAGAAGTATTAGTAATAAAACTTAAATTGAATGTTTCTCCTACATAATTAGTAGAGTACACTAATCCACCTATATTCTAAACTGTAAAAGTACCAATAGCTATTTTTTTAAAAAATTAATTAAAAAATTGCTATTAATTTATGTTTAAATACCTTAATTAGTAATTGACAGGGCTTTTTGAGCTAAATATTAAAATATATTATTCGTGTTTGAAACAAAAGATAATTATAGGTCAGCTGTTGTACCAGCACCCTATGGATTTAAAATATTAGGAATATGGATTCTAACCTAAGTATTTGCTGATATAAACCTATTTTAATTGAAATTCAAATTAAAAATAAAATCAATAGATGAATTAAAAAAATATTACACAAAATTCTTGATGAAAATTTGAGAAAATTAAACTGTCGTAAGCAGTGTATATGAAGCTTATACATATATGCAAGTAATAGAAGACCCCTCAATAGGCATAATTCCTTGAATACCTCTGCATGGTATCTCAGTACCACTAGCTAAATTCATTCCTAGACCTAACTACCAATTATCTGTACCACCTGTAACTTACCTAAAGTCTAATTGTATAAAACCCTAAGTATCAGTTGCTTTAAATATTTATTAACCTTCTGGAATAGCAATATCAGTCATAAATTAAATATCTAATATAGATTTGGATATAGTAGCAACACTTGAAACAAAATTATTTATCAATTTAACAGTTGGTGTTGTAGTCAGCTTTTAAATAAACAATGGTTAACACTAAATTTATTTAAAATAAATGATTTTACTAATTTTGGATCTATCTAATACACATCTTTCCATGACTCTAAAATTGATATTTTATCACTATCATAAGAAGTAAGATCAAAAAAGTAAGTCCTATAATAATAAATAAAATAATAATTTAATATTTCGATTATTATTATTATTTCTAATTAAATGAATACGCATTTCTAGCAGGACTTAACACCCAATTTTTAAGAACTATAACATGAATTAAGCTTTAACTTCCAAATAACTATAATATATTTAATATAAATTAATAAATTTGTTTTCTTTCTTTCTATCTTTATAAATGCTAATTACTGTGCTCGAAATACCTGATATTGTCATAAGATCTCCATTTATAGATGTTTAGCAAGCAAATGAATTAGGTGAGCCAACTGCTGGAATTGCATATGCCAAATTTGATTATTATCTTAAGGAAGAATGAATATAATTAGAAAAAGGTAGACCTATTGCAATTTCAGCATTACCATAGTAGATACCGCAGTCACTAGCAGTAGTTGCTAATATTTTTGATAAAATTAATTATTTTATTGTTAGTAAATTTAAAATTTTCTATTGTAAGATGTATATCTATTTGTAAATTTTACGGAAAGCAGGGTTAAATTGAAATTCTGAAGGTATTCTTATCTTTATTAATCCTCCTACTGGTATAGTTTTTAAAGGCTTAAATTCAAACAAAATAACAGGAATAACAGAGGCTGTCTATGTAGCCTTTGGCCAGTTACCATATCTAAGTTTATGGTTAATACTAGAAATAATCTAATCTTTTGAGTGGTCGCATGATACTTTTATAATTTTAATGATAGTTAAAAAAAGAAAATAAGTAAAATATAATTTTACGATAATCTTCTATATATGCAGTAGCTGATGTGACGTCTTCTGAGATAAGAGTGGAGAGATTACTATCGAGGTAGATTCTTATTTTTAATGGGGTTGTTGTTCCAGCTGCATCAGGATTTCTTGTCATTATTATAATTGATATCTCCTAAATGAATTTTTAGGATGCAAAATTTGTTATGATTATTTAATTTGCAGTATTTTTAAGTATCGAAACTCTATCTGACTCTGAAATATTGTCCAAACCATATTTAATATAATGGTTCTAATACATCATTTCTTATAAGTACATGATCTACCAACTATCTAGTACCTAAAAGTAAGCAGGAAATTCTATTACTATCCAATTACCTAAATATTTTTCAAATTTTAATAATTGTTTAGCTGTTTTTTCTAATATTTTATAAGACAATAAATATTACCATAGTTAAGGGGAAGAGTTGGTGTAAATTTAAGTTAATATTCAGCATATTTATATCTATTGTTTAGATTAACGGAATCTGTTTATACTAAGGAGACACTATTTAATCCTGAAGGAGAAATTTTTGGTCCTGTAATTGAATCGATACTTTCAAACAGAATTTAAGTACCTTGCTTGTAGATGAAGAATGAAAAAGAGTAACTACTGCTTGCAGTGTTAGGATCTATAGAATAAGACGGATTTTACATTGAAAATTTTAATCTATAGTTGATACCTGTCGTAATAACTCCAACAACTCCGTCAACTCTAATTTAATTTCGATCCAATTAAGTACAAGTTAATTTACCAGCAACGAAATACCCATTCAAGCTAGGTGATATACATGTTGGATATTCCTTTTATATAAAAATGTTTATTAATATAATTTAATTATTCCTTTCACCATTATTTTTTTCTTGCTTGCTTGCTTGCATTTTCATATCCTTTGTATAAATTCTAAGATATTATGTAGATGTTACAAACTCAATAAATAACTCAGATATTTTAAATGTACTGTGAGTAATTTAAATAAATCAAATAAAATTATTACTGATAAAATAAAATCTGTAGGAACTGATAGAATAAAGTAACTGCCTGCAGGAATATCAGCTGCAGTTGCGAATGTAAGTTGATAAGATGTATAATCTCCTGCTTTATCACTTCCTGATGGATCTACATCAACTGTAGCTGAAATTAGTTTTGTAGAAATATCAGCTATACCAATAATACCAAATATATTATTTTAATCTACGACATTCTAACCTTAAAGAGTCTTCAAAATGAAGCTACCAACTCCTCCTTTTTTTGAAGGGTTTAAAACCTAATTTACCGATACAGTTTATGCTATTTAAATTTTTAAAAATATTCATTATTAATAAATTATCAATTGAAATTTAATCATTAAAATTAAGTAATTGTATGAATAAATGATGGTAATCTCCTCAACTAAATTCTGTGTTTATATACATTTAGTTATATTTAAAGTTTCTAATTTTACGAATTCCTGCAGCTAAGTCATAAGGGAAAGTAAAAGTTAATGTCAATCCATTAGCAGTACATGTAACACTGCAAACTAAATTACTAGTTTGAAATGCTTTGCTGCTATCATATTAAGAAGGGAAAGTAATTTATAGATAGCCTCCAGAAGGTAGAAAACTCTCAGGAGTAAATGAAAATTAATAATCTGCCCTAACTCCTGCATTAGCAAGCGAGTTGTAGATTGGGGGAGGAGATGCTGTTGGTGTTATTGTACCTCCCGATGCATACTTAAGCAATTATGAAATGTAAATAAATACTAATAGAATGCTAATCATTCAAAACTTATCAATGCAATTTTTATGTAAGATGAGTACTTTTCTAATCTATTAAATACTTTTTATAATATTTTAATAGCTAAAACTATTATTTTAGCTTTAATTTTATTATCCTATAAACTTTTTAATGGTAAATTGACTTTAGAATTTAGAATTCTCCTTCTCTGATAAAGTCTTGTTGTTTTAATCAACCAATGTTTGTGCTAATTAATAATAAGTCTATCTTTTACTTGTTATATTTAATGATAATAATCTTAATTATAACTCAATAAAAAAATTTATGTAAAATCAGTTTGTTTTAAGCCTGAATTTTTTTTAGGATTTTAAAGTTTTATAATATCTATATTTATAGTAATGTATCATTCTAACTCATATTATCATTCCTGTATCATTTAAAATTGAAATATAATGTTTAACTGTAACTGGCCAATATCAGTTAATTAAATAATATAATATCTAAAATATATTATTTTATACTTGGTTTGATATTAATAACTAAAATGTATGACCAGTTTACTGAAGAAAAATTATAATAATATTATTTACTAAATTATAGATTGGAAAGAAAAAAATTGATAGTTAAGTAGTAAAAGTAGTGCAAATGAATTGCTAACAAACAATCTTTATAGGAATGTTAATACATTTATTATTAAGAGTTAGATTTACTAAACATTGATTAAATTTTTCATTTTAGTATATTATTAATGACTGTAAATATGCATACTTATTTCAATAATTTACTACTGAAAATTATCAAAACTATTAGATTAGAGAAAAATATTTTATTATTTTAAAAAACAATTCAAATAAATACTTCTAAAAATTAATTCAAATTAAAATGAAATTATACAAAAATCAAATCAACCATAATCAAATCTCATAGAATGAATTCTCAGAAAAAACTTAATTTTTGAATAATTTTTTACTAAAGATTATATAAGATCATTCGAAGATTTCATTTTAAAATTAATGAGTGTAAATTGAAATTTGAACATGATCAATCCAATTCTAAAGGATTTAGATATTTTAATATAATTTTTAAGAAATTAAAGATATAGTAATAAAAAATGTAAGTAAGAAGTAATTTAGAAGAAATTGGATTAGTAATAACTAATTAACTATCTTACATACCTACATTATAAGATCTCATATGAATTGAAGTAAAGAAATTTAATCTTAGAAGCTTTTATATACTAATGAATTAAATTTTAACAAGCTCTCACCCTATTTTAGAAAATCACTTTTTTGTGTTATACTATAAAACCTTGCTAATGGTCCTAATAAATAAGGACCAAATTTTCAAAAACTGACAAAGTTAAAGTTTTTTTATTGGTCTTTATTAATACCATTAACCATAAGACCATTATCAATGTTTTAAAGTATATTTCACTCTCAATTCATTTTAAATATCTAAAATAATTTGTGTTATTTATTTACTAAGAATCCAAACTTTAATGTGTTGTTATTAATTATGGTAAAAATCCTATTTGTATAAAGTGAAATTTGAGTAAAAATTTTGTTTTACAGTGTATGATTCCAAATAACTTTTCAATTACTGGATAAATTAATTTTGTAAATAATATGCATATAATTGCATTAAATTTTAAGTGAATTAAAATTAATTTTAAAAGTCTTTTATATTAAGTATTTCATTAGGATTCTAAATCTTCTATTTTTATTATATTTTCTACTATTTTTTAGGATTCCTTAGAAGTTTGCTAACAATTTTCTGTACAAAACTTTAACTATTAATTAATTAATCAATTTATCATAAAAAATAGTTTACAAAAAATTAAGAGTACATACAAAGAAAGAAAAAATAAAAGAAATGAAGGTAAAAAATGGGATAAAAGGTTTAGATTTATTTTCCTTACCCTTTTAGTTTTAGATGAATTAAAGTGAAAAGGTAAAAAAAACTTTATAAGGTGGGATATTATCTATCATCATTATTGCATCCTCTATGGCGTACTTGTTATATCTTTCAACTTAATATTTTACAAGTTCGCTTTAGCCTAAAATAGCTGTCTTTGAAGAATTTTCCAATGAGCCATTTGAAATAGATTTAGATAGAGAGCAAATTAAAGTAACAATCAATCTAAAAAATGGATCCACGCTTCTTTAGTATGAACAGATCTAAAATAAAAGATATTTAATATTGTATGGGCAGATAGTTGGAAAAGATGGATATGGAAATATTGTCACTGAAGATATTACTTTTTAAAGATGTAATGATGATGATATCTCGTATTGCTTTAACTATGCTGATAATGCATAGACTAAAAAGCTATTATATAATAAAGAAGATTCAAAAAAGAGAGCTATTTATTTATACTATTCAGAATGTGTGCCCTAATACATTCTACCAGAAGAAACATGTGCTACTTTAGAAGAATCTAATTAATTACTGATTAATTTAGGTAATAGCATTTAATTAGAAATAAACCTATCTTAATATAACACCAAAGAAAAATAGTTCTAAAATAAAACATAACTCGAATATTATATATTTGATAGCACCACAAGTTTTGTATCGCAAATATTCTTGCAAAAAGCCCACACTACAGTAAAAGAAGGATTGATATTTTAAGGTTCAGAAAGAACAGTTAATATTTAAAGCTACTAAAGAATGGATATTTAAGCCTAAAAAGATTATTTATTTGAGTAATTCTAATATAATTTATATGGTTTAATGATAATTCAAGTCAGTGGTTCTTTCTCTAATTATGAAATTTAATATCCTTAGTACACTGAGGTATTGGCTTAGTTCTCTAGCATTCTTAATTCTCTCCTAATCCTAGGGTTATTTGGTAAGATGATAGCTAAATCTGAGATCATGCAAGATCTAGCTTAAATTTAACTGTAACACTATTACAAAAAATCTGCTTACAAATTACTGACTAAGGAAGAATTATCTTAATTTTCCGATCAAGGGGTAACTTCAATAATCGATCTCAATAATTATATAACCAAATAGGATCTTCAAAAGAAATGGAGCAAAAAATTTTAGCTGAATTTTTATCAAAGGTAATTTTTATTAATCGATTAAACTATTTCCTTAATAATTATAATTTTTATAATATGGTTAGTATTATTTACTAACATTAAAATGTATTAGGCTTCGAAGAATATTTTAGATAAAAGAATATAAAATATTTGAACTTTTTTTTTTAAATTTAATAGATTAAAAATATTTTTGTTCTCAACTTTTGGATCTAGCAAGAAGAACGAATTGCAAGAAAAATAGTAATTCTTTAAAAACTTGGTGTAAAAAACAAATGCTTCTTAGAATATCTATTCGATTTAAAAAGACTTATTACAAATAAAAATAATTCTTAAAATGCTTTTAACTCCTGAACAGTATGCAGCTATTTAACTATGCGGGTGTGATATTGTTGATTGTTAAGATAAAGATAAAAATGATTTTAATCAATAGTTGATTGAAAATAACAAATAAATACCTTCTTTTAGTTAATTTAATGAGTTACTTAGTAAGTAAGATATTCCACAAGCAGAATTAATTAGTGAAATAAAAAACATAAAGGATCAAGTAACTTAAAAAAATAAAATTGTTCCTGCCAGTACTTTCTAAACTAGCTCTAAATATACATAAAATATTAAACAATAAAAAATGAATCACCTTGAGAAGATTGATATGGTAGATAGAGATCCAACCTACTTTAAAGACTGCATAGAATCCTTCATATAGAAAGTATAATAGAATAGAGATGATTTTATTTTAAAAGATCTTAACTAAAGAATATATGATTGCATTGTACAAATAGATTAAAAGTAGTTATTTGAACTTAATCAAATTAAAGAAACTAGAAAGAAGGAAATTGAACAAATAGACTACATTGATTATGAATTATCTTCTTTTCCATAAAGCATAACCATGTCACCTTAATATAGTCATAAGAGATAATAGAATGAATGAAATAAATATATTAGATTTAATTAAAAATAAAAATTACATGCTTACAAAATTGTTTATTTTCATATTCAAAATCCTTTAAATTTTAAAAAATATGATTTTCTGGTTGATATTAATAAAATTTCAATATTCTATGAAATTCCGTATAAAATTGTATGGTTATTGTTAATAGATATTATTAAAACATAAAATATTTACACTATTTCTATTCAAAGTTCGATCAGGATTTTTAAATGGATTTATTTTTAACATATATAATGAATTTATTAGCTAATAAAAATATTTAAATGGGTTAGTTTTAGTAGGAATAAAGATGTAAATTAAGCTATATTAATCTATATTAATTACATTTTCTTTCTTTAATTATTTAGACTAAATACAATCAAGTTTATAATTAAAATCCATAAATAGTTTTAATAAAATATTGATTTGTTTATAATCCAATTACATTAATTAAAATAATCCTAAAAGAAGATCGAAATGAAATTAGCAAATTCAATTAAACAACTTGATTTATTCTCACTTCCATTTTCGTTTTAAATGGGTAAGAATGAGAAAGAGAAGAAAACTATACTAGGAGGGATAACATCATTACTTATCATATTATTATCTGTTGCGTATTTGGTATACTTAACAGTTTAGTTTCTTACAAATTAACTATAGCCAAAAATTGCTGTTTATGAAGATTTTTCTTTCAATTCTTATGAAATGGAATTTAATAAGGAAATGATAACCTTTTAAATAAACTTAAGTAATGGAGTACCCTTACTCTAATATGAGAATTAATAAAATAAGAGGTTTGTAACTTTGGTAGGGAGTATAATAGGTAAAAATAATCTTGGTGTCTTATATCGAGAGGATTTTATGATAAGAGCTTGTGATTATGATAATACTAGGTATTGCATTTAATTTGATAATGATGAATAAAAAAAGACACTAATCTATAATTATGATGACTCTAAATAAAAGCAAATATTTATTTTAATCTCAGAGTGCTTACCACAATATCTTTTACCTAACGAAGTATGCTCTACTAGTGAAGAATCAAAAAAACTTCTTTTAAATTTGAACAACACCTTTAAGATAGAAATAAGTCTTTAGTAGTATAATTTCTACGAAAAAGTCTACTAAAAAAAGAAAAAAGTTGAAGCCTATTTATTTGAGAAAACCAATAGTTTTCTAAGTGCAATAAGCTTGTAGAAAGCAAACTATGCTATTAAAGATGGTTTTTTAATTTAAAGTAAAGAGAAAAATACAATTTATTAAGAATATTAAAGAAATGATATATCTATGGGTACAGACTACCTTAAAGAATACTTTTTCTTTAGTTTATATGGAGCTATACAAATTTAATTAAATGGATCATACAGTAACATAGAAATTTAATATCCTTTATATACAGAAGTTCTTGCTCAGTTTTCGAGCATCCTAAATTCATTACTATTCTTAGGTCTTTTTGTTAAAATGATTGCCCAGTCAGAAATTATGTAGGATTTAGCAGAAATCCAATTATAGAATTATTATAAAAAAGCAGCTTTTAAATTGCTCTCCAAAGAAGAAATTGCCAAGTTTTCAAACAAAGGAATATCCTCAATAATAGAACTCAACAATTACATAAGTAATCTCGATTTCTAGAAGAAATGGAGCAAACAACTCAATCTCAACTTTTTTAAAAAGTAACTTTAATTCATTAATTTATTATAATTAACAATTAGTGGCTAAATTTTATTTATTCTTTTAAAGCAATTATAAATTATTAAAATCTATTTTTTATAAAAATATTTAGATTAAAGCTCTTTTTGTGGTCAAGTTTTGGATAAAAAAATAAAATGAATTTATCTTAAGAATAAATATTATTTAAAAATTTAATGCAGTAAACAAATAGCTCATTAAATATATATTCGATATAAAAAGAACTTTTATAGATTAAAACGATTCTAAAATTATTTTTAACACCGTAATAATATGCTGCCATTTAACTATGTGGATGTGATTTCTTAGAAAATCCAGATTCATAATTTATAAAAAGTAATACAATATAAAAAAGGGAAGATTAAATTAAATCTGATACAGATACAGATAAAATGAATGATAAATATAAAAAATTAGAAACTCCAACAACTGATTTATTGTTAAACAAAAGATTTAGTTTCCATTAAAATGTTAAACCAAGTTAGATTGTGCCTATTAGCAATAAATAATTAGATATTTAAAGAAATTAAGAGTAAAATAAATAGATCTTGAATCATTTAGAAAAAGTAGATTTAGTTGATAAAGATCCTAATTATTTTAAATAATGTATAGAAACATTTTTGTAGAATACAAAAATAAATAATGAAATTCTTAGTGAAAACGATATTGATTAAAGGATATTAAATTGTATTATATAAATAGAATCCACCCCATTGAAAAATGAAAACAGATTAATAAGAGATCATCAAAAAGAAAATAATAATATTTCTATATTCTTAAATTAAGAATAGAGTTCTAAACGTGACTAATCATAAACCTAAAATTAGCTTTCAACTTTTAGCCATAAAGAAAGCTGAAAATATTATTTTTCATTGATTTGTTTCACTTAAAATTTATTTTATTTATTGTATCTCTCCCTTCCTAAAATTTAATTTAAGCTATTATAAATAGTTTTAAGTAAAAAATCAAAAATATTATAAAAATAATTTCAACAAAAAAAATTATTATCATCTTAAATTTAATTTCTAAATTAAATATAGGAGATGAATTGTATGTTTGGAGTAATTGTAGTTAGTTAACTAGCTAGCTAACTCCATTATTTGTAAAATTATTAGCAAGTGTTGGATAATTATTTTATAACTTTATATAATTTATGTAACATTTTATAATTATTTGTAATAGAAGTAACAGACCAATGTTAATTAAGTTAACAAAGTAAGTACATCTTACCTGTTTATCAATCTTAGTTTTATCATAGAGTAATAGATATCTAGATAACATTGATGTTGCTCTACCTAATGAGCTTTAATATTAATTAAAATAATCTGTTTTTTAAATATCTAATCTTAAATCTGATAATTTTAAAATGTATCTATATGCTGATTAAATAAATAGAAATTTTATTTCTTTTAAGTTTTTACATTAAAATATTTCTACAGAATGATGAATTAATTAATCTATCTTATTTTTACAATAGTAGATAGAAGGATAATTACAAATTAGTATTTAAAATTAAGATTTAGTTTATCCAATCATTTAATTTGCAAAGCCTATTTAGTAATATCTTTAAAAAAATTTTTTTAAAAATTTAAAATAAAAATAAAAATATTATCCTGATAAAGGAATTAGTACAAGTAGATAGAAAATATAATAATCACTCCTAGAATTCTTCATTTTCTTATAAAAATAAAGTGGAAATAATATGAATAATTCAAAAAATTTTTCATAAAAATATTAAAGCTAAACTCTAATAACTAAAAATTGAAGTTATGAAAAGGATTTCAATAGTTAAATTGTTAAAAAAATTGAAGTTTTAAGTGTCTTTACTCATCTTCTCTTTCAATTTTCAATTCGGGTTAAAACAAGATAACTCAGGAAAACATATAAATTTTTAAGGTTGGAAATATGAATTATAAAATTGTACAATATCCTTTTTATACAATCAAACATTTTATGGCAAAGGGTAATAATCTAAGTATTATATTTTAATAAAATTAAAACTAAGATAAAATTAGAGTGATTTTATGAAAATATTAAAGATTTGAATTATGAATTATAGAAGAAGAAAGAATTTAATTAATTAAAATGAAAATTTTTAATGTAAATACTTCAATACACACAAATAAAAAACATATCTATTTTTATGAATATTAGAATTATGCAAATATGATTATTATTCAGAACATAAATGCAAAGATAGCTAAGAGGACAAGGGTAAATGACAAGATATTGGCATTAATACAATCAACATACTTATCAATATAGCTTTGAACATCAGAGTTAGTAGATTTACAATTAGAAACGCAACTAGCAAAATCAGAAAGATTTTCAGCCTTAGTAAGACAACTATTAGTGGAAATACATTGACCGAATTTTGAAAATTCAGCTACACAGGCAGTGTCAGTTAGAACACAAGGTTATTTCAAGTCCATAATACATTTAGTGATTTCTTCATTATCTGCACTAACAGCAGAAATGGCGATCAATGCCAATAAAGCAATAGTAATGAATTTCATTTTAATTATCTTCTATTAAAAAATTTTTGAATAGTTTTTATATTTATTTTATTTTTTATAACTTGAATGAAATAGTAGTCTGTAGTTAAATTAAATATTTTGAAAATAAATTCAGTAAAAGTCTAAAAAGAAGTTAAAATTCTTCTCTTATTCTATTAAATAAGTAATAGATGTTAAATTCTTATGAAATTACTTTTTCTTTTAAGTAGCTAGCACAAATATAATTCAATCAACCATACTCTTAAGCTCTAAAATCTATTACTAAGGACATTTTCTTTTGTATTGAAAAGGTATATAGTAAGTAAAATGTTTTTATAAAGCATTTTAAAAATGTATTACTCCTTTAAAAATGAATACAATTTATTCTTTTTATCCAAATTACTTGCTTATCATATAAAATTAGAACATGAATTAGGATCACTAGAAATTTAAAAGAAAATAAGAAACTTAAATCGAAATATTATGCAAATAATAAAGCAATAATATCTATAATTGAGATAGTATAAAAAAATTATTGTAAATTATAGAATTATCAAATTATAAAATATCTTAAACAAGTATTGGTTTTATATATAAAATAAAATGTCAATAAAATAGATCTTTAACCAAATTAGATATTTATTTTTTATCCTTTATTATTATAATTGTAATACTACTTATTATTATTAGACTCGATTCATTTTTTTATAAAATTAATCCCATTAATAAAATTTTAATAGTTTGATTTAAATATGAAATGAAACCTTCAAAATTAAAATTTGATTTTTTTATTAATCTTACACAAAATTTCATATTAATAGCGCAGGGTTGAATATGAAAAAAACTATATTATAAATCAAAATGTACTGCTCTTTTGAATAATTGTAACTTTATTAAATAAGTCTTGAGACATTAATATTAGATTTTATTAGATTCCTTTCTATTAAAGTAGCAATTTTATTTAAGATTCATGCTATAATACTTAAAAGTTATAGTAAAAGAATAAATTTTATTTTTTAAACTCATATTCTAACTATTATAGTAATAGTAGTTAACAATATTATTTAGTAAATTAGAAAACTTCTATTAAAAACATTTCAAAAAATGTTTATTTTTTTACTAAATCATTCATTTCCTTTTCTATTTAATTATAGAAAGGATGAACTAGAATGAATTAATCAATATTTCTAGATAAAATCTTTCTAATCATTAAGATTAAAAGTTAATTAAATTCTAGAAGTTTATTCGAAATTAACTTTTTCCAAAAAAAAATTTAATAATTAAAAAGATATCATTGGTTATGATTTTACTAACAAAATATGTATATTTTAAAAGTATTGAAATCTACTACTCATTTTTTTTGTTAGACTTACTTGTAGAATATAAATCCTTTGATGTTATATTATCTCATTTGTAAAATAATAAAATTTTTTATTTAAAATTAATTGCTTAACCTTATAAACCAAAGAAATTTACAACTTAATTTAATTTCTCTACAATTTTAGCTTCTATATACTGATTTATTTTTATAAAAAATTTATTTTAAAGATTATGAATATGTATTTTACTGCTATTATTTATTTATAATTTCACATTTACATTTAAAATACTAATAAAATTTTCTTTTAATAAGAGATATTCGCTCATTTTATTGTAAAATTCAATGAGAGTAGTTAGGTCTGCAATCAAATTAATTAATTTTATCTAAAGAAATGATTAGTTAATTAATTAATTAATTTCCCATATTTTCTTATATTCATTTTCATTGAGAAGAATTTTTTTCTATACCAACCAGTTTAAATTATGAGATTAAAAGAACAATCCAATTTATTTCTTAGATTATTAATTTTTCCAAATCTTATTAATATTAAGTTGTTTATTAAAAATATTTTTATTTTACATGTATTATTGAAATATTAAATGAATTTATAATTAATTTTAATTTATTTTTGCTTTATTAAACAAAAAATATCATTTTTTTCATCTTAAATAAAGTTTTATTTATTCATAATCTATTAATCTATTTAAAGAATACTATTAAAAATTAGTTACAATATTTTAAATAGAATTGTTAAACCATTCATTAAATTACCTCAATCAATTGTTTTTAATATTTTAAAAACAAAACTTAAGATTTGATTATTATTTTAGAAAGCTTAAAAAAAAACCTAAAAGCTAACATTTATAATTTAATATTATTAGAAGATACTCTAAATCCTTTCAATAATTTAAATATTATTTCATAAAATAAAAATATTTATTTTTTTGATTAAAAATGGCAACTTTTCCTAAGTTTATCCGAAATTTTTCAGAAAATAAAAGAAAAAGGAGGTAAATAAAAAAATTTATTTTATTAAATCCTTTCCTAAAAATCTTAAAACTTCACTAGTTAAACTTAACAGTTTTTATCTGAGAATATCAAAAAATAAAAAAGGATTAATGATTAAAAGTATTAAGATGCAAATACATCAGGACTAACTTTACATATATCCTTATACTTACAAATAAAATAATTTATTATTAAAATTTTTTTCAGAACATAGCAACAAAGAGAGCCAAGATAAGAGCAGCGAATGATAAAATATTACTGTTGATGCAGTCAGCATATCCGTCAATATAAGTTTGAACTTCAGCATTAGTAGATTTGCAAGCTCTGACACAGTCAGCATAGTCAGAAAGAGTTTCAATCTTTTAAGCACAGTTGGAGTTAACAAGGCATTTGGAATAATTTGCGAATTCAGTAGCACAAGCAGCATCAGCACTAGCTAAACAAGGAATTTTTAATTTAGAAACACAACTTCCAATTTCTGAAGCTGTATCAGAACGGACAGTAGTTAAGGCAACTAAGGCAAGTAAAGCAATAGCAATAAATTTCATTTTAGAGTTTTTTAGGTTATTTTAGTTAAAGACTTATTTATATTATTTAATTTTTTGATTGTTTATTTTTTATATTGTTAGAATTCATAAAAGTATTTATAGAATAGCTATGGATAACCTAGTTAATTTATCATTTAAGGAGATTTGTTAGATATTAATAG
Organism: Tetrahymena borealis; assembly: GCA_000260095.1. Taxonomy (NCBI): domain Eukaryota; phylum Ciliophora; class Oligohymenophorea; order Hymenostomatida; family Tetrahymenidae; genus Tetrahymena; species Tetrahymena borealis. The sequence continues at coordinate 482,080 of JH651232.1, read as the reverse complement.
TGATAATAGAAAAATTACAGTAAATTAGTACAAATTATTGTAGTAATAATTTAAATAAAATCATATAGTATGAAATATAATAGTAACAATTTGTCAATAAAATTTAAAATTAAACAATTTAAATATGCTCTCTTATAAAATATCCTCTTCTATTATAAAATAATATTTGGAGAATCTCTAAAATAGATAGACTTATATTTGAAAGATGAAATAAGAAAGAAAATTAAGAAGAAAGTAGTGAATAATAAATGTAGATTTTGATTGATTGGATATGATAATAAATTCGATAAAAAGTTAAGAACTTTTAATTTATATAGTTTACCAGAAAGAAATTGAATAAATAAAAGATATTGTAATCAAATTCGACCAAATTTTAAAGAGGGTATTAATTTAATTTAAGTGTTCAATTTTGATCATTACTCTTATTATCTACTTCTAAAATTTAAAATCAAAATGACAAATATTCTCAATATTTTTGTTTTTTTAAGTGATTTTTCTCCTTTAATTTGCATTTTATATAAAATTTTAGAGAATAGAAAATCATATTACTTTTTAAGCGTTATTAAAGGATTTTAAAATTATAGAAAAAACAATTAATTGCTTAGAATTGCTTATTAAAATCGAAAAAAGTACTTTAATTAATGAGGATAATAAAAATTAAAATTAATCTCTTAGAATAAAGGTATTTTTCTCTTATTCTTAGTTATATATCACCTGATAAAATCAATTATAATTTTTGAAGGCAAAAGAGAGGGAAAATGATAAAAATGATAAAAAAAGTTGAATTTTATTTTTATTCTATTTCTATTTTCCATTGAATTTTCTTAAATATTTATAGAAAGGAATAAACAACCACTCTCTCTTGATTTTATTAATTAATGGCTTCTTTTTTTATTATTTTAACATGAGTAAACCTAATCTTTAATAATTCATCAAGAGCGATGCTAGAACTTCTCTTGAAATTATTAGTCTACAAATGAATTTATTTATTTAGATTACAAACTGTATTAAAGATTTTCCTCTATGAAGTAATCTTTAAAAATGTATCAAAATTACCTACTTTTTAAGATCTTTATGGATAAGATAATTAGATAATTATTTCTCAATTGAATTGATGAATATAATTGAATTCTGGGTATGAATTATTAATTAATATGATAAATTCTGAAAATACAATAAACAAGAGTATAAAAAACACAATTTTCTCAAAATCTAATCTTTGATTAAAATTTTAGTGAATTTGATTAATTTTTTTAAAAGAATTGCAATGTTATCGAATTTAGTTTCTCTTTTAAATACTATTCAATTAAAAACAAATCCAACACACTCGCATTTTCCAAAGAGTTTTTTTGCATCTTCTTATTCCTCTGGAGTAAGATCATTGACTTTTATGACAATTTGATTGATGTATTGAAGTTTTTATTTCATTTAATAAATAGATTCAATGCATTTGTACCCCATATCTGTATCCCTAAAGTCAATTGTGAATTTGTACAAAGAAGTAATTTAAGCTAATTATTCTGTTAGAATTTAGCATGATCCAGCAGATAGTGGATTATCGCTAAAATTAAAATCTAATTCTGTGATTTTCTCGCTTTCTTTTGATAAATAATCAACTAATGGGTAAATAGTGTAATCTTCTAACTTGTTTGATTTGAGATTAAGGTTTATATTGTATGGTTTTATATTAGTTTCAGCTAATTAATTAAAGATATCTTCTATCGAATCCGAGTACTAAAATGTATTTGAGAAATCCAACTTGAAAAATCCGTATTGCTCTAATTTAGTTTTTTCTAAATTAAAGTATGCATCAACCACTCTTTCATACTAACCTTTTATAATAACCTTCTTGGTTGTTTTTATTTTACCCATTATCTATCCAATTTACTTATAATATTCTAAATTCAGATATAAACCCTCTATGTCAATGTAAATTTTCTTAATGTATGTCTTTTCGCTGAGTAAATTCACTAATTGCATAAAAAATTCGTAATTTGTTTCTGGTAAGATTAAACTAACTTCTTCTAGGTTAGTTAAGCTCTATAAAAGATTTATTAGTAGCTCATAGCACTCTTATCTCTCAAGTTTATTCTTTTTGAAGTTTAGGGAAATAGATTTTAATGATTATTAAGAAGGAATCAGACTGCTAATAATATTTGAACATCCAATATTTTCAATTTAATTATTCTCGAAATCAAAATCTACTAATTATAATTTGTTTAGCTTTTGAATTTCTTTTGTAAGTATCTCAATTCCTTTGTCAGATACACTATTTCCTGAGAGTTTTAGAATAATACTTTATAAATATGCACCCTTTCTTTAAATAAATAGGTTGATGAATTTTATAAGGCCATCATCAAATTATGAGTTCACATAAGTTAAACTGAGATCTTCTTTGTTGTATGACGCAAATTGAGAGACACACTCAAGGTAAAATTTATTGTGTTATTATTCATTCTATGAAAAGGGGTACAGTTGCAACTTTCCACTTGCTGCTGACATGAAAGCTAATCTCTTTTAATAGAATTCATTTAGCTTGATGCTATTATCTTCTATTCTGCCTTATTTTAATGAACTTGATAGGAATGCATATGTCATCACCTCATACAGAGCCTTGTCACTTATGAAGCATTGACTGCATTCCAAATCTATTTTCTATAAATTTGACATTCCATTAATAAGTTTTTAGATTGATTACTAAATGTCCTATTAGTATGAAGGGAAATTAATTAGATTAGAGTGTAATTTCAATCCTAGCGATTCTATTGAAGTATTTTAAGAAAAGTTATCAAGAACTGATTGAATTTCTTCTTTATCTAATTTTACTTAATCACTAACACGAAAAATAAATTCTTCAATATGGGGATTTTTAGAAATCTTTTTAGATATAGCAGAGTAATCTAGACTAGAGAATTCGGTTTATATTTAGATAAAAATTTCCTTAGATTTAGCATTGTCAATTTCATTCACAAAATCATCAATCATCTATTTTGAAATTGGATCTTCTGATGAACTCGAGAGGAAAACACGGCTACCAAGATCTCTTAAATGGAATAAAATTCTTTCATAGAATGACTCCAATTAGTAAATCCTTCTATCTTAGAACAATAAATAAGGACTTAACTTGAGATATTTTTCTTTATCTTATAATTTCCTCTTGATGTAATAGAAAGTTCTAATATCTGATTAAGTAAAATTTTAGATATTAAAATGAACTGTAAGGTTTTTCAAAGAAGGAGAAATTTCAAAAGCAGAAATTACAGAATTTAAATCTGATAAGCCAGATTTGGAATCAGATATAAAAAGTTCTTTTAGATGTTCCGTTTGTTTAACAGTTTCAGCAACAATTTCTTATACCTACTAATAGGAATTTAATATTGGATAATCATTTTTTCTATATAAATTATCACTTTCATGGAGTGTTAAGTAAGCTATTTCGAGTGAGGGATGTTTTACTAGAAGTTCCAATAGATAGGAGATAGTATTAGAAGGAATTGCACTGAATTCAGCTGATAACTATAACTCCTATAATTTCTCATTATTTAGTCCTGTTTATAATATATTCTTAACACCTGAATCTGAAATAAAAGTAGAGACTACAATCATTTATCTGAAAGTTGAAAGCATTTAAGATTAGATGACACTTAAGGAATTGTTATCAATTATTTACTAACTGCTGCTTTAGAATATTGATTGTATTCTAAAATTATGCTTATCTTAAGGATCAACTATGCTTATTGATTTTTCTACAAAAATTTCATCAGAGAATACCTTAAGAGTGTTGATCTATAAGCCTTTTTTATCATTTTAAGTATCACAAAGTGAAATTTCCTTTTTTGGAATTCTGTCTAGAGAGACTTTTATTTCAACTAAATGAAGGTCGACTATTGAATTTGTTACACTTTATGATAAAATTGGGAAACAGAAATTTTCTCCTGTAGGGAAATCATTTAAGAATTAATCTAATTCATTAAGCTCACTTACTTTAAGTTCTATATCAAAGGATATACGATTTTCAGTCAGCTACTTTGAAATTAAATACAAGTCTTTAACTTTCAAATCAACAAGATTAACATAAAAGGAAGTGATTAAGCTAGAATTATTCTTCTAAAAGAATGTGATATCTGAGAATTCAATTTGATCCATAAAAGGACTTAAATCTAATTCAAGACTAACAGATTTTAAGGATGTATTTTCTTGTAAAAGGTTAAGAAGTTTTTGATAATTTTCCTTTTTGATAGGATTGGAGTTGAACTTTAAGTTCAATTAAGTATAGTTGTTAAATTTGTTAACATATTTCTCCATAACCCTAACTAGACATGATCCATCAATTTGATTGTGTCCTAAGTTAATATGTATGCTTGAAAAATGATGCATCTTATTGAAAACATCATCAAATATAAGAACAGCTTCATTATCTTTTAACTTTTAATCTAAAAGATATATATAATTTTTCTCAGACTAATGCTCAGCTTAACTTAAAAATAAGAGAGCATTCAAATAAGAAGACAATTCACTTTATAAAGTGAAGGAGTGTGTTGAATTAATTACAAATTTATAAGATTCAAAAATACTATTAACACTATCATAAGCTGTTTAAACATCAACAGAGTATTTTTCTAAATAATCATCATCTACGGGTGTATTGAATATATTTAGTTAAATATAAAAAGCTTTGCCATCATCCTTTATATATTGTAATAATTGCTTTAGTCCCTCTTAATTTATATTATTGTATTAAGCTTCTATTTTAAAATTATTTATCTATGGTCTTTCTATTTTCGAGAGCATTTCTATAATCTTTTCAGCATTCAATTGATGCCCAGAAAAATCAATTGTCAACGATCTTATTGCCCATTCAATTCTCATAGTTGAAAAGAGAAATCCTTCCTTTTCTACCTTAACTTTACAATTCATATCATCATTATTTCTTACACATTCGAATGGACTTGATCTAGAACTCCAAATGAATAAGATAGAAATTAAAAAGAAACTAGAAATTAATAGACATAATATTTTATTTAACCATCTTTCTTTACAAGTTTTTGGACCATATTATTAGTTTGTTCTATAAGCTTCAGGGATAGATCCAAGGATATCAATTTCTAGAGTTTCTATTTATCTATGAAATTCTGCATGTGTTTTTCTATTAGGCATAAATTATTGCACGTTAATTTCATCAACACCCTATGAGATACTCTTGCAAATCTACTTAATACATGTCAACCTATTCATCTACTTTACTACAAAACTTTATATTCCATTGGCAATATGGCGACAATCTGTAAATTCTTAACATACTTGCACTACACATGTCTTAAGTCTCATTTATTCAAAACTTAAATCATTTGCATAAAGAATGTTACTATTATTAACTAATTTAAGCATCATCAATCCTAACTCTTCAAAATCTCGATAACAGGCTTCGCTTTAAGATATATCTCCACGTATGCAGAGTGGAACAGCTATCATAGTTGGCTTATAGCTTTAGATATCTATTTCAAAATTAGATTCACTTATATCTAAAAAATTAATGCCTGACTAATGGAGGTTTGTCACTATTTTAATCAGCCTCTTAAGTATTCTCAAAATCTAATCAATTGGAATGCTATTTTTATATACATCTGTAAAAGGTTCTTTTATTCTGCTGGATTCTATGTGTTGCACCACTAGTGGTAAATTATTATCTTGAATGATGTCATATTTAATAAATTTAGCTAAATACTTTTAAGATATGCCTGATAATTTTATAGATCTTTAACTAATTATTTATTCTATTTATGGAATCTATTCTAGATATCTTACATACAATAATGTCTTATTATCACTTTCTGCTACTTCAGATTCATCTACTTTATATATCTGCCTATTTAAATCTGAAAATATTAATTTGGAGTTGTGAACTATATCATTTCTCTCCAGATAATCATTCATTTCATCTGTTCTTTTGCTATAAAGGTCTTCGTTTTATGATGACTTATTGTCACCGAGTTCTATGTATTTGAATTTTTGCATCCTTTTCTGATCCAAAAATAAGATATTAATTAATAGAAGTTTATAATCAATTTTCTTTGTTTCTTATTATTATTTTGTAAATATCACAAATCAATAAATTAATTATTTAATAAGCTGCTTAACTTAATTTGTTTGTAAAGAATTTAGTTAATACCAGGATACAAATTGAAGTTATTGATTATTATTGTGGATCTTGCTTAATTTTATTGCTATTCTTAAATTATTTGCTTAATTACTATCAACCATGAAATTAAATTTTTTTGAGAAATATACACCCAATTTAAATAATATTAAGTATCTATATATTAATTCCTTAAATAAATCTCTATTGAAAAAACACACACTTAAGTATTTGTTTATCATATAATAAAATAATTATGCAACAAACAATTGATGAAGAAATGAAAGTTATTAAATTAATTTATTAGACATAATTTTATTGACATAAATGTTGTATGGATGGATGTATCTAACTAATCATAATAAAACAAAGAGGTAGACAGCAATCAAATACATAAATAATTTATTGGAAGATAAGCATTCTATATAATTCTTTTTCCAGCTTTCAAGCTCTATACTTTCATAATCAGGCTCACACATGGAAACACAACTTCGAACAAATTAATCAGTTTGTGAAATACATCTTTTTAGAGATAAGCATTATTCAAAATTCATAATTTCTTAATGGCAACTGATGGAGTCATGTACAGCTAAACAAGGATTAGGCATTTTCATTACACAGCTTTACTTATCTAAAACAGACTTGCAATGTGCTAAATAAAGTAAAACAATAAGTGATAATACTATATTTTTCATCTTAAAATAAATCTTTCTTAAATTGTTTTATTATAAATACTTTTTAGAAATAAATATTTTAGATTTAATAACTTAATAAAGTATTTATTCTTACAAAACTAGTTAATAGAATATTTTCTAGTAAACATAAAATAGTGATTAAATATTATTACACTGTTAATTAAATATAATTGTCATAGAAGAAAAAAAGATATTTATTGTATACTCATAAAATTTGGGAAAATTGAATTAAAATTATTTCTTTCAATCCTATAATCGATTAAATACATTATAAAATAAAACTATTCTTTAAAATTCTTCTAATTAGGATAGATAATATTTTCACTAATCTAAAACTACTTCATCCTCTTCTTATTTTAATTCTTCTATTTGATTCTATAAAGGCTATCCTAATGTTTCCTTTAGAGGAAATGTTGAAGCAACACCAATAAAACCAAGAAAACCTAGAGATATCATAGGACTAATACCAATTGCAGTCGAAACATTCCCTATATAAGGAGCAGCTGCACTACCAATAGTACCAGTAGCAGATATGATACCAAGAGCTAAACTTCTAACTACAGTGGGGAATAGCTCAGTCATATACATATATACAACAGTCCATACGAAACAAATGCAAAATCTAATAATCTATTTTTTTTAATAATAAAAAGCCACTTTAATTAATTTAATTTGTTTAAAAACTATGAAATAGGTTTAGTAAAATAATTTAATTTTAATAGATTTTAAATAGTATAAGTTAAGTAATAATAAAGCTGTATTTTAATATTTTTTTATGAATAATGAAACAATGAAAACGAAATATTACAGCTGCAAATATGATCTAAACAATGACCATTCCACACATATCACAACCACTAGGAGTTTTTAAGAATTGATAGCAGAGAGAAAGAACACTACAGATAACAAGGCCAATAAATGTAGTCCATTTTCTCTTGATCTTAGGAATAAAATGATCTATCATAATAAAATTTAAATATAAATATTGCTACTAACTTTATTTTCTATAATAAAATTCATCAAATATTAAATAAATAAAATAAATTACCAGTTGTGGCATAAGCTAATGTTTCAGCAGAAGAGATAATGATAGTATTAGCATACATATTTAAACCTATTTTACTCATAGCAAAAGTAACACCATAGTAAACAGCTTAGATTGAGAAGAAAATAAGACAAGAGAAGATTGTTTTGAAACGCAGTGATTTATATTTAAATAAATGAATAACAGAGTATGAACTATCTTGTTTTTCCTTCAAAATACTCATAAGTGTATTCATTTTAAGAGGCTCTTTTTTATTAACAACAGCTATTTTATTTAAAATATCATAGGCATCTACAGTACTTCTTTCATATACGAATCTTTATTTATAATAAATATTTATTAATGTAACACAATATTATTTAGAGTAAATTGTTAATTTAGCCATAAAGTTAATTTAATTAATTAATTACTTGGGAGATTCAAATACCAAAAATATACCAAAATTAATAAGAAGCATAGGTATTGCGAGGAAATAGAGCGTTAAGTATCTCCAATTGGGAACGGCATAAGCGATACCAACCATTACACACTCTCCAACACCATAGAAAACTTAAACACCAATCGTTGTATATTCTCTTAATTTTCCAACTATTTATTTTTTAGGAAATAATATTTAATAAATTAGACTGATATTATTTTTAATAAATTTTGAGAAGTACATTTATTTTACAAAATACTTGCTTACTTACTTCATAATTGTATTTATTAAAATAAATTAAAAAATTCAAAGAAGCTTCTAAAGTGAAAAGATTCATTTATTATTTAACACAAATTATGGTTATTTTAAAGAGTTAGTTTATTTGCCTCATTTTTAATATTGAAATCATTTGTATTTGTATTGATAGGCACTTAATTTTGGAGAAATATTATTTGCATAGATTTATCTTTAAATTTTAGTAGGATAATAATGATAAAATATGCCTAGACAAAAAAGATTAATGATTAGCATTTATTTTGGTAGGAATGAGCTATTGATTCATCCTCGTTCTCTTAAATCTAATTTAATTAATTTAATTATCCAGTTCGAAATTTTCTACCAAAATTACACTAAAAGTAATGCCCATCATTTATGTTAATCAATCTTTCTCTATTCATGTGAGTAAATATAAAATTATTATCAATATTTTACTTGAATGTTCGCTCAATAAAGAAAGTTGAATTGTAATTGCAGGGTTTACACCAAAGCCAGCTATGAAAAAACCAATTGTTGCTGAATAAAAATCCCAACTGAGAGCTAACAAAAGAGCTCCAAGAGAAGCTAAAAGCCAAGACACACCAAGAGCAACTCTTCTACCTTTATTGTCTGCTATCCAAGAGAACAAAAAGAATCCAGTCAATGAGCCAATATAAGGTACACTTTCAATAATACTAACTTTAGCATCGTCGCAGATTAAATTGAAGGTTCCAATCATAGAAGTATCTGCATTAGTCATATATTATTTTGGATTATCCTACTTGCAAACTAAAGTTTAGCAATCCTCTTAAGATAAATCACCACAGAAATTACTATCGAATTAAGCAGGAAATAATAGAAACTAACTACCCAAAAGAATCCATGCAGCGAAAAACCATTATAAACTAAAATAGATAAAAGCTCTTATTTAATACCAATTTTCAGCACCTACTTGCTTTAAGGCATCATCAAATTAAATTTTTGGGATTTGAGAACCAGTATTCTTGCGTGTATGTAACCTACTACTACTACTACTATTGTTATTATCAATGTCTGATGCAACATACGATTATGCATCATTTATCAGAGCATCCTATAATTATTCTTTCTTTGTAGTCATTTATTTAATTGAAAAATACCTTTGTTTTTAATTTTTAAAAGTATAAATAATTGTATGTTTTTTTGATCGATTGATTGTTTACCTTACTTTTCTTACTCTATATTAAAATAGTCTTTTAAGATTTTCAGATCTATTTATCAAGTTTAAATAAAGCTTGTCATTTGTACCCTAATACAGACTATCTTATTAAAATAAAATTCTTGTCAGAGATATACCTATCATGCTAAAACCGCTTACTTAAAGATAACTAAGTGTAACAATATTATATTAGTTTCTATTCTTTTATAAAAGTTCAACAAATTAAAATTTGTTTGTAAAAATAAGGGATAAAGTTTGAGTTATTGTTCAAAATTGTGTCTTAAATTCCTTAAAATCTTATAAACATAGTATTTTTTGCTATCAATTTTAAATTCTTTTCTGATGTTAACAATATTATCTTTAACTTACTTATCCAAAATTTATGTTGAGTAACTCATTATATTAATTTAGTAACTAAATCTATTAATAATATTAAATACTTTAAATGGATTTAGATATCTTAATTAAATTGCCTTTCCTTTTTTTATTTTTATTATTAAATAATTATGAATTGAGTGAGTTAGTTAGTTAGTTATTAATTAGTTTTTCTAATAATGCAAAAACCTTAGGATCTAGAATACTCTATCATTTTAATTGCTCATTTTAAATTGAAAAAATATTTCAATTATACTATTTAAATGCATATTAGATTATCATTTTCCTTGTGCTTTAATTATAACCCTATATTTGAGAATTCTAATATTAGTTTAAACAAACAAATTCTATAGATTATTTTCCTTAAATGTATATCACTTCAACTTAAATAACTAAAAAAATTAGTAATCCATAAACATAATTTAATTTAATTTAAAAAAGAAACTACTACAGTTTTCATAAGTAATATAACCCTTAGGATAAACTATTTTCTTCAAGAAAAAATACTAAGCAATAAATATTTTGAGGAAAAAAAGTTAAAAAATGAAAGGAATAATTGATTTGATTTGAAAAATTGATTGTCAAAAATAGAATTTTGAAGGGTGGTTAATTGATTGTTTGTAACAGTTAAAATTTTAGTATTTTTCTCACTTTATTGCTTAATTATTTAATTAACCAACTTAAAAATACTTAGAATATAGTGTTTTTTATTAATGAGTTAATTAGAGAATCTTTATATTTTGGAAATTCCTTATTAAAAAATAATCTAATTTGATTTATCCCAAATAAAGAGGTTGTGTATGATAGTAAAGTATTATTAAATATATCAAATAACTAGCAACCAATAAATTATGATTTGTAAGAATTAGAAAGAAAGATAGATAGATCTATATTAATTATTATATTTTTTAATTATTTAATTGCGAGTTGTACAAATTAATACCTCTCCATATCAATTTAATATACAAGAAATGTCTTAGCTTCCTTCAGATACAAATTTAAAAACTGATAGTAGTTTTGAAAAACCACAAAAAATCTATTCTAATAGATAAAGCTTGAATGATATAAGAGGATTTCTATAAGAAAAGAATATTTTATCTCCAAGGCTTTCTTCAAACACTTTCCAAAAAGTAGAAATTTAATGATATAATATTATGAATTATATTCATATAAGGATACCTAATGATACATTATTTAACTAAATAATAGAATCCATCTGATATTATCAGTAAAATTAATTCGCATAGAGGAGTTTCCTAACACCAAGAATTCCTCCCTTTTACAAACGAAAGAGATGCATTAGGAAGACTCATAGTAAAAAGCCAACCTGGATCTTCTATAAATTCAGAATTGGAATTAAATTTCAAAGGGAGGCTAACAAGCAGATAAAGCAATAAAAATATAATTAGCAGTATTAAATCCTTTGCTCAATTTGTAATAATCTATTCCTAAAATATAAATATAATCCAATTATTTCTCCATAACAAAATGGAAATTGAAATTTTGGTATTTTTAAGGTATTTAATATCTACTTTATAAAATTTAGTAACACTCAAATAATATTCTTTAGTAAGTAAAATTGGCTGTAGAAAAGGATGTGATTAAGAGGCAAAAGAAGAAAGTAAATGTAGTAGGATATAGATAAGATGACAGTTTAATAGGAGATGCAATAGATAAGAGTACTAATAGCCATTCAAGTTTATAATGCTAATTTGATAAAGATAACCACTTTAATATAAATATTTAGAAGGGAATGATTCCTATCATGAAAAGTCATTTATCGCTTTCCACTAATAATGATTAAAATATGTAATCCTAATAATTATATTAAACAGTTTACCTATAAGTTTATTGAATCATTTAATGATAACATAAGTTAGTTCAAACGAAGATATTATTATTTTTATATTAATTATTAATTTTTATATAAAGAATTAGTAATGCTCTAGAGCTATCATTGAAGACACCAAGAGGAAATCTTACAAGTCGTATCCTTTAGGATAAATCAAGTATACTATCTCCTTAGAGATAACATCTATCTCAAAATTTTAGCTAAAGCCCTACCAAGAGAATATTAATTGATACAGTAATGATTATACATTTTAGTAGATTTTTATTAATTTATTAAAATTATAGAAAAGAAAAGACTCTTAGCCTTGCATTGGCCTTTATAATCTATGGAATAAGGAGAAATTTACTTTGAAAAAGACTCCCAATATTATATTATAAGATAAGAACGATGAGCATTAGTAAGAAAAGCTACGCTAACAATAAGAAATAGAAAAGAAAGAAAAGAAAAAAGTATACAGATATTACTAAAAATAAAAGATGATAGAGAGAGAAAAATTCATTGAATCATTCACTCCGCATCAAGAAGTGAAAATAACATTCCCTAAGCTAAGTAATCCTTAAAATATTAAATTAAAATGAAATAATCTAACAGGAATTTTAAATAAAAATAGAGGAAAATAATAAATATTAATAGGATGAATTTAAACAATTATAGAACTTAGAGAAATTATAAATGAAAGAACTAGATGAAGAAGCTAATTTCCCTGTTCATTTCTAAGAAAAATTAAATGATCTAAAAGTAAAAGCAAAGAGAATAAGAGAAGCTATTATACTCTGGAATGATTAAAATCCTTATAAATTAATGAAATAAAGAGATGAGAAAAAGACAAAAAAGATGGGAAGTATGTCTTAACTTGAATCTTAAATGAATTTAGATATTTGAATCTTTGACATGTTCTCAAAGAATGATTCATTCTCTAAAATATAAATAAGAATAAATATAAAATAAAAGAATAAATCTATCTTTTTTGAATAAAAATAGATGAAATATAATTAATAATAAAATAGTATTTAAATATCATAATATCTGTCTTTAAGTATTTCCTTTCTCTTTAGTTTTTTTGTATAAAATGCTAAACATTTTACAAAGTACTGCAAAATCATATTTTACTAGATTGTAGTTTAGCTAAAACTCTGATATGGAATAACACAAAAGATAAAGAGGAGTTAATAAATATTTGATTAGCTTTTGTTAGTATCAGAAATTAATTAATTAGTAAAGAATTAATATATTTCCAAATATTATCGCTATATGAACGCGCAAAATTTTGATTTTAATTTCAAAATTAGTAGAAATCAAAAACTTACATTAAATTTGTAAATCTTCAAAAATTTATAGATCTTAAAAATATTAATCTCTTCAAATAAAATAACACTAGATAGATATGGAAAAAAAGATAATTTAGAATATTTTTGATTTCATTTTTGATGCTCCTTCTTTCTCTGAATTTCTACCTAATAAAGATATGAATTATTACAACCCTTTGGAGAATAAAATAAATGAAAAAAATGAGCTTGATAACTGGTTTTTATAATATCATGAAGATCATTATGGGAAGAAGGAAGATAAATAAAAGGGAAAGAAATCAAATAATGATCTTTCAGAAAAAGGTAAATACCCTAGCTAGAGATCTAAAGGAGATTTATTACCTAAAACTAGAAAACGAAAATAAATTAGTACTGATGAATATTAATAAGCACTTTAAGTTAGCTAGTCTCAACAAATACCTTAAAAATAGAATAATAAGCCTATTAGGAGATTAACCAATGTAGCTATTACTAAATAAAATGATAAGACAAATACTTTATCAAACTAAAGAAGATACTCTAAAGATTTGTCTTTAAATAAAACTACCTAAATAGTTCCCATATTAGAGAGAACAAATGCTCAAACGAATATTTAAAAATAAGTCTAAGATAAAAGAGTGACTCGATCAAAATCAAACTCAAAAGATATTTTAGCTAGGGAAGCAAGTAACAAACCTAAAAGATTTACAAAAACAGATGAAATAGTATAGAAGATAATTAAAATAAAAGATTAAAAAATGATACCTGAGATAGAAGAGAAAATAGTTAGTAATTCTCCAGAATAAACTCAAGAAAGGAAAATGAATTTATAAATTGAGAATAATTCTGACAATATAAACGACAAAGGTGACGTCGAAACAATCAATTAAGATATGAGAGTTGTAAATAATTTGCTTTCAAATAAATTATAAGGAGGTAAGATAGAGACTGAAGATATGAATAAATCTAGTTCTAAAATTGTTGAAAAAGTGTAAACTAATAACTAGAATGACTCTAGTGGAATATTAAAAGAAAATAAGGTAGTATTATCTTAAAATAATAGTAATTAGATATATAATGCTTATCTTTTATAAAATAAAAGCATTCAAAAAACGAATTAAGACGTAACTAACATAACAATGCTCAAAGAAGAAAAGGTGATACCAAACCAAACACAGAGGAGAAGCTAAATTGATAAAAAAGAAATTATTAATAATTTATTTAATAAAGTAGAATTTAATAATAACTAATAATTCATAAATTCTCCTAAACATTTTATCCAACAAAACATATAAGATAATGTGTTAGGGTTTACTCCTATTCTATAAACTGACAAATAAAATAGCAATGTCATTTAAACAAATTAGAAGGCTAATCATATTATTGATGAAAATATCAATTTCAATACTAAATCTCAAGGTAGAATTAGATAAAATAAGCATAGATTATCTACTGATTCTAATGATGAAAATTAATAAAAGCATTAAAGACACAAGTCTTTGAATTTCAGCTTATAAAGAAAGAGTGGCTTATTCAATTAAAGTGTTGCTTCTAATGTAAACAAAAGAAAATCTGAAATGTCTAGTCTTCTAAGAGGAAGATCTATTGAGGAATAATCATCATCAGAGAAAAAGAAATTATTTGAGAAAGACTGGGAAAAGAGAAATGGAGTTAAAATGTATATGTTAGACTATCAGAAAAGAAAGGAAATAAGATAATTATTTTAAGAAAAAAATCAGTGATGATAATTAAAAAACTATTTTATCATAATAATAATTACATTTTTAAAGGGTTTATTTATTCATTATCACTATTGCTTTATTAAATTTTACTTATTAATTAATATTTTTGCTTTATAATTTTATATATACTTATTGATCCAAACTCTATTATTTTTTTAATTATATTTCAATTCTTATTATAGCTCAAAGAAAAGGAGGGTATTTAATGCTATTTTTTTAAAAATATGATACTCCTAAAAAAGTAGCGGTTTATTTTTACTTGCTACATACACTAAGACACCTAGTTGTATATAAATAAATCAAGCGAACCAATAATTTGATTAGTTAGAAATAATATATTAATATCTTTTAATAAATTAAAAAACTACAAAATTTTAGCTTATTCTTAAAATGGGTAGATTATCAAAGAATAGTGATAAAGCTTCAGCAAAGAAATAGAAAGATGCTGAAAAAAAAGAGTCAAAAGCAACTAAAAAATCCAAGAAAGTAGTTGATGATGAGGAGGAAGAGGAAGAAGATGGCGTTTAAAATTAGTTACCTGTTAATGATGATGACGATGATTTTGAAGACTGTGATGAAGAAGATGATGATGGAGAAGAAAATAGAAAAGATAAAGGTAAAAAAGAAGAGTCTACTAAAAAGATCACTTTATATGATTTACTTGATATATCTAAGGATGCTACAATCGAACAAATAGTAAAATTCATGAGAGATCATTTAAATGGTATTAAAAATAATTATTTTGAAGAAAAAAGCATATAAGTAATTAGCACTCAAGATTCACCCAGATAAAAATAAAGATGATCCTCAAGCTAAGGAAAAATTCTAAAAGATTGTAGAAGCATACAATATTTTGAGTGATCCTGAAAAGAAGAAAATTTATGATGAGACAGGTAAGATTTATAATTTATCTATTCTGAAATTAAGAGTTGGAATAAATATTAATACTTGTTATATAGATCTTTAATGATTCCTTTATTATTTATTATAGGTTCTTATGGTGATGATTTTAATTAGCATGCTTTTGAATCTGCTTATAATTTCTACAGAACAATTTATAAGAAAATTGAAAAGGATGATATTTTAGATTTTGAAAAGAAGTACAGAGATTCAGCTATGGAAGAAGAGGATCTTATTAATTTTTATAATGAGTATAGTTCATTTTAATTTCATAGATTTATTATTTTATATACAAATCGTTCACTAATTATTGTTATATTTAAAAAATTTTATTACTTAACAGAAATAATGGTGATTTAACAACAATTCTGGAGTGCATTCCTTTGAGTAGAAATGAAGATGTTGATAGATTTATTGAAAAATATGAAGAACTTTTCAAGAGTGGAAAGATAAAAAAAACTAAGGCTTTCAATAAAACAAAAAATTAAATTATTTTACTTGATGAAGAAGATGAGGAGGGATTATAAGAAGAATAAAATAGATTTAAAGATTTGTAATAGTAAATCCTAGCAAAAAAGGGTGATGCTATGAGTTTCTTAGATTAATTGGCTTAAAAATATGGAGGTGTTTCTAGCAAAAAGACTAAAAAATCTGATAACTCTGATAAGAAATCAGGAAAAAGTAAAAAGAAAAATTGAATTGTATGAAAAGGATATTAAATTTAACTTTAAATGTAAAAAAATATCTTATAAAAGTAAATTAAATAATTATAAATCTTCTCATATTTTATATATTCAACTTGTTAGTAATTATCTATCTAGCTAGCTAGCTATCTATCTTTATTTCCTTTTATATATTTCCAATTTATCTTCTAAGCATAGAAAAATCATCTCATTTCATTTTAAATCAGAATTGATAAGATTATTTATTTATTGTGAATGTTAAAATTTTATCTAACTCAAAGAAATGATCTTTTAAAATTGTAATTGCAAATAAATGGTAGAATCAATAGGTGATCTCTAAAAAAATTTAAAATAATTTCACATTCTTTATTTAAGAAAAATAATTATGTTTTTTAGTAAGAATTTTATTATAAATCAATCAATCAATAATTTAAGATACTGATTGATTAATTGAATGAAATATTTGTCATTTCCAATTATAATTATGAAAAACATTCATTCATCCAATAAGGTAAGATTCTATGTAGATCTTTGGTATTTATTTAATTTGCATTAATTTTTTGAAAATTTTTAAAATCCAAACTCTAAAAAAATAAAAAGATGTTTTGTTTTTGAATTATTTATTTCTTCTTTGATATTATCTTTGTTATTGTTATCTTATTAAAAAAGATAACAGAGAAAATCAAAAATCATATTAAAAATTCAATAATATTTAGAAAGAGAAAAGTATTGTTTGTCTAAATAATTTAGTGAAATAATTAATAAAAATGAATTACGGTGGTTACGGTAATCCTCAATAGCAACAATAGCAATATAACTAAGGGTACAATCAATACTAGAATGGCCCTGGGCTTAATTAGCAATAGCAACAATAGCAACCTTAGCCAATTAAGACAATTATAGGAAATGAAGAGCTTAAGCTCATCGTCAAGTGCTTAAATGATAAGCCCTTCAACAACGACTATAAGCTCGTCACTTTCGATGAACTCAATAGGTAATTACAAAATATCTATCTTTCACTTAAATTGATTTTATATTTGAAATGAAATTAAAAAATAACTGATTATTTCCATTTTATTTATTATAGTTCTGAACTCTTAGATGTATTATACAAAGTATTGCTACATTTGGATAAGAATACTTTTGAAACAATTAAGTAAAAATCACCTGATATGATTGGTGTAGACACCTGCAACTTTTTAAATATTTTAGGCTATCCTATTCCTCTTCCTCCTAATGATGTGTAAGAAACTTTAAAATTAATAATTATATTAGCATTACTAGTTGATAATTTAGTGTTTCTTAGTTAATAGAAATGTATTATTTATTTAACACGAATATATAAGTAGTTTAATAAAATAGAGATTTAACATGTTAATTTAATTCAATTTTGATAAAATATTTTACTTATCAATAGTCCCTACTAAAATCAATTATTATAAGGTGAAAAGAGAGTCCTTTATCCTATTCTCTACTTCTTATTGACCAGATTAGAAGAGCATCAACAAAGAGCTTATCTTGCCAAGTATTTGGTTCCTTTCACTCTTCCTGAAGATATTCCTTTCGATGAAGAGATGAAGGGATTGAATGATAAGTACAAAGATCTTCAAGCAGAATTCCAAGTTCATCACTAAGATTACTAGGCTATTTTACGTGAAGCTTAAGTAAATTTTTAGACTTAGGAGAGGGAAAATAAGGAGAATTAATATATAAATTTTTATAAAAATGATAGAATCCTGCTGAATTGAAGAAGGTATTGGCCAGTTTAGAAGGTGAAAGAGAATAATTGATGAGCAAAATCAATATTTGCAAGAGTAAAAATACAATGAATCCTGAATTCTAGGCCTTACTTGAAGAAACTAACTTATTAAGAAAGGAACAAGAAGAGGAAGCTCGTTTGGATGATAAGATCTATCAATAGAAGGTTTAGTTAGAATATACTGATTAGTAATTATTGACAGCTTAATAACGTTTACTCGATGCTCAAAAGAGTATGGATCCTACTAATACTCCTGAATAAATGCTTTAATCTATGAGAAATGAAGTTAAAAAGAATAGAGAACTCTCTACAATGAGACTTGCTATTGAAATTAATGAAAAGAAAAAGAAACTCGAAGGCACTGAGAAACTTCTCATGGAACCTCCTATGACTCAAGGAGAACTCTCAAACTTAGACAATTAATTGATTGTTCTTAGAAGAGGTATTTATTATTAATAATCATTTTATTAATCAATAAAGAAGAGATAGTATTATCTAAAAAGAGAAACGATTTCTTAATTAATAATTAAAATTGGATATATTCCAACAATTTTTAAATTTTCATTTAATATTAATTAATTAATTCATTAAGAGCCTAATTAATAACGATAATAATCTATATTTATAACATTTATTCAGCTGTCACAATTCTTGAAGAAAAGCTAGCTAAAAAGCCTCCTTAAGATGACTCAAAACTTCTCATTTACAGACAATCTGCCCAATAAGTTGCTCGTAAGAAAGAAAAAGCTGTCGAAGAGCTCAAGAGAACAGAAGAAGAGCAAATTACTCTTGAAAAGAAAGTTTAAGCTTTAAATGAAAAATTAAATAAGGAAAGAGGTAAAAAAATAATATTTATTTTAATATTTAAAATATATTAAAAATATAAATTTAATTAGGTGCCGGTTTTGGTGGCATTAGTGATATGAATGCTTATGTTAAGGCCGTTGCTGAAAAAGCTTAGAAGTGCAAAGAAATGAGAAAGCAATTATCTAATTTGGAATAAGAAAAGGTTTTACTTTCTCGTACTGAAGATACTTTAAAGAAGAATAAGGCCGAGTATGATTAAATGCTCAAGAAACTAGAAAAGGAAAGAAATATTGATGGTTTCTCTGGCATTTCTCAAAAAAATGAAGAGTTATAAAATAAAAATAATGATATGAATTAACAGAAAGAAAAGAAACTTGAAGAGTTTTCATCCCTCACTGTTAGATATAACTAAATAAAGAAGGAAAAACAAGTTTTCTTAAAGTAATAAGCTGAAGAATAAAAGGAAATTTCAAAAAAAATGGAAGTAAAAATATAATTAAAAATATCAATTAGATAATAATAAATAATTTATTTACTAATTAAAAGGATGTTGAATCAGTTTGGAAGACAAAAAAGGCAGAATATGATAGAGTTATATTAAAGAGTGAATCAGAAATTAATCAATTAGAAACTGAAGTTAAGAAATTAAAAGAGGAAGTATATAGAGATGACACCAAGGTTACTACTCTTAAATACAGCTAATAAATCTTAGACTTAAAGCTTACCAGACTCAATGAAGAAGAAAAATATCAAAAGGGTGAAAAGTAACTTAACAGTTAATATAAGAGTTATGTAGAGTTATTCAATGGAGAGGTAAAATTATTTATATTTTTATACATTTTTTATTTATTAAATTTATTAACTTTAGGCAAGAAGACTTGATGAATAAATTATTGATTTAAGAAAACAAAGAGAATTAGTCAAGGAAAATCACGAGCCCAGTATTAGATAATAATAAATGTTTTCTGATCTTAAAAAATTCCTTTCCCTCAAGCTCTAGGTAATCTTTGTAGCTAAAAGTTAATTTATATTAATATTATCTTCTATTATGAAAAGGTTTCCAGAAAGCAATCTTCTGCAGGAAGAGGAGCTGGTGGAGATTACAATATTTTAACAATTAATTGAGGTTGAGAATTAATTAGATACCTTTGCAATCAATCAATCCTTAATAAAATCACAAAATAAAATTTTGTTAAATTAACTTTAAATGTAATTACTTTCTTATCTATATATGTTAAATTTAATTGTAAATTCAAATAAATCTATCAATTAATTAATCAATCAATCTATCATTTATTTTATTTAATTCTCATTCTTTTTTCTATATAATAGATAATCTATTCATAATTTTTATAAAAATAAGAATATTCTAAATTCATAAATCTGATAAACAAATTTATCAAATAAAATTAGGCCATTTAACTTCTATTTAAATACTTAAATCTTATTAATTTAGAAATGCTGACAAAAATATTTTGACAACTCCTAAATTATTTTGTGAAAAAACTAATCATATTTAAATTATTAATTATAAAGCTTTGGAATAATCTACATATCCTATGTAAATGAATATAGAATATTAATTTATCTTTCTTCAATTCAAAGAATAATCTTATATTTCATTAAATAAATATAATAAATATTAAACTGATAAATTACCTTAACAATATAGATATAGACATTTGCAATTAAAAGAAAGAAGTTAGAAAAAAGGAGAAATGATTTTAAACAAACTTAAAATACAAAGATTTAAAAGCATGATTATTATTCTATTAGTATTAATAGCTATTAATAATATTTAGAATTATCAATTCTAATTATTATTATATTTTTAAAACTATATTGGAACTTTTGAAATCTTAAAATAATAAATATTACTTTGAATGAAGATAATAAATTCATTTTTAAATTACTTGACAGCTTATTATAATAATTCTTTAAATGAAGGAATGAAAAGTAACAATTAAAGAATCAAAAGTTGTTTTTACATGATAGGTTTTAATTTTAGAAATTCACGCTTTAGAATTGATTTAATATTTATTAGATCTAATAATGCAAGCTGAATATAAAAGAGAGGGTTTCTTTGATCAAATATGAATGTATCTTTAAACAGAAAAAATTAAATAATCAGACTTATTTAATCACTTTATATAGGTTTTCATATACTTATTTTATAGTAAATTATAGCTTTCCATTCAATTTGATTTTAATAAAACAAGCAATTAGAAATTAATAATCCTTTGACATAATTTATTAAAAAATCTTCAAGTAGAAGAGAACAATTTGTAGTTTAAGTTTTAGCAAAAATCATAAAGAGCAAGCTATTTTATTGGAAATAAATAAACTATCAGTAGACAAAAATATCATAAAATAATATCTGAGTTAAATTATCTATCCGTATTAAAGAAATGGCAGATAATAATGACGATCTATTTGGAGGACCATAATAAAAAACTGAACATAATGATATAGAAGTTGAGGAATTAGATGGTGATAATCAATATGAGAATGAAGATGAAGTAAATGAGGAGGAGGTTTAAAAGCAAAAGGAATAACGTAGAAAGAAAAAGGAGGCATTTATTAAGAGGTATCTGATGGAAAAAGAATGGTGGAAGGAGGAATAAAGAAAAGCAGAGGAGTAAAAACGGAAGGAGCAAGAATTAATGAAAAAAAGAATGTAGTAATTTACTCTATCAGATCAGCTTTCTATTTTAGAGAAATACGAGAAACAAGATAAAGAAGATGAATTTTTCAAGCCCATTACTAAATTCAAAGGACCAACTAGTATTTAATTTCTATATTTAGAAATCAGTTAATAACAGTAATATTTTTGATAAATAAATCAGGTGAGAGATCTTTAACAAATAAGTATTGTATTTATCTGTGGATAGTACTTAATGCTTTCTTTGCTTTTACATCAATATATGGTTATTATTTTTTATTATATTTTTTAGATTTAATTATCAATAAGAGTTGACTATAAATAGTTTTAAATGATGGAAGGCCTATTCGTTTGAGTAATGGATATGATTTTAGAACAGAAATTTGTGGTAATGGAAAATATGCTAATAAACCCTACCTTTATTATGCCAATCCCGTACTAGATATAAGAGTTGGAATGTGTATTGAAAAATGTCCAGATTCATCTGTAAATATTACAATATGATTGCATTCTAATAGACTTTAATTTTAATAATTGAAATATAAAACAATAAATAATAGGGTCCATTAATATGCATTTACGATACTGATGGAGTTAATTATGATAGTAAATATACTAAATTTTGCTATATTCAAATGTAAGCTAAACTCAGAAGTAAATACTGTGTTCCAAATGAACCTAAAAATCAAGCAGTTGTTACTGCTAAATTAGAGAGTTTCGATATCACAGTAAAGAGATACGCTTCAGATCTTAATATGGTAAAATTTATCTTTGAAATAAGTCTAAACCAATCTCCAAATTTTTTTTATTAGAAAATTGAATTTGATATTTCCTCAACTTTTTTTAGGAAAATATACAATTTGAAATTCAATTTATTAATAAATTTATTGTATTTAAGAGTGTAGATATTTTGTTGGCAGGTGCTCTATTGACGATTGTTTTAGCTTTTCTTTTTTTGTATTTGCTAAAAAAAGAGAGTACGGTCTCTTGCTTTGTAAGTATTGTGTTTTTCATGTAAATGATGTGCTTTGCAGGACTAGCTTTCATGTTCTATAGAGAGTATACTCTAGTAACTATAAAAAATAATGCGTTATCTATATTAATCAACTATTTATTACTATATGTAGGAATTAGAAAAGAATTGCTTTACTTTAAGAGATGAGAAAGGATGTGTTGGGTCTAAAGGATATTCATATAGAGTAATTGCTTGTTTAATTAATCTGTTATTTAAATAAATTTATTTATTTTATTAGGCCTTTGCAATTGTTGTTATAGTTCTTGGCGCCCTATACGTCCTTCTATTAATGGTCATTTCAAAAAGAATTGTCAAAATTGTTGGGTTTTTAAAAATAGCTTCTTAAGTTGTAGAGATATTACAATAAATTAAATTGTTACCCTTTTATATTCTTGCAGTAGCAATAGTTATTGCCTCTCTTTCACTTATTAATGTTCCTTTTGGGCTTTCTGTAGCAGAAGTTGTAACTGTCAATTCTTAAGATGGAGGTAAAATTGATATAGAAATTGAATTATTTTATTGAATATTTATATTAATAAAAAGCAATAAGTGGTGGAAAATTAAAAATTATGGAGTTTAGCGGTTTCGCTTACTTCATAGGATTCTATGATTTCTTTATATTTATTATTTGGATGTTGTTCTTATTGGGATTTAGAGATCTATTTGTTAGCTATAGTATCACTCTTTGGTTCTTCACAAAAAGAAAAGACACAGTTTAAGTAACACTTACTTTTTTTCTCAATGAGGCATTTTCATAATATCATTTTAACACTAAATAGATTCCAAAGTGGGTTATTTTCAAAAATATCTTAAGATATCATATTGGTACTATTGTTATGTACTCCTTAATTAGTACTTGCATTACATTACCAAAGATAATTATAATGACACTAAGAAAGACATTGAGAAACTTGCCTCAATACCTCAACTCCGTTCGTTACTTTTAAGCTACTTGCAATTGCTGTCTATTCTCTTATGAGAAATTTCTACGTTATTTCTCCAAGAGTTCACTTGTTCAAGTTGCTATCACAAGTATGGAATTCTATCCCTCTTCTAAAATTGCATATTTCTTAGTCTTCAGAAATAAAGATAAAATCTCAGATATGGATGCAATGCAATGTAAAATTTTATTCTTTTTTTATTATTTTTAATATCTAAATTCTTAATTTAAAAACCAGCATTTGTGGTAGATAATATTAAATTCCTTGTTTCCTTTATGTCTGGTCTCTTTGTTTATGCAGTTCTTAGTTTTCTTGAAGTTACACCATTAACTAGTCAAAACACTGTTGAAATTGATAATAAATTTTTCCCTGGACTTATTATGTTTATCTTTGCTTATTTCTTCTCAGCTGTAAACACTTGAACACAACAATAACTTATTAATTTATTCTTACTAAATAGATTTTCTTAGGTTCCTATGATATCACTTGCAAATCAGTGATTTAATGCTATCTAATTGACTAAGAAATATTCTTTGGAGAAAATAGATATGTTGAACCTTTCATTAAAAATGTTTTCGAATATTATGTAAAAGAAGATTTAGAAAAGTACAAATTACAATCTAAAGCTGGAGTAGTATTAGATGAACAAAAGGCATAGAAAAAAGAAGAATTATCTGATGATGATAGTACTTAAAATTGTTTAGCAACATTTTTAATAATATTTATATTAATTATAAAAAGAATAATATTAGAGTGAGGAAGAGGATTCTTAAGCTAGTGCAGAAGATCTTAAAGCCAAATAAGGCAGATAGAAAACAGCAATTTTAAATAATGATAACACTTAAACTACAAAGAATCAGACTACAACAATAGCTTAGAAACCATTTAATGATTCATCTGTGTTTGTAACAAAGCCAAATGCTATGAATACTTTAAATACATAATCTAATACTAACACACCTTAACGTTTAATTACAAATGAAAAGGCTGGACTTGTTGGTACTCCATAGCGTTTAATTACTGCTGATAATAATCCCAAATAACAAACAAGAGAGTAAGAACTTGTTAATTTAAATGATAGCAATGATAGCGATGATTATAATACAAAAAAAATGCCCAATACTTCTTCGATGAATAACCAATCTAACTATAGAATGAATACAGGTTAATCGAACTTTAATACACCTACTCTTCGTAAATTCTACTTTAGTTTATAATTTATTCTTAAATTTAGAAATTCTTTTTAACTAATTTTAATTAAATGTAAATAGCCTCTACAAAAAATGTGCCTATCACGATACCTCTTTAAACTCTAAGTGGAGTTTCACCAGCTAACTATATGAATAACAATAATAATACAAGAACTAATTTGGGTAAGTCCATTTAAATTCTAATATTTATTTATATTTACAATCTTTATATTAAAGATATCTCAAATAATGCCCCAGGAAGCAATTAGAGATTATACACAGGTGCCTAGTAATAAAATCCATCATTCTTTAAGGCTAGAGATAATACTATCACTCTTAATAATCCCACAACATAACCGAGAATTCCATCTTAACCAAATATTTATGGAAACAATTCCTCATATTAATAACCTATATAATAGAACCCTTCTTAAACTAATTTCTTATAGAATAATTCCATGAATCAAAGAAATTACTAGCCTTCAATTTAAAATATTAGATAGCCTAATCCTATATTTGCTAAATAAAATAAATATGATGACGATGATGATGACGATGAAGGAGATGATTATGGATTAGGAGCTAATCCTTATGCTACTGCTACTATAAATAATAATTCTAGCTTATATCGTGGACCTAGTAAGAATGATATGAGATTACTTAATGCATCGTATGCATCAAGTAATGTCAGAGGATAGACAGGCCAATCAAATGCAAGTAAAGTTTCTAAAGTTAGTAAAGCTTCATTTGATCCTTTCGTACAATTTGAGAAAAATCAAATCGATGCTGAAAGTGATGAAGAAGATGAAGATGATTGATTGATTGATTGATTGATTGATTGATTGTATAATTTACATTTTGAATATACTAATTGTATTTTAATTAGTAAAGACATTTTTATTATACTAAAAATTTATTTTGTAAATCAAAAAATCTTTAAAAATAAACATTAATAAATGTTTAAATAGAAATTATTTTTTAATTTTTTCATGGGAATTATAAAATAGGAATTAAAAAATTTAAATGAAAAGAATAAACTTTAATTATTAAGTAAAATAAATTAGATTTATTAATCAAAAAAATAAATCTTATAGGTAGGGTAGACAGTTAATATAAAGGATTATTGAAAGATATGAGTTAGATTTTCTTAGAATCTAAAGTATGCTAAATAAGAATGAAAGTAGACCAAAAAAGAATTTAATAGAAATTGCAATATCATTCTTTTAATTTCAAAATAAAAAAGGTTTTAAAAAGGGGGAAAAATATTTAAAATTTTAAGATTGAATGAAAAAAAAACTGTTTTCATGTTAATAAAACAGAAAATCAAAAAGAATGTCTATTTAAGAGCGGATGTACTCGCGATAAGAGCTCATATTTAAAAAATGCACAGTAATAAATGATATGATACATGAATTATATATTAATTGATTGATATGAAATGAGATAATATTAAATATTTTGTTTGCTATCATAAATCGTTTTTAACCTAATATTATCTTAATATCAATTTCTATTCCATATTTTACAGATAGTTATTTAATATTCCCTCTTCATTTCTTAGATTATCTATTTTTACCAGAAGAAAGCTTAGCTTCATTAAATACTACATATTAATTAATAATAGGATCGAATTTTCTCAAACTAAGTTTCTTGATAACTTCAGCCCTATTTTGTGTTTTATAATAGATTATTATCTAATTCAAAATTATATTATCTAAATTACTTAGCGTTTCTCTTAGCAAGGTAGAAGTAGCCAGTACCAGCACTACTGACGAGCTTAAATAAAATTGAAGTTTTAGCCATTCTTAAAATTTTAATATTCGTTTATTACTTTTTCTTTAATCAAAATATTATTTGTTATTAATTGATACTTCTTAAAAGAGAACTTGATTGAGTATTATCTCACATATCAATCAATCAATCACTCTTTCATGAATTTTTAATGGATAAATCATTCAAATATTTCTAAAATATTCTAAAAATTTGTTTTATTCTATTTCATTTTTTAATTAGATACATTATTTCCCTCTCCTTTTATCAATTATTATGGCTTATCTTGATAGAATTTAAAATGTAACAAATTTTCTTTTTGGGCTTCAAAACTAACAATATAAATTATTTTTACAAAATATCTATTTATTTCATATAGATTTCTAAGCTTTTTGTTTGATTTAAATAACTACATTCTTTTTATTTATTTATTGTTATTATTATTTTTAAAATAAATTTATTTTTTGACTTTTTCTTTTTCAAAATTAATAGATAATTAACATAAATTTTTGAGAGAAGAAAAAAATGAAGTAATTTTGTTTGATTAATTAAGGGGAGGAGGTCAGGGGTAGCCGCTCCTTGGTAACGTGCAAGCCAAGGGCAACCGCGTCGGGACTAGGGCAAGCCACTAGTGAATCCGACCCCTGTGAAAAATTAATGTGAAACCACATGTCCCAAGTAGGGACAGTATCAGTTTTCACACTGATAAGAACAGATACTACACTTGATCTTAGCCAAAAGGCCGAGAAGGTATGAAAGTTCCTCAATGCACAGGTTACCCCTTTTATAATGAAATTAAAAATCAAATTTTATGGTTTTCCCTGAAAAAGGTTATTAATTAAAAAATCTTATTTAATTAAAAATATATACTAACAAACTTCCCCAAGATTGATAAATTCACATGTCTACTAACTAAATTACTATAATCATGTAGATAAATAGACAAATGGAATGACTGAGGAATAATTGAATGATTAAACCTTTTTGTTGATTGCATAAAAATGTAAATATTCTCCAACAATTTAACATTGGATGAATATTATTCTTTTTCACCATTTTTATAAATAATTATGATATTTTCGTTTACTGATAAACTTATTAAGTGATGACATTGATTTATAATTCTTTTAATTTTATTATTACTAATAAAAATCTATTTATTTCCATAATTTATTTACTTAAATGAATGACATAATAGAAATGGTAAAAATAAAATGAATAGAATAGTAAGTAAGTAAATAAGCAAGTAAGTAATTAAGTAAGTAAGTAAGTAATAATAAAAAAGATAAAGAAAAATACAATTTTATAATATAAATCAGAATGTAAATATATAAATAATAAAAGATAATTGATTATAATAATTAGAAGTATCTATCTACAAAATTATTTAAATAATATTTCAAAATTCATTGTTATTGATTTTGAGAAGAGAGATGATGCATCGAAGAAGAAGGATTGATCATCTCAGATTATACACTTTAAATTTGAGGAGGAGGTAGTATATTTTACTATTGTTACTATATACTATTTTAAGCTGAATGCTAAGTAGATGGTAGCTATCCCATAATATTGGAAGGTTATTAGGTTTGAGAAATTAAGGGATTTATATTAGACTAAGCTAGTGGATTATGAGGCTAAATTAGATATTGTTATTATTAGAGTTATTATTATGAAAATTAATGTATTTGAGCATATTGTTTATTCATCATATTATTAAAATAGTGATGTGATGGATGCTAGGATTAACTTAAATTCTAGTTGAATTATGGCTAGGATTGCTGATCTAAATGGACTATGTTTACTTTCTTAATAAACCTTGATAACTTATACATTATTTATTCACAAAAGTTAGCAGATATCCTATTAGTGTTTTTGATTTAATCAATCCTCTTTCTAAATTCTTCTAAACTCTATTTTAATTAAAATAATTTCCAGATGAGAATTAAACGGTCATAAATATAAATTATTTTAATAAGTTAAAATCTAAATTATGAAGAAAACTTTACTCTATCTACTTATGAATTTTTGAAATAGATGTCTTATTCGATTTAATGAATGTCTAGTTTAGGAGGATATGAATTATTTAGTTGCTGGGATTAATGCAAATATGTGTTTTCCATTACGACATTTAGATACATGCTAGTCAAAGAATAGATCTTTTCTTAGCTATCAAATAAACAGTCTAAATCTGAACTTTAATCTATTAGATACTTTATTTTTGTTCTCAAAAACTAATTTTCTTATTAAAGTTGCTATATTTATTTATCTCTTTCATCTAGCTGCTATTGGTCTTAGCTGTTATTCCCACTGTAATTGTACATGCTAACATTTGCTTCCTAACTATATAAATTGGCTGCATAATTATTAGCTCTTCCAACTTCTATTAAAATAAATAAAAATTGCAATGAATTAATTATTAATGAAATTGTTTAGATTTGTTATTATTTAGCAGAATATAAATAGATCGATCATAGTTTTCATTTAATTAAATTGTCTTGAATTTATTTTTTGTAAAAAAATTAAAGTGTAAGAATGGGATTACATCTATTTACAATCAATTATGGACTAAATTTATTGAGATAATCTTTACTCGACTCACTGGAGGGAGATTTACCATTCTTCTGAACCATAGGAGTGGATGAATGAAGAGAGTTAGATGAATCATGAGATTAAATAGGATTGGTGGGAGTTCCTTTATTGACCAGAGGAGGAAAGTAAGCTTACTACTATTGCTATTGTTACTATTATTAAAGCAATTACTACTATTGTTAGTTTTAATATAAATTTGGATTCATATTTTAATACTTTAAAGCTATTTAATTTCTTGTATTTGGGAAAGAATTCGGAGACATGAATGTTTATTGTGGATTATTGTTTTGAGGTAAAATATTAGCAGATTATAATCCAGAAAACATGTTATTGTTAGGTTAGATGAATTCGTTTCCATTTAAATTTCCATTTAATTAGTGCATACTTTAAATCTCACTATTCGAACTGCTATTATTTTGAATAAAGTTTGATGAATTTTATTAAAAAACTGGTTATTACAATTATGAGTGATTTAAACTATTAGGCTATTAAGTCTATTAGATAAATAACTGACTCGAATTCTATGAGTTCGTTATTGTATTTGAATTCTAATTATCAGAATCAAAACCTAATTGTCCAAATTGATTACTACCCCAAGAGTAGACTTGGCCATCATCTAATAACACTAAAGAATGCTTAGCTCCACAAGATATTTACTTAATACTCCTTTCATCAAAGAAAGAAATCTTTTTTGGAATCCCACTCTTTACACAATCAGCTACACCTAATTATCCTGATTGATTTAACCCCCAACTATATAATTCATTATTTCCTGTCAAAGCCAATGTATGTCCTTCTCCACACACTACACTAACTATTAAAATATCCTTAAATGCTAAAACCTCCTTTGGAAAAATCTATCATTATTGTAAAATTAATATCAGTTAATTGAAAAAAGATATAATAAGCTAAAAGAGTTATTAAAAGAATTACTTCAGGTTTAGAAGAGCCATGCCCCAATTATCCATACCCATCTCTTCCCCAAGTAAATAATGATCCTTAATCTGTGATTGCTGCACTATGAAAAGAGCCTAGAGATAACTAAATAACTTAATGTTTATTAATAGATTCTATTTGGCGAGGATTTTTTTAATTTATAAGATCTGTTTTATACCCCAGTTTATTAAATTCTCCATTGCCCCAAGAATAAACCTTATTATTTTTTAATAATAAACTAATTTATTAATTTATGAAATAAAGAAATATTATTTTATTACTTTTCCTAATTTATCAAGTGCCATAGAGAAATTAGAAGAAGCTTTAATTTATTATATTTGTGAACCATTCCAATAATCCGAACTTAATTGACAAGGTTATTAAATATAATCTACTTTTCCAGTATCCATTCCTAATTACCAATCATTAGAGCATCCCCAAACAAATAATTTATTCTCTTCTGTATTATTTTAGTTCCTTTCTTTTATAATAGCCATAGTATGATTTTCTCCACAAACAATATCAACTAACTCTTAATTGGGTTAATCAGGAAGTTGCTAAAATAAAACTGGTAATGGTATATCACTATTATCCCTATTTCCTAATTTTCCGTATTCTCCATTTCCCCTTTAAATATTAATATAATTGGTATCTTTATATTAGTAAATTAAATAACATAATATCAATAAAATCATCTAGATATTGTTTCAAAATAATAGATTTCTTTTAAAATAAACAGCTCACTATTAATCATTTTAATAATGTTTAGTTTATTATTTAACAAATGAAATGCTAATATAAAATTCTATTACCAGCAATAGATCTTTTTTTGTTCAGTGCTCCAAGCAAAAGAGTGATTAGTTCCAGTTGAAATGTGATTAATTTTCTATTTCATAAAAATTATAGATAAAATTACTTCAAGGATTTTCTATTAAAGAATGATATTTTCAAAACAATAGCTTATCTTTATTTGGTGACGTGACCGACCTGCTTTATCATTTAAACAATATCTATTCTTTTTTATATATAACTATAATTACATTATTCTAAAGCGCAGTTATCTTTACTGGAAATCTAATTTATTCTTAAATCTCGCTTTAATACTATGCTTAGAAATATTCATCTGAGATACCAAGCTTTCTATTCAAGTTGCAACCCCATGCAAATAAATCTAAATTACTATCTATAGCGAAGCAATGATTTGTTCCACTTACAATCTATTTATTAATTAAAAATATTATTTTTTGTTAAATCATTTTAACTCCATTCTTTAAATTTTAAAAGTAAGAGATAATAGCCAATAATGTTGGAGATCACTCATGATAGTATCTTATATTTGTAATACTTTTTAAATCTACTTTAGAAATTTAATTCTTCCTTTTTTATATATTTGCTTACTTTAATGATATTTGTTAGATCTGAAATCAACTGCGGTGTTTACACTTTATTTGCACCTTTTGGCTAATTATTTATATACTATTTATTCTATGACATTCAATACTAAGAGATGAGGATCCTTTGTGAAAAGTTTTGTGTTTGATAAATGAATTTAAATCTTATTTATAACTTTATAAAGTAAATATTTAACCTAGTTTATTGTAAAATAACACTACTTTTAACTATTCAAATAACAAAAAGATATATTTTTTACTTACTATTATTTTTAAGAGGATTCAGAATAATAATAATTATTGTGATTGATATTAAAATTTATAGAAATTCTTCAAAAAGTAATTAATTTCATTATTAAATAATCAATCAACCCATTAACAAGATGAAAACTTGCTGTTATGAATAATTTTCTTAAACGTAATTCATAAACGTAGGTATATTGATTTATAATCCAAATTTTACTCTTTACTTATACCAATTCTACCAATGAATCATGATAACAATTTAAGAAGTTTTATTACTGTAAATTAATAACTATTTTAGTTTCATAGTGATTTAATTTTAAAATAATTATCAATACAAAAATAAATAAATAGGAAAATTATACATATTTTATTATTTGTATTAATAAATGTATTCGATAAGTATTAGATTTATCAAACATTTTTATTTTAGATTAGATTAAATTATGAAATTTAAAATATTTTAAGCTTAAAATTGAATAGAATAAATAATTAAAATTTTAATTATTAATAGAAGGAAATCAAGAATCATAATATCTAAATCTTTCTTTTTAAGAATTAGAAATTAAAGTAGGATCTTGTTTAAGACATAGTCTCATCATATGTGATAAGATATCTTTTCTATAAAATGGTCTATAAGTATCTGTAATTGATTTGATCTGATAAATTGTTTATTCAGTTGTTATGTTTAATTTACCTAAACCATCAATATATTATCTATTTTTTTTATTATTATTAAACCTATATGTATATAAAAATAATTATTGTACTCTATTATTTAAGAAAAATAGAAAGTAGTTACATTCTTAAAGAAAATTTTTTAAAATAGCTGTTGCTATTCATCAGAAATATTCCTATCCAAAACTAATCATAGTAATTTCCCAAATTTAATCTTTTCATAAAAGATGAAAAAATATATACATTAATTATCTCCTAACATTATTTTTAAAAATGTACAATGAAATGCAAATGTAGTAATGCCTGGCAGACCGAGGAGCAGTTAATGTTTTAGTTAGTTATTATGTTGCTAATTCCCTCATATCCATAGTGTCACTATTCAATTACCATCTTTTAGAGGATAAGAAAACATAAAAATGAATTAATTTTTTTGTCTAATTTAATTCATGAAACAATTTTAATTCAATAATTTACCCTGCAAAATTTAAATTCAAATACTCAAAATCTCTCCCTTTCAAAAACTATTCTAATGAATAAATTAAACTCAAACTTCTTTCATACGACCCTTTTCTTAATAATTTATTTTCATTAAAATAATGTTAATTTTATTTTAAATTAAATACTGTGTGATATCTAAAGAGAATTAATTCAGGTTAGGGCAGTTTGCTAAGAAATTGTCTTTAAATAAAGTAGCATAATCATTTAAGTGTTCATTATATTCTTATATCCAAGAGCTATTATTTATAATTATTTCAACTTTAATATGCTATTATCTACAATTTATGAATAAGGCTTTTATACTTCCCTATGTGGAGATGGAGGCATTCAAGATTTTTATTCTAGTTTACTATTTTTTTCAATGACTCAGCTGAATACTCATTCAGCTTAAATCCCTATTCATTTAATCCTAATATTATCTTTAACCTTTTGAGTTTTCCATATTTAGCTATGGATTCTACAAAAGCATAAAGGCTTTTTGCTTCTTTTAACTCAGTCCAACTAAAAAATAAAAAGAAATATGAATAATCCATATAAGGCTATTTCATTATTTAAAATTATATTACCTAGAGAATATAAGCTCTAAGTCTTCTAAATCTTTAAGATTATCATGAAAGTTACTCATATTTTTAAAAATATAATCAAATATTTATTATTAACTAGCTTATGATTCTGTTGATTCTTCATCATTTTCTTAAGGTATAGGTCTATATTAATTTATAATACATATTTGAAGTATTTATCATCAAAAAATTAGAGTTTACTAATAAATTGATAGGGCAAAGCTTTTAATTTATCTACCTTCAATACCAAGTTTTATCAAATCAGAAATTTTGTAAACAACCTCTTAATTCAAGTATAAGCTGTTAACAAGAAAGTGATATATTAGCATTAAAAACAATAATTTTAAATAGAATTAATAGTAATTACAAAGTGAGATCCACTTTAAATGACTCGACAGGAATTGTATGAGGAATTTTTTTAAGGATAGAAAAATGAGAAAGATTGATGTCGTTTAATTTTTTATTAGATGTATAGTATATATCATTTTGAGCTTCCTTATATCGCCCATGTGACCATTCCTATAAAGAATATTCATTTGTTATTGGTTAGTAAATCATATTTGTCAAGGTGATTTAAATATACATCAACTGCATTTATCGATTTTAAGAATACATTAATACCTCTCAATTCATTTATGTCTAGTTATGCTTTTGAGATTAATGACACAAACTGCAAAGGGTTATTCCTATTTAAAAATAAATCATTAATTTTATATACCTACTATCTTGTAATTTTTTTTTACTAACTAAATTTTAAGTTGACTCCGATTTCTCCTTTACCATTGCTTTTGAATTTTTATAACTCTTCAAGGACATCTTAATCCTCTTTGATTTCTAAGTTGTCATAAAGATAAAGCTTCTCCTGATAAACAGATTGTACTCTAATTTTCAGATTTTATTAGTTATTTTAAATGTATTGAAAATCTACTTACTTTCTTCTTGGATTTGGTATGCTAATTATTGGGATCACTGATACTTCATCTTCGTTAAAACGGACAGTTCTGTGAAAATTGATTTACATTTTTGTTTTCTTCTACTATTATTTTCAGTATTTATCTGACTATTCTCAATAAAAAGAGATCTTCTGATTATATAAATCTGATACCAATAAATCTAAATACAAATTTTGTATAAAATATAAAATAAAATTTTATCTTAAGTAACATTATTAACTAAATTCATTTTCTACATAAACAGTAGACATTTAACATAAGAATTTTTTATCAAAATTAGGCGTTCTTAATTTTTCTATATATTATGGATTCAGATTAATTTAAAACATATAATTAAATGTATAAAGATTATAATCGGTTGAATATTAATTAATTTGTGCAGATTTTTTATTTTTACTTGTTTTAAAAAAGTTACTTACTTTTATATCAAGTCAAATTATAATTCCTATAAAGTCTTAATAAAATATACTAGAATATGTCCAGCTATATTAAATATAATCCATTTGACTTGAATTACGTCAAAATATGAAGTGACTGAATCTAAAATTGGTTCAATTCTGTGGAATATTTTAAAATAAATTTTTTATATGAATACATCACTGTATCACAATATGTCAATTTCATAATTAATAGATTTAAATATTTAAAAAATAATTTACAGAAAATAATTGCCCATTTAATTACTCTTAAAAAAATAAGTCATTTGTGTATGTTTTAGAAAAATAATTTCTTTTCTATTAAATTAAAATACCTATTTAAATTTTCTGATAAAAAAACCTTTGGATTTGCCATTTTCCAAAAAAGAAATTTGATGAAAACGAATTGCTATTAATTTAATAGAACCTGTTTTCTTTTTTGAATTTTATTGATTACAAATAATTATTCAAAAAACAATATTATTAGGTCATTATGACGGAGTATTTGTGAATAGCGTTTAATCAAAAGGATACAGGTCTATATTCTTATTTTTTAAAAATCTAACTTTTTAGATTGTATAATTACAGATAATTAAAGGAAAGATTTAAACTAAAATTAAGATTAAATCAATGTCTAGATTCACCCTATAGATAATAAAACCTCGTGGAAGAAAAATATAATGAGATTTATCTATAATTTTAGCCAAAAACTACTACAATTTTAGATTATGTTGATATTACTTGTGTCTGTCTTTATAATATCTTTAAATTTTATTAAATATCATATATTTATATTGATGTTATAATAAAATAAAAATAAAATTTTTGGTTGGTTGGTTGGTTTATCTAACTAATTTGCACACTCTCATATACACAAACTAAATTTGTTAGTTGTGATAAGGAGCGCTAGAAATAAAATAAAATTTAATTAATTTTTCTTTTATAATATATCTAAAGTAGAAAAGTAGTAATGTAGACAAACAGACGAATAACAGCATTTTTAAATTAAAAATAGTATAGCAATCTCATTAATTAAATTTTGTTATCTAATAATATTAAAAATCAAAACACAACATATTTCCTATCTAGATTCTATCTTGTATAAACTTTTAAAATTTATTTGATAGAAGATAACATTAATTACTAACTTTAACTAGGTTAATCTGATCTAAGACAAAGATTTAAAAGAGGAGTCTTAAAATTTCTACTTAAGAAAATTATAAATTTTTTTAAGTCTTAACTATAACTAACAAGCTAACTAATGTTAATTTAAAAGTGACGTCAAATCAAATTTCATTACATCACTTTTGAGAATAAATTTACAATTATGTGTAAATTTTGTGGATAATAAGTATATAGAGTTATTTCAGCAATTAATGTAGATTTTAATGTAATTATTAGTATTTTTCTATAAAGAAGTGACGATTTATTGAGATAAACCAGAATAATAATAAACAAAATTACCATAAGTAAAATAAATAACAATAGGAGTAGGAGAAAGAATAGAAAATTAGAATATTATACCCATTTTCAAATAGAAAATAGCTTAAATTAGAAAATAAATTCAAAAACAGTAAACTAAACATTCATTTTTTAAAGATATTTTCTTTTTCAACTTTTGGATGTTTGAGGTGGGAAATTAATAAAAGGGAAACCCGTAACGTAAAAGAAATTTTTTCTCATAGTAGCAGAAGCCAAATTACTCGTTTCTACATTTAAAATTTATTAATTTTTGGGATTTAGTCAATTAGATACTGGACTTATTATTCTTAATTCAAATATTTTTAAATAGAATGATATATAATTTAAAACAGATCTTTTAAATGTGATAGGGTATTTATTACAAAATCAATTTAAAAATTAAATAGAAGAAAAGGAAATTTTCACAAAATGATACTAGTGTTTATTGGAGTTAGAAAAATATTCTTATTTATTTTTAGGATACATATTGATGGGAATGTAAGGATAATTTTCTATCAATGGTTGGAATAATTTAGTTATTTTTAAATTAGATCACCAATAGAAAAATAAGGAAACTAATGGATAGATTATAATTAAAGAGGACTCTAAGGATATGTAACATTTAAAGAGAAAGTAAATAATAAAATATATAGTTCGAATGTAATGATAATATAAAGTATACAAGAATATTGCTTAATAAGAAAATTTTAAAAAATTAAGTAATTTTAGTTTTATTTTTAGGTGTTTGTTTGTATTGTGTAATAATAAAGCAAACATAACAGAGTTCTGAAATGTTGAGAATAATTATTATTGTGTTGTAAACGGTCAGCTTATTCGCTTATATCCATCAAAAAGAATATTTAAATTAAATCGCAGAAAAATTTTTTCTCAGATTTGTTAAGCT
The DNA here is from genome assembly GCA_000260095.1 of Tetrahymena borealis. Taxonomy (NCBI): domain Eukaryota; phylum Ciliophora; class Oligohymenophorea; order Hymenostomatida; family Tetrahymenidae; genus Tetrahymena; species Tetrahymena borealis. The sequence continues at coordinate 444,719 of JH651232.1, read as the reverse complement.
GGTTATTAGTTTTTTTATTTAAATCCTTAAAATTATTTATTCACCCTTAATGCTAGATTTATAATTATTGGTTAGTAAGAAATTAGAAAAAGGAGCAATAATGAGAGTAGGAAAATTTAGCATCCCTTTAAATACCCTTCTCCATAATAAGATTATTTGGAAGTAACTTAATTATTTTCTCAGTAAGGAGCTCTGAAATTTGCTGGGGGGAGACCTGTAGTAAGATCAGTGCCTTTAGGTCTTCTGAATAATAAAATATGTGGTTCAGGTCTATGAATTTCATAGTGTACCCAACCTCTACTTTATTACACTCCTAGAGATCTCCATTCAGCCTCAGTCAATATTTTATTTTTAGGAATTTTTTTAAATACATTTTTTGGCAGAATTACATGCCTATATTCGTAGAACTCATCTGTGTATTTATCACTGTATTCTATCTCTTCAGGAAAATGGGGCATTTTTCTTAAGATTTGAAAGTTAATAGTATGGTGATTTTTTTATTTATTTTCAAATAGGTTAAGTTTAAGAGTAAAATGCTTATTAATCAACTTTTTATTTCTACTTTTTTTTAAATCAGGTTTTTTTTTTACGTTCCGGATTTATTTTATATTTTTTTTGAGTATTTTATTTTATTGAATTTATCAATAATCTTCCAGCTCTATTTATAATTCGAATGGATTTCTTTTTATAATAAGAAATCCTTCCAGATTTAAAAATAGTCCGTATATCTTAAGTTATTTCAAAAAATCAGCAAAAAATTCATTTTTACAATAAAATCAGAATGAAATAAGAGTATTTTTAACACGAAAAGAAGAAAATAATTCATAATAACATTTATTATTTCTATTTAACCCATTCATTCATAAAATTATCTATCTTTTCTGTTAGATTCTAATAATAAATATCTAATACTATTTTAAAAAACCAATCAATAAATTTTGTTATCACTGACAAAAATTAGTTCTTAACTATTAAAGAGATGATGAACTCGCAAAGAGAAATCAGAAAATTAAAAAAAATAAAAGATTCTTACTTCTAAAAGAAATTTTATTGATTGCAAAAAAAGATTTGATAATTAAATCACATTAATTTATAAATGTGCTTTGCTTATTTTTTTTAATCTATCTATCAAATGATCGAGAAATTAATTAATTCATCATTTAAAATAAATAAGATCTATGTGCTAGATGTCATTTATTCTTCTTTAATTATATCACTTTTAGAAAAATTTACCCATTTAAATTTAAAAAGATTCATCTACAGTTATTAATCGCAGTTGATTAATACAAACATTTTCCATTTAAATTTACCAAGCCCAAAGCAACTATTTTTGGAAACAGATAAAAATTTCAAATACAATTTGAAAAAGGCTTGCGATTACATCAAATTTCAGAAACAGATAATTAATTGAGAGTGATTGATTGGTTGGTTGCATGATTGATAAAGAGAGAAGAGTTGCCAAATTAATATATTTCTATAAGTAACTATTAACACAAAATTTATATAAATACTTTTATTGAAATTAATAGTGACATAAATACTAATAACGAAAAACAAAGTTTAGCATTCTATAGACTTAATTATAAATTCTTCTGATAATTTCTTTAGGTTTTCAATTTAAATTAAACCATTTATAATTATTATCACTTTTGCCCTGTAAATAAGATTTATGTAATGCAATAATATCAAATTCCTCTTTCAATTGAATTAATAAAAGTGTTTTTTAAATATTGTCTCATAAAATGAACAGTAGATCGGGTATGATATCATATGAGCATATTGGTTATTTCTTATTTTTTTCAAGAGCTTTTAGCAAATAGTGATTAGATTTTTGGAAATTTCCTTGGAGTTGGTGAATTTAGCCAAAACCATAGCTTTATTTTATTGTTAATAATAATTATTTTTATAAATATAAAGAAGCATGTAAATAAAATAAATAAAGCAAAATAACATAAATTTTTTTAAGAAGAATAATCTCTTTATTTATATGTAATTACCATATCTCGGAAGATTCTTTGAATTTAGATCCTGCAATCAAAAGTTCAACTGCTCTGTCTACTCTTCTACTATCTGTATGAGGGTTTTTTAAATAAAGTAGAGCTAGGTTCTACATTGTTTTCAAATGATAGAAATCATTCTTCAAGATTTCCTCATATTTTGTCATAGCCTGCTCATCCTATTCCCTTTTCTCTGAAAGAACAGCGCCCTATTTAATATTTGAATTAAAGAAAATTCTATAACTTTCGAAATGAATGTAAATATGGTTGTTTCTTGGTTATAAAAAGCAAATAATATTTAAAAGTATATCTAAAAATTAATAAAAAACTAATTAATTTGTGTAAGTAATAAAATTAAATGTAGGAATTATTAAAAGAAGAGTAATAAATATATGTGCAGCTATCTATTATCTAAAATTATACTGCAATTGAGATTGGTGTAAATACCCTTTTAAAAGAGATAATATAGTGAATGAATTACTTACATAATACTCCGATTCTATCAAGTTCTTCTTATTACCATCATTTAGTAGGCCTGTCATTTCTTCAATTCCTTCATAGTATTCCAGGTGGAACAAAATATCAATAAAATAACTAAGTGTCTATTTTATTTTTAAGAAAAAAATTTAAATTTATTTTTAAAATACCCATCTATAAATCTTCTTCTCACTACAATTAACTAACAAATGCCTTAGAATAAGCAATAAAAATAAACAAATTAAAATAATGCAGCTATATTTTGCTTGACTTTTAAGGTATTAGCATTTCAAGCGTGACTTAACTTTGTATTAATTTGAAGTTTGATATATTTAAAAGTTAAGCTAAAGTTAGCTTAAAGATGAGGTATTGTATCATATTTTAATTTTCTTTGTTAATAGGCAATAATGCACATTGATATTATTTAATAATGTTTCACTCAATATTATACTTGAAAAAGTTACAAATGACGAATTCAATAGATTTTCTTATGTGAAATTTACCCGAAAGAAAGAAACTTTAAAAAGTTAATTATCTAATCAATTTAGTTATGATTCAAGTAAATTAGTGTAGTTATTTCAGCAAGAAATATTATATAAAATAAAACAATAGGTGATTGAGTAAATTATTAACTTGCAATGGGTAGAATGAATAGGAGAGTAATAAAGCTAAATAAATTTAAGAGTATTTTAAGAAATTAACTAATTCTAAGATTCGAAAGTAGCGATTTGATTTATTAATTGAAGTTTTAAATCTTGAAAGGAAAGGAAAAGAAGAAGATTATTTGTTTGTCCAAATTGAAATCATAAAATAATATTTTACATTCTTGTAGTCTAAGTACACTCTAGGGGATATTTCTTATGAGTGTAAATCTTTCAAGGGAACTAAGTTTTTTTCTTTATTATATTTTTATAAAGTATTAAATTTTTTGATCATACATAGATTTAATTGGAAGTTTATTATTAAAAAAGTGTTAAAAATCATCTTTCATTTTCGCTTAATAAGGAAGATGAAGAATGAGAACTTTCACTTTCTCTAAAAACTTTGCTTAGAAGCAGATTTGAAATAAATTTTTTTTAAATATTAAACAGTTGATTCGTTTATATTATTTTTCTAATAGTTTGGGAATAGGAATTATTATTGCAAAATTAATATTCCGAAAGTTTGAGAAATAAAAATAAAAAAAGTGAATTACTATAGAATTCTTTATCGAATTCCTTTGATAGTTCTTTCTTCAATATAACTTAGCATGCATTAACCATGTATAAAATGATTTGCTTGAATTACTTGCTCTTCTAAGATTCCTATTTTTTTAAATTAAATAAATCATTAAAAAAAAGAAAGTAATAAAAATTGAATATCTTGAGGGTTTATTTATTTACGTATTATTATCAAAATAAAATTTATGTGTCTATTCTAAATTATTTTAAGGACTTTTTTATTAATTAACACTCTAAATTATTTTTTACAACTAGATTCACAAAATTTAAAAATCCATCAGAATTTAATGTAAGGATTATTTAAAAAAATATTAGCAAAATGAGTAAAAATTAGGAAATAGAATTTTACAGATTTCAAGAAATCTTTAATTCCTGATCCAAAATGGTGAGAAACCTTGTAATCAGGAAGGTTTTCTTCAGCATTTAGCAGTTTTTCAGCTTCTATAAAAGCCATTAGAATGTATAAAATTGGTTCTGATTGGTTTTCTTTTAAAAGACTAGAAATTAGCATTTAGCATTTCTTAAGTTCTCCCTTAGCTGAATAAATTAAAGCAAGCAATATGAAAGCATATTGAGAACTCCTATTTAAACCACATGACTAAATTGCATATTCAAGAGCCTTGTCTAAATTTAAACTATTGGCATATGCCTTAGCTAGAGCTTGACAAACTAAATAATTTTTATTATTTTTACTGTAACTCTTCTCTAAATACTCAATAGATTTAGACAAATAGACATTCTTATCTTACTCATATTAAGCATTTCTAAATATATTATAGTAGCTAAAGCCTATATTTGCAAGCAGAGTTTCTTGTAAGAATATCTTTTTTTGATTATCCTCTTTGGATTCCAAGTAATTGTTTAAGTTTAATTTAGCTAGAGAAAGCCCTTCCTATTTTTAAATTAAATTGTGTTTAATTAGGTTAATATTTAAAAATATTTTTAATTATGTAAGGCTTTTTTCTATCACTATCCTCTCTAATTAGAAAACTTTAGAAATAGATATTTCAAACTAAAAGAACTTTCAATTAGAATAAAGTTCTACAAATCTAATGTAAAAAGATTAAATTATTATTAAGTATTTAAACTTAATGAATTTTAAACTACAAATGTAGCATTCCTTCTATAATATAAATAAATATTTACCTCATTCTTACCCAGATTCAAACCTGTAAAGATAGATGACAAAGAGAGCAACATAGGGAAAACAGGATGAGAAGGCAATTATTCAGATTAAGTTAGGCTTTAGATTAGCTAATAGAGCTTTGAATATTCTTCTCTAAGATACAACTATACACTCATTTTCATACCTAAGACATTATCATCAAAAGGTGTACTCATCATAAACTCCATAAATTAAAATGAAAAATCTTCTCTTTTCACTTTTAAGCTTAGAATATTAATAAGAGAAGGAACCTAATTTAAAAAAATAATATTTTTAAGATATTTTGATTCTATTAAGAAGTCAGATTTAATTATTATCATAATAATGCCCCTTTGAACGTTTTGGAATATTTAAAAGGGGTAGTAGTCTTCATAATATATAATAATAGTAAATTTTCATAAATTCAAATAAAAAAATGAGAGAAACTTGGGATAAATTCATTTTAATATTGAATAGCAATAACATTTTTAGATTTCTATTCACAATTTAATCTAATAAATGATGTAATCATAAGAACTTAAGTCTTTATTGATGTTTAAGCAATATTAACTAATTAGGTGGAGAATTTATTTAAAATTGATATAATTTATTGATGCCCTATTAATATAAAATAGATACTGAAAGATTCTATTTGTGGTGGTTGGGTGGGGATTTTGAAATATTCTAAATAATATTCTATTAAATAGCCTTTTTGCTTATTAAAACAAGGTTATTTTAACCTTAATTATAGTTATTATGATATTAAAAGCTGTTCTTGCAAATACTTTTAATAAATATTAGGTAAATCCATTCATTTCTCACTTCTTTATTTATTCAAGACTTTTATAACTCCCTGATTATATCTAATGTAATAGGGTAAGAATTCAAAATTTATTAATTAATTAATAAAATAATCACTCAGCATTATAGAAAGATTTAATTTAGTGTGTAATATTTTGAGAAGACCTTTTCAAATATTATTCTAGCTTTAGATCATTCTAAAAAGAACAATCTTAGATATTATTATAAATTTTGAGAAATAGAAAAACTTATCAAAAGATATATTTAAGAGGGATAGTATTGATTCCTTTGTATTAATCCAATAAATCAATAAGCTAATTGTTAGGAATTATAATTATTGCAAATAAATAATCTTTATATGCAGAAATATGTTTTAATTCAATGAAATCATTTTATAAGTTGTTTAAAAAACTAAATCAAAATAATTTTAAAGAAAGTAAATCTTACTCTATACGAAAGTACACTTCTCATAATCTTTTTGATTTTGTTTCTGATTTGAGTAAAATTTATGCAGGTGAAGAGGTAAAGTGAGTCATAGACTTCACTAGGAATTCCTGATATTTCTCTATAGTTGTATAGCGATTTAATTTAGATATCTTTTTTGAGAGGGCCAGACATCGAAGTGTTCATGTATTTTTCAACTTTTTTATCCACTTATAATTAAATAAAGCCAAGGCATGCTAGGATAATGTGATCCCAAGAATTGATTTTAAGATTGAGTTAGAAGTATTAAAACAATCCAGTATTGATTTCATTTTCAATGATCTATTATAAAGACTTTTTTTCCAATTGAGTGGATCCTTATAAAGGCAGAATATTCTTGCAAATATTATATAAGAGAGTTATAACTAAATCAATTCCATACAGGCTACGATAATCCTTTTGGAAGAATTGCAAAATTCTAACTACTGAATCTATATTAGAAACATAGCTAACTTTATTTTAAACTTAAATCAATTTATTTATGCAAATTGTAATCAAATTCTTATCCACCTTATCAAATCCCTGTTTGGTTGATTGATTAATAAATAAAAAAGTTATAATATTTATAATATTCATTAATAAATAGGAATCAGATTATTAGATTAAAATAGTAATTTTTAAGAATAATCTTATTAATTAATTAATCATTTCTTCACTTCATTACTTAAAGTATTGTAGTTATTTAGAATTGGTAAATATTTATATAGAAATATCTAAAAAGAAATGCTAGGTAAGCTTAAATATATGGGCTTAAACTGTTTTATCTATTAGAAAATGAAATTTAAAAACCCTATTACCTATCACATTCAAAATATTTAATAAATAAATTAATACCTTGAATTAGGAGTAAAACTTTTTTTAGTGGATATTTTGAATTTTACCGAAAAATTCAAGCCAGTCAATAATTTCTTCATAATATTATCTCGTTTCTGAATGATAATCTGGCTTTAATATACGTTTTAAATATATTTCTAAAAAGTTTTTAACTCTAAAAGGAGTTAATTCAAGAGATTCAAATGTTTCTGCACTGCTTAAATGCTTTATTGAGCGAAGTTTTAAAAGACCCATCTAAACATTCTCTTCAATATCGCTTTTTTCAAATTTGAACATAAATTAGATTAAAAACATCTTAAAGCAAAGACTATCCTATAATTTTATTTTTAAAAAGTATTTAATTTTATTATCTCTCTTATTATCTACATAAAGTGCTAAAATAAACTCAAATTTAAGAAAACTAACTTACAATAAACACTAATGATAACACATTGTATTATTGCACATGTTCATCTATGCTCTAAAAAAGTGTTCTTATTTAATCTTCGTCAAGCTTCTTTATATTTAAATTCTCTAAACACTATGATTCAAACTCTAAGTACATCAGATAATCTCTTATTATTAAAAATAATCATTTTACCAAATAAATTTGATTACATTTATATTTATTTTTTTCATAATTTGAAGTAGATTATAATTGAATAATACTTTGTGACAGCAGAATTTTCTGATTATTATAAGTTTCTACTTAATCCTGCTACTTTCTAAAAGTCTCTAACGTATCTACTATACTCTAAGTCTACTAAACTCATTTACAATGACTATATTTCCTTTTTATTTCCTAATGATTTGCTAAATGCAATACTTCTTCAACAATTAATTTATAATTTGTATCCTTTCTTAAATGACTATGGTTTTATTAATAAAAAAGATTTTTACTTAGATATGATTAATTTTGATAGAATCTATTTAGTAATTGTTAATATGTGTGTGTATATATGTTTGAAATTATTGTATTTCACTTAATATAGCAGGTAAAAAGTAACAAATTAACTAACTGACTAATCATTTTACTAATTTAATTTTTTTAAATAAAATATTATTAACATTTTTAGTTAGATACTTAGCCAAATAGTTATTTACCAACAGTCCATTAATTTATCTACTAATAAAACTTTACTAACAATTTTAAATGTAATTTATTTTATAAAATTAAGTGTGTGTATGTGAGTGTTTCTATCTCAATGGTAAAATGATCAAATATAATATTTATGATCAGATTAAAGTACTAATTGACATTAATAATAGAATATAGTTTTTAAATTAGCATGATAAATGCAACAAAACTAAGTATTAGGAATTATTTCCTTCTCATAATAATTATGTTTATTATTATAAATTATTATAATTATTATTTTTTACTCTAATTTTAGTTTAGTGTTTTGATTTTATTAAGATAATTGCCCTCCATTTATTATTTATATTTTATTATCATTTCTCTCTCATATTATCATTTTGATTTTTTATCTTATTCTTTTAATTCAGTTTTCAATTTTAATAACACTTTCTTATTAAATTTGATATTAAGAAATTCTATTCCATTTATCATTAAAGATTTTTAAATTTATTTTCAGAGTTTATTACGAAAGCTGCTTTAAAAATTCTTGAAATTCCTAAATAATTTATCCTTTCTTATTTTAATTCTTTTAAAATTAATTAATAAGCCAAATAGGTAACTTAATAGATGCCATGGTTTTATTAGTTTTAATTGTAAACTGAACAATTACTATAGAGGAGGTTCTTCACTTCATTAAAATGTGTTTTTAAAATAAATCTATTAAGTATTAGAAGCTCTTACTAATATTTATTAGATTACCGAAGAGAAGACGATTGTATCTCAATTTAATTTAAGTAGAGATTTAGAAAAATGGGTATTTTGATTTACAATAAAAAAGCACAATTAAGATAATTTGAATTTACTTTAATTTAAGATTAAAATATTTAGATTACTGTAAAACATAATAGTAAATTAGAAATAGGATAAGTTTTTCTTTTATTAATTATATTTATTTTTAGAAGTGTTAAATTTAGTATCTAAAAGAAAAGTTCTTCTGTACTTACACTTTCAAATTTGATTTGTTTATTTCCGATAGTGGCATCTAAATAAATAGATAAAAATCAATTATAGTTTTGTATTATTTTGAGGGTAATAAAGCAATTACTATTGATTAGTATATTGTAAATCATTCTTGATAAATCCATTTAATAGAATAATAAAAGATCTTAATGCTTGATGATTTTTGCTTAACTTGAATAATTAAATTTTTCGCTTTATTTATTCATGACAATATTTATAAAAACAAAAAAAATAATTAATAATAACCAGCAATCTTGTAGATAATAGACCGTAAATAAGCTAGCGAACAAGTACTAAAAATAAGTTTTCGATGAATGAATAACCAAGTTAAAATATTCTAGATTAACATACAGGCTTTTTAGTTAATTAAAAGTTAAAGCCAAAGATCTAGCATATGAAGGTTTAGTCATCCCTTACAGAAACTGGTGATAACTTTAGTAAAGCTTTAAATAGGTCTAAGTATTTTTAAAACACATTTTAACAGCCACTTTTAGCTGAATTCAAATAAGGAAATATTATGGAAAAATCGAATGGCTTCATGAATAATAGTTAAAGCAATGAAAAGAAGAAAATAATTATATCTAAGAATAGGAATCATGATACTATGCCTATTTAACACTATAGTTACAACAATTGTCTACTATTTTAACCATCTGAAAAGCCTCAATCAATGACAAAAGAAAAAAGAAGTATTTAAGTTATCAAGAATAATTTCTAAAAGAGGGAGAAGATTAGAGCATTATCAGCACACCAAAAGAAGCAGTAAGGCAAAAACCGCGATTTATTAAATAATTCAAAGATATTGCAGACAAACTAAAATAATATATCTGCTTTCAACTTTAACGATAATAGATCTTATTTTTTAGAAAATCAAGATGATGATTTCTTACATGAAAATTCGGTTTTTCCCTTAAATCCTATATATACTGAGCCTGATCAATATCAAACTTTTGCAATAAATGATGAATAAAATTAAATTTAATAGTATAACACTCTTTCTCTTCAAGGAAGGTCTAACATATCGAGATCAAGGCAAGAAATTAAACGAAATTACTCTTCTCATAGTTAAGTGAGATCTCCAATGTATCAATAAGAGCTTACATTTTAACAAAGAGAAACTCTAAATAAATTTCATTAGAATAGAATATTTAATCTTCCTGAAAAGGAATAGCAGTTTGAACATACTTAAACACCTAGTCCTTACTTTGAAAAATGGAATTCTCCTTCAAACAAATAGTAAAATTAGATGTAAGTAAATTTACATGTAGATAAAGATAAGATTTACAAATCTAATTAAGGCAATAATTAATTTAATCATAATTAAACTTATGACTCAAATCAAACAGCTAATAATAATCATTAGATTTAGGGGTTAAATTCTTTAAATCAAACCAAAAATTAGACTTAAGAGATTGACAGTTAAAATCCATAACTGTAATAAAATAATAAATATTCTTAAAATGGTTATTAATTTGAGGTAAGTTTAGGAGATTTAGAAAATAGCACTATGGTAGATTATTACCAATAGAATAAGATTACTTCAGATTAATTGTAGGAGTATTAGTAGTTTTAAAATTAAACTTAAAATAATTATGGAAAGAATTATTATAGTGAGGCAAAAGAATTATAAAATAGCTAGCAGATTCGTTAGAAATCTAATTAAAAAGTAATCTATTATAATGTTCTTCCAATTTAGAAATAATAAATATTTGATGAGAATTAATATCAGAAAATTTTAAAAGCTAAAAATAGTTACTTAAAGAATAATACAAGCAATACAAGTGGAATTTAAAGTAAAGGTAAATCTCCATGTAATAATGCTTCTTCTATTAAACCAAAGCATTTTAATTATGTAAATCCGTAAGTTCCTACTACTCAAATAACTTAAGATAGCTAAATACATGATTTTTCAACAGATTAAATGTAAGAAAATATATAGAATATCAACAATCAATAGTAGTCAAGCATGTCTGTCAGATTGGACTAGCTTAATTTGCAACAAGTTGATTGGGGGAAAGTTATGAAAAAAGAGAAACCTATACACTCTAATCATGAACTACAAAAGAACTAAAAATAGATTTTGAGAAATATTAATAATTAAAAGTTCAAATTTATAAGGAATGCCTCCATGATAGCATAACATCAGATGAAAGATGCAAACAAATAAATTAATGATCAGTAAAATGCTAACAGTAATTAAAATATTTTAGAGCTAAGCAGCTTATCATAGAATGTAAATTATGCTTAATCCATGTTTTTTTTCTAAACTGATTCAGGTTTTAGGCCTTAAACTACTTCAGCAGCTTAGAAATAAAGACCAACTACACCATAAATATTAAATTAAACAACAAAATCTATGCATTCAAATAGAAAATTTAGAAAAGAATAGTCATTATCTTTCCATTTCTAAGACAAGGTAAATAGAATGGGATCAGCCAAATCTACCAATCCAATTTAAGAATTTATTACAAAATAAGGTGATGAAGAATACCAAGAATTAGATATTCTAAGAAATACATCTTAATTACTCGATCCAAACAATGCTAAAGATATCATAAATTCTAGTTACAATTAATCATTTTATCTTCAAAAAACAGCTAGTTCTGTCAACGAAGGAAAATTGAAATCTGGTACTTTTCGCTAAGCTATAACTCCTACAAGATATTAAACAACAATTAAAACTGAAAGCGGATAGAATTTTGAAAGGCCTATATCAGTGTCTTCTAAAAGACAATAACTAAAATAAAAGCACCAAAATATTGAAAAGTAGATAAATAGTTTGTTCAAAGAATTAGGGATTAGAAATAAGTAATAACCTTCTCCAATACGTCTTAATACATACGCTTGAGTTACTTTTAACATTTAAAATAAATTTTAATAAAAAATTGGTTAATTAAATTAATAATTGATTAAATAATCTATTAATAAATTAACTTTATTTATAATATCAATTCAATTCAAATTATTCTTTAATTAATTTGATGAGAAGATATATGTAGTTTCATTCTAATAAAAAATTGATGAATTAAATAAATAAATAATTGATTAAATAATCTATTAATAAATTAATTTTATTTATAATATAGATTCTATTCAACTTTTTCTTTAATTAACTTGATGAGAAGATATATGTAGTTTCAATCTAATAATTATATTTATTATTAAAAAATTAATCAATTTCTTCTATGTTTAAATTTACTTTTGAAATTAGTAAAAATCTTTTATTAGAGAAGTAGATAATTCCAATCCCTTCCCAGACTACTATTTCAGCCTCTGCTTCCTTCATAAAAACCTGTATGAAAATTTTATCCTTTTGGTAAGATAATAAATAATTGGCTTAGTTTATTAATTTTAAATTAGATATTGTAAAATATCTTTTCTATATTAACTTTTATTCATTTAAAAAAACTGCTAAAATAACTGGATTAAAGTTTAGTTAAAATAGAATAAACATGCTTAAAATAATTAATTTAAGGGTGAACTATATACAAAGTAGATTTAGTATTAAATGGATAAACTTATATTTTATAATTTAATAATAGGATGGATGTATGTATGTATGTATTCATGCATCAATTTTGGATAAAATTTTAAATAATTTTAAATTGGTTATCAATTTATTTATTTATTTGTTCTAAGTTATTTAAATAATTGCCTAAAATATTTTTGTTATATCATTTAGTAGAATCTTATTACATTGTCTAAATGCTAATACTGTATTTTTTAAGTGCTTCAGTCACTTTAAGAGGAGATGTTTAAGATATACCCATACTGTTTATGGCCTATTAAAAGAAAGAATTACTTGTTAACTTACGCATTTAAGAATCATTTATATGAGAATTTTTAGATAGAGTAGTAGGTGTGTTGTTTTCTTATGGAATATCTTCTTCAATTGTATTCAAATCTGATTCTATCACACTTAAATTAATATTTTTATTATTTAGATTAATGTTTTATGTATGAGCAATATGTGAAGGTCTTATATTCGAAATAGAAGGATTGAACATATTAATTTATTGTACATGAGAATCATTCGAAGATGACCCATCCATTTCAAATTTTTAAGGAGAAGAAAGCTCAGAACCAACTGCATTATAATTTTTTTTCTTTGAACTATTACCAGAACTTATTTAGTACTATTAATTGAAGGAAGATTATTACGATTGTTTTTACTATTACAAATAATTAAAATGGCTTTTTGATTACTATTAATGCTAATTTTAGTCAGGATATCTATTTTTATGTACTTCTTCATTAATATTGCTGTCATATGTTTGCAATCTCCTCAAAAATATAGAGGGTTTTTAATTTAAATTAGTTTTTTATGGGGGATTGAGAGTGTTACTATAATTATTATTAATCCCTTAATTAGATGAATTGCTGACAATAGACATAGATGACTTTTGTCTTTGTAAAGCAAATTTTTTCTTCATTTATGCTTACATAATTCCCGAAGGTGAGAAAGATCTTTATCTATTAAGCATAGCATTACTTCTAACTTATAGTTAATTGTTACTATTGTTAGATAAGTATGTGTTGTTTTAACTCTTGAAATTAGATCCTTAAGGAATTTGTTATTACTAGATTTCATTTATGAATCTACTGAAATCCATTTGCGATTCGTTTAAATTATTTTATGAGTAGTTGTATGGATTATATAAATTTAAATTTCGTCTTAAAGGGGTATTTACATTATTTGCATTCAATAAATTATTTAAGTTATTGAACGGCATAAAACTTTAATTTATTGAGTTGTTATTACTAGGATTGTTGAAATGATTAGATAAGGAATTTCCAGCACTATTGTTATTTCTTGGAGATGTTGGAGCAGGACCAACTGTTCTTGCTCTTCTATTATTTCTTCCTCCTTCTATTTGATCAGTGGGGTACAAGAATTCTCTAATAGTGTTATCCCCATCAAAGAATTATCTAAATTGACTAATGTTATGAGATCCATCTGGAATATTCTCTTCATAATTCTGGTTTCCATAAACATTTTCAAATTCAAAACATTTCTTCATTCTAGAATCAAGCATATCAACTAATTTTATATCTATAGCAGTCTTTATCTATTTATTTTTTATGAATTCGAAAGCTTCCATTGCATACAATGCTTTTTCAAGAGGAGTTGTGCGAGAGTTTAATTGAATCCATTATTGATGGAATGCATTTTAGTTCTTTTAAATATGTTTATTATTAGTGCTTGGGCTTTCAACTCCTTATTTTGTGTTTTATTTCTTAAATACATCCCTTTAATTCAAGCTTGATGATTTTTTTATATCCTTTTTATTGGAATTGGGTTTTTCAGATTATCCAAAGCAGCTTATTAATTTCTTTTTCTTTAAAGGGGATGAACTCTTTGAAATAGGATCTTTCTCATTTATACCTGTTTATCTATTTTCATTTCCTTAGTTTTATGTATCGCTATTACCACTTGTATTATCTTTAGAATCATTCTTGAATTATTATTAGATTTCTAAATTTAGTTAAGATATGGGAGTGTTTTGTGGGTTTATCGGAGTGGTAACGGGATTTATTGGAGAGATATTCTTAGACGGTTCGTTTGATTTTTTTGTATGAACTCTATTCGAAGGTGAAGTATTTGAGGAATCATCAGATTAAACATTTAGTGAAATCATTGGCTTAGGAAGATAGTCGAAGAGTTTAAGTTAATGTTCATCTAATAAAAGAATTTTGAGTTTTTCTAGTTCTACTAACTTTTGCATTATATATACAGCATTAAGTCTTTCCTTTACTTTCTTCCAGCAGTATTTCATTTATTCTCTTTTCTTACGAGCTTTTCCAAACCAGAAGAGATTTTAAATGTAATCAAAGAATCCCCATTTCAATGGCTTATTTTCAGGTTATATGTACTTATTACCTTAATGGTTTAGTTTTTTCTTAATTGTCTCTATCTTTTCAGCATCTGCTTCTTCATTATTTAAAAGAGATCTCACTTTATGCATGAATTTACTGATAAGATGAGTATTCTTTGGGATAGCATTTCTTCTTCTAAAATGTGTATTTCTCTTTTAATTATCTTCAATATCATTTTCAACATGATGTTCATTTTCTTAGTTTGGATAATGATGATGGTGATGTTAGGGAGGATTCTCTTCATCTTATTGAAATTCAAGTTACACATTATTTTACTTTTCAGATTATTATAGTCTTTTTATTTACTTTTTAAGGGATCTACTCTGATCATCTGAATCTTCTATATCTTATAAAATTTGCATATTAATCTTTAATTAACCTTATTCACCCCTATCATTTTCTTTTTCTTCAGAGTGTTTCTTATCTGAGATAGATTTTTCAGAATTACCATGAGTAGGGCTTGGACATTGTTCGTGATGGTTAGGATTGGATAAAAGTTGAAGAGGGATTAAAGTTTCAGTGTTTTAAAGTGTGTTAAAATTATTAACTGTATTTTATTCTTTAATTTATAAGAACTAAGCTGATTTGAGTGGCATTTAGCTTTCGCTTTTGATATTTTCTTAAATGTTTTTATCATCCTCCAACGATGATTTCCTGAATTTTTTTTAAATGTCATCAATTTATTTTACACTACTGATATCATCATTTTATAATTTTTGCGATTTATTAGAGAATTTTTATAAGTGTTTGGAAATTTGCTATTATTATTCAAATTCACTTCTATAAGCATTTTTATTTTCAACATTAAGAACCTCTTAAATCTAATGATTTTAATTAATGTTTATTTCATCTTCTTCTTCAGAGTCTTCTTCTATATGGTATTTCGAGTAACCTTCATTAGGATCTTCAAAGTTAAAGATTTAATTCAGTAGATTCATATAAAAATCCAGCTTTGTCAATTTCTTTGATAAAAAAATGAAAACCATTGAAAATACTTTAATAATACCTCCTACAGAGGATAGAAAATCTTATAATTTTTAATACGATCTTCTGGTAAGCAAATATTTACGATCCATTTGAAATTCCATTGAAAAGATAGAATCTCTTTTGCTTTCATCAACATATTAAGTGAGCTATTGTATTTCTTAAAGTAATTAAGGAATGATAAATACATCAGAGTTATATTCAGTAAGTATACTACCTTTATCGGTATCCAATACTACTTTCTTCAAATTTATTGGGAGCCTCTATTCAATACTTTTTTCAAAGCTAAATACTCTTTTACTTAAATAATAGATATCTGGTTTTTCATATTATGATACATCTAATGCCAATTCCGTAAAATAAATTTCCAAAATCCCTCTTTAGATTGTACTTGTTTATTTCAAATTTATTAGTAGATCGAATTTAACAATGCCAACATTCTAGTTTTATTATAAAAAATGGTAAATTTAATAATAGATCATTTAATTATATTTTTTCATCTTCTAGATTGTATTATTAAATTGCATAGCTGTATTTGATATGAAATTAGAAAGTTTTTATTATTAGTAAATGTAAATCAATCTTTTATATATTATCACGTTTTTGTATTAATTGTATTTAGAAATAGTAAAGAGATTCAAGGAAGTTATAAAAATGTTTTCATTAGTTGAAAATGGTAAAAATAACCTTCAGAAAGATTTGAGTTTTTCAAATTCTCTGTGTATTTTCTTCTTTAAAAATTTCATTTTATATTTATTATATTTAAAAACATTTGAAAATAATGGGATAATATTGGAATACTTTTGTCTAATTTTTTGGTTATAAAAAATATTATGTGGCATTATCTTTTAAAAGTTAATTTTTCATTTTATTTAAAAATAGCTAGTGAAATTACAATATTTTCCATCATGATTAATTAGAGTTAGTTTAACAAAAAATGACTTAAATCTAAATAATAATCAAAGGAGTTGTTAAAAATGAACTGGCGTTCTATAATATTCTATTTGCATCTAAAAAATTAAAGAAATGCGGTTAATATGTATCTTATTAGTATCCTTGAATTCTACTTGAAAATGATTATTAATTAATTTCTGAAATCTAAGTAGAATAATATAAACCTTTTTTAGTATTTTTGAGATCCTTAAATTAAAATCTATTTAAAGTAGACTTAACGCTTGCTCAAATAGGTTAAATTTAAGGTATTTATAATTCACTTTGAAAGCTTTACTCTACCAAATGTATTTGCTTAAAAAGGTAATCACAATTTGAAAAAGAGTACTTTTTAAATTTGTAAATTTTTTATCAGGTTGATTACAAAATTTCGAATGAATTAATGCAATTTTTTAATGAAAAGTAAGTTCTAGAGCCATTTAATTTAAAATTATTTAAATTGCTCAATATTTTGATAATACTTTACATTAAAAAAGCATAAAAATTAAAAAAAATATGATTTGGTAATACACTTTGAAAGATATATCAAAATTTAAGATTGATTACTCTTGATGAACAAAGAAAGACTAGATTATTAAAATTATAAAAAATCATTAAATGGAAGATAATTCATACCTATTCGAGTTGTCCCTTTTTGATTCTGTAGCAAAGCAGAGACTCAAAATCAAATTCATTTGCATTAGAAATATCGTTATACATAGTGTAATTACTGCATGGGATATTTTCCATTTGAATTGATCGCATTCTTTATTATATATCCATTTGAATTGTTTACTTAGAACCACTAACCCTACTTTAATCTTCCTATCTTACATCATAGACCAATCCACTGACATATATTTGTTCATTTTACTATGTTTTCTATTGATAATCTAATACTCGAATAGCTATCATTAATGTATCTGTTTATTCATTTTGGAAACAATCTTTTATGTAGAAGTCTTTCAAATAATTCTCCTCTGTAGTGACATTGGGAGTATTTTTGTTAATGATCTCTTAACCAAAATAGTTTATGGCTAAAATCGAAAATATGACTAAAAGAACTGTGAGAAATCCTCCAAATTTGGTCTTATGGGTCTTTTCCTTGTAATAAGAGAGTTCGATCCGATTACCGAACATGTCTATCTTTTAGAGATATTTTAAATGTTTCTTCATATTTATACAATTTTAAATAGCTTTATTTGCTTCCCTATTTGTTTTACTATGTTATTTTATGCTTTGAGTAGGAAAAAAATAGAAATCTATTTGAAGTGATATTAATAATCTTTTTGTTGTTTATTACTTATTTATAGCAATTCAGTGAATAAATTAAGAAATCTAATGATTATTATCCCTTTTCTTTTGAGAATACCATTAATTTATTTCAAGATACATTAATATTATAACATTAACCTTTGATTCAATAAAATCAATCTAATTTATTCTTTTCTTTATTATTAACCCTACTTACTTGTCTTCATTTTTCATATTTTTTATTTTTAGTAATCAGATTAATTTCTGCTAAAAAATTCTTTTAAACTTAGCGATTACCATAAACCTTCATTTGTTGGTTAAAAATTTAAACATTAATACCTTGAATTAGATGGTAATAATTAACTTTCAAATATTTTTTTTTAAACATAAATATTAAAATAATTACTTCCTTATATAAGGTTAACCCCTTTTTATTTTGAGTACTAATAAATATAACCCAATAAAATAAAAAAGATATAGTTATATTTAGTTCAGCTTTGAATAATAATTTGACATTTATTTGAGAAGACTAACTAAGAAAATCAATTTATTGATTTATTTACAGATATTTTTAGTACTCTTTACACAATTTTGATTAGAATATATCTCTATAGATTCGAATTATAGTAATTTATTGTTGTAACCTCATAATTTAGTATCATAAATTATCTATTTTAATGTCAAATATGCCATAATATAAAATTTATGAGAATCTACTTTTGAATAAAACAACTAATGTCTGTCTCCAAATAAATTGTAAGTTCAGTTTATGAAATATTAAGAAAAATATTTATTTTAAAGCAAAATGTAAGATTAACTTGTATTTCATGGTATAAAATTAACCTAAAATATAGAAACTAGACTCGATTATAATTGATGTAAGTTTAAATATTATAGAAAAATATTGCGTTTAAATATCTTTAATTAAGGATTCATCTAAAATCATAAAGAATCATACATGATTCTAACTAATTATCTTATTTTCTCCCCAGTATAACTGAATTATCTATTAACTATAATTTTAAGAAAAATAGAAGGAAAATCAATATATCTTGTAATATTTAAGAAAGTTAAATGATAAATTATAATAGAAACAATTAATTAGATTAAATATTTAATATCTCACCTAAAATATTTTCATAATTTGCATGGATATTTTTATATACTATTAAACATTGAAAATAAAATAAATTGTTATAGATTTCGATTTGGTGTTAATTAATGTAAATAGGAATCAACTTCTCTAATTAATCTTAAATATCTAATTCACATTTTTAAATTGAAATATCAAAATAAATTAAAGATAGAAAATAAATTTCTTATAGCTAAGAATCAATAATTATAAACTAAGAATTTACTTATTTTCTAACAACTTTACATAAGTTATAAAAATAGAAGTTAAAAAAACAATTTAAGATTAATTATCTAATGTCCTTCAAAATAAAGTATAAACATTATTAAATAACTTACAGTCAATCCTTATTAATTTACATCCCATTATGTTAACACCATAAAACAACCCATAATCTTTTTAAAAAATAAAACACTCATTTCATAGGTTAATTAATAAGGAGGTAAAAACAATTTTACATTTTACTATTTTTACATTCATTTTCTCTACAAAAATAGTTAAGTAGATCAACATCCATTTTTCATTTTAATTAGAATACTAAAATTTTAATTTTTCAAAAAAAAAAAAACCCGAATTTAGGCCAAAAACTTCTCAAAACATAAGGAGAGGATGGTTGGTTATCATTAATGAGTATAGATTGAAGTTAGAAAAATAGTTAAGAATAATGATTTAACCTGTAATAATTAAAAAATGATACTCATTGTTAAGATGAAATCTATTTTCTATCTTTTTTCTATCTCTTTTTAATAAATAATCTTTAAGATAAAAATCTCTTTTTTTTTTAATGAATTTATTTTCAATTTTTGATTATTTATAAAAAGAAAGCTCAAATCTATATAATAACATTTTATAGTTTTCTCTATTTTATTACTAAATATTCTATTTCTTGAATATTTCAAATCTAATCAAGGGAAATTTATTCCTAAATATTCTTTTAATCATCATATTTTTATTTGAAATGGTAAAATTTTAAGAAATTTATTATAGCAGAGAAATAAATAAAATATTACAAATTAGATTATTAAAAAAATGAAAGATTAACTCTTTTGAATTACTACACAATTCAATATTTAAATTAATTTATCATGTAGGTAAAGTATCTTAAATTACTACCAATATTTTCAAGTATATCTAACTTGCCCTCTAAAATAAAAGTAATCTCCCTTTTTTAAGTGCAAGGAGTTTTTTGATTAATTAACTTAGAAAAATTTTAATTAAACTTTAAAAGTAAGCTTTGATTAAGTCTTTCAAATAATGAATTGTTAAGATCTGAGTTTGAATAGCTTAATAAGTTAAAGGAATGATAATAAGATGATTTACTCAGAAAATTAAAAGCCATGTAATGGGGAGTAATTGGAGTTTTATATTGAAGATAATGCGTTTGACTAAAGCTATAATACTTTGAGATAAAATAATTAGTCTACATTATTGAATCATAAAAAGATTGCAAAAAAGAATGACTTTTCTTTTAATGAAGGTATATCACCTAATAATAGAAAGAATGTCAGTCATATAAGTGAAAGTTTTTCTCCTTAGAGATAAAACTCTGAGTAAATAAGAAATGCTTTAGTATCTCCATAATAATTATCTCGCTAAGTTAGTAATTAAGAGGATTTTAATACTTACTATGACTAATCAACATTTCGAGATATTAGTGATATTGATGAAAAATAAAAAAATGCCCCTTAAATTAATTTAATATTTCAACATTTGTTAAAAGTTCAGTTTGAAGAAATTAGCAATTAAGAATAGCTTCAATTAAAGCATGAAAATTTGATGAAGAAATTAGAAAGGCACACTCCTTAAATCTCTAAATAGATGTGGCGATTTAAGTTTTTTAAACTACTTCTACTTACAAATAGATTTCTTCATAAAATGAAGAAAACCCTTATTTTTACGAGACCTCATATGCTACAAAAAGAGCAAGCAGATGCAATAAATGATAAATCTGCCTTTAATTTAATATAAAACGATTATTAAGTAAATTTCTATTCTACAAAGAAATCAAAATTTACGAGAAGAGCTTATTTAGCAATGAATAAAATAAGGAAGAATGTTAGAGTTTTATATGTGCCAATAATTAAATGTGGTTACTATCTTGCATACAAATTTATGTAGATAAGCTAATCAATTAAAGTATTTGAGCCTTTTCATCCACTCCTTATTTTCTGGGACTTTATTATCATGTTTCATATCATTCTTAATTTAATTAATATTCCCTATGAAATATCCTTTAGCTTTATACCTCCGACCTACTTTAATGCATCAAATTATATTCTTATTATTAGCAACTTTTTCATATAGCTTAATACGAGCTTCTATTATAGAGGTATGTTAATTTTTAAATTAAAAGTTTAACATTTCCTTTTCATTATTAAAAGGTGAACCTTAAACTAGTAGATGGATGATATTGAAGAATTATTTAAAATAATAGAGCTTAATAGAAATAGTATCACTTGTAAGTTTATATTGGAAGAATCCTTTTTAATTGAGGGTATTAAGGATAGCTTATTTAGTAAAATTAAAACATTTAGGAAGACTTTCCGATAAAGTGAGAGAGTACTTTTAAATTGACGATAAATATGCCTAAGTAACTAATTTAGTTCTTTTACTAGTTTAAATTCTATATTTATGTCATGTCTTTGCTTGTCTTTGGTATAAAATTGGAAAGTATATTAACACTGACTTGGAAGAGAAATCATGGATAGATAAATTTTAATAGTAGAATTTAAGTGAATAAATATATTATGTGAATTCTATCTATTATGCAATCATCACAATTATCACAATTGGATATGGCGATATCACTCCTGAGCATTACCTTGAAAAATTATTTATTGTATTCATGGCATTCCTATCTTGTGTGAATTTTGGTTATGCTCTAAATTAAATTGGTGCTATTATATAAGAAATCAACTAAAAACAGTAAAAGTATAGAGTTTAGATTGCAGGTATTAACAAATATATGAAAGAAATGCAAGTTACTTATTCTCTATAAAGCCAAGCAAGAAAGTATCTTGAGTATGCTTATGCAGAAAACTTTAATTAAGACTACTCATCTATTTCTGTTCTCGAAAATCTATCTTCTAATCTCAAGAATTTAATCAAAAGAGAAGTTCATATGAGATACCTTAGAGAAATACCATGCATGAGAAAGAACTTCTCCCCATAATTTTTAGAAAGAATATCCCTCTTTTTTAAAGAAAAGAGCTATGGATCAGGTGAAACTATTGTAGATTAATATGAATCAAAACAACCTTCGATTTAAATTGTGATGAGAGGAAAAGTACAAGTTTCTCTTAAACACAGACAAGCAGAAGAATTAAAAAAATTTAAAAGATTAAAACCTTAAAACTTCTTTGGTATGTATGAATTCTTTAGTTAAAGTCCATTTAGCTTATATTCTGTTTATTCAATAGGGTAAATAGTTGACAAGATAAAGTTTTAATTTTATTTTTAAAATAATTTTTTAATTTAATTATAGAATATCGACAATCCTCTACTTAGAGTTATAGGATTTTCTTAAATAATTAGAAGAATTTCCAAATGATAAAGAGATGTATTGCCTGCTGAAAGACTAGTTGAATATTTTCAGCTAATTTGAAAAGATTGGTTTAGAATGCCTTTCTTGTAAAAGCTAGGGACATTTAGTTAATTAATGTAAGCTATTCTCTTACCAGCCTAATCATTTGAAAGTAATATAAGACTACTTAAAGTCAGAAGATGACGAAATAAAAAAGATTAAAAGAAAAAAAAAGAAAAAATTCCATAGTTTATTAAGTTTATAAGAAAATAAAGTAATCATAGAGGAAATTTAAAACAATACTATTTACGAAGAGGATTCTTAAAAGAATTTAGAGGATTAAAATAACTCTGATTTTCTTGTAGGTAGTGAGAGAAGTAAATCTCACTCAAATGTAGATTAAAAATCTTAATAATTAATTTCTCTTCCTTAATTATAAGTTGCAAGCCAAAATTTAAATAGTTAAAATAATCTAAAGTAAGAATTAAGGAATAGTAATTTAAAAATAAATGAAGTAGATGAAATTCTTGATAGTTTATTTCCTCCATTATAGATATAATAAGAGGAACAAGTATCTTAGAGAAAAAATTCAATCCACAGCGATTTAATGTTTGAGCATTCAAATCTTTAATAGAATATAGAATATAGAGGAGATAAACGAACATCTATACTAGGAAACTAGCATTCAATATCTATCTTAAAGCAGTCCTAAAGCAATTAATAAATTCAAAAGACTCAATTAAAAAATGAATAAGTTTTATCAAATGATAATAATATTCAAATGATGCCCATTTTGATAAGTACTCCAAATAATGTAGATCAGAATCAGTCTAATTAAATGATATAAGACATAGTCAAGGAAATAAAACTGTCACTTACACAATAATTGAATATACCAAATGGAAGTAATTATAGGAAATCCCTCATTTCATAAACAATTATATCATAGAATGAAAATCCCTACCTATTTCAAACTGAAAGCATCAAATCTTATAAAATTTATTTTCCTCATAACAATTTAGAAAATTTGAAATTAAAATAGCTCTCTTATAAAACTAGAAGACCTTACAAAAATAATGGAAGCATTAAAGGAATTAGAATTAAGAAAGTTATAAATAATTAAAAATAATCAACCTTTTTTAATAAAAAATATTGAATTTGTTAAATCAATTAATGAGATTAATCTAAATAATTAAATTTTGTAAATTTATTTGTAAATATTGTAAATATAGCAATAATAAATAATTAAAATATAAAACAAAGATATTTGAAAAGAAAAGAAAATGAATCTAAAAAATGATCGTTCTAGCAATAATCTTCTAAATTAAATTAGATAAATCAATTAGAAATAGTTATTATAAATAATTAAAGGATTAAAAATTGAAATGAAAGATGTTTTAATGAGAATGGGGGTGGAATGGTATTAATATTTGTAAACATTTTTTGAGATGATAGAATATTGTAAATGAAGTAAATGGATTTATTTGTAAGTTTTAAGGAAATTAATTTTCTCCAATAAATTATTTTGTAGGTAATTTTCTTTACTTAATAATAAATAATAATCCCTAAAATGTTAGTTAATAAGAAAAAAGGAAAAAATGTCTAAACTATTAAACTAATAATTTTAATATATTTCTAGACTCATGGTAGGGTGTAAAATTAATCATATAATGAGTATAGCAAAGAATGTAAACAATAGAGCTTACTTAGCAAGATAATATATCTCTTTTTGAACATATGTTAAATTATTATCAAAAAATAATTTGGCTTAATTTTTACTAGAAACTTATCTAATTCTTTTACAATTAATCATGAATATTAGATTTAATTAAATAATCGAAATTTGGGTATTTTACTTAGTTTGATTGACTAATTGGTTGGTTGATTGCTTGCTTACTTACTTAAAAATATGAAAACTATTCATACTATTAAAATTTTCAGGCTCTAGATCTGATTATTTGAAATATGAGCTAGATAAATTAATTATTTACCTATTTCATAAACTTATAATGTTTAAACAAATTAGCTATTTCAATTTCTGTTAAATGTGAGTTTATTTCTTTTTAAAGTTTAAAACTCTACATTTATTTATTTCTCAATATTGAAATTCTAAGCTTTAAAATATTAATAAATACAAAGATAACCTATATTTTCACAGTTATTATCACACGTAAATTAATAGAGTGTAAAAATATAATTTTTATAGCTTAACTTTTACTCTATTAAACCTTTCAGAAGAAGAAAAAAAGATAGCTTGATTGAGGCATATAATGTATTAAATATTATTATAATATATTCTAGATATTACTCAAACAATAGTTTAATAAATTACTACCTCTTCTTTATAGTTTGATTTTAAATTGCTAATATACAGTTTAAATTTAATAATAATTTTTCATTCGCTTAAGGGATTGAGTTTCATTCCTTTTATTTGGATATGAAATCACTTACTTTTTTTAAAATTAAAGAAAGAAGTTTCCATTAGGTTTCTCTAGTTAGCAATTAGATTGTTTATTTTAATTTAATTTTGGGAAAGTGTAATTTAAAAATGTACCGATTGAGCCAGGAAATGAGGAACAATTTGATATTCTTAATTTATACGGGGTCAATAGATATTAAGAAATTATTGTTAATAAGTCATGTATGCGCACATGTAAAAAAGTGTTGAAAACACTTATATCTTTTTTGAGATAATTTAGTAAAAGAAATATTTACGTTGTCGATCATTAAACACTGATGCAATTTATACTTAACTTAAGATATTAAAACTAACTAAGTGATGCAATTTATCAGCTTAAAAATTATTAGAGATAGAATTGGATACCATTAAACCTCTTTAAAACCCATCTCTTTAAAAAAAATTATAATTAAATTTATCGGTCAAATTCATATTTTCTGATTTTAGTAGCAATATTAAAAATAATTAAAAAGATACTCATTTACAAATGGATACAGATATTATTCTTATAGGAGCAGGAATTGTTATCCTCGTTGTTGTCGTTATTATCAAATTCTTATCCGGAAAAAGCAAACCCTACGAACAGTAAGATTATCTCCCATTTCTTATAGTTCTTAAATAAAAGCATATTATCATTTTACTCTTTCCTTTGTTAAACTTCATTTGTTAAAGCTAAAACTAATAATATTTAATAAAAAATAGAGTAAAGACTGATTAGAAGGTAGTTGTTAAGAAGAAAGAAAGTAATATCTCTTATGGAAAAGTTACTTTATTCTTTGGTTCCCAAAGTGGTACTGCAAACAAGTTTTGCAATATCCTTGCTCAAGAAGCCATTGAAAATGACTTTGAATCCTCTACTGAAGATTTGAAGGACTTCAAGCGTGAATTCTTCACTGAAGGAAATCACTTCGTTATTTTATGCATGGCTACTCATGGAGAAGGTGATCCAACTGATAATTCTAGAGAATTCTATGATTGGATTAAGAACAATTAGGATGAGAATGCTTTTAAGAACATTCGTTTCACTGTTTTTGGTTTAGGTAACACTTAATACGAACACTATAATGCTATGGGTCGTCAAACTAATCAACACTTTGAACGTTTGGGAGCTAAAAGGTAATTAATTACATATATTTAAAGATTATTAAGCATAGAGATATAATAGAAATAGAGAGCTTATAAAAAACTATAAGAATAGTTGAAGTATATTTAAATTTTACTAACTTTCTATTTAATTGGATAATTAGAATCTACAGATATGGTGAAGGTGATGATAACAGCTCATTAGAAGATGACTTTAATGAATGGAAAGAAAATCTTTGGACTGAAGTTAAGAAGGTTATTACTCCCATTGACTTGACTAAATAGAATGGAGAAAACACAACTACAACTTAAACTAAGAAGAAATCTGGTACAGCTTTCTAATTTGTTCATACTGATTCTGCTGAAGTTAACTTTGATACCACTAAGAGTGATGGCAAGAAATATGAATTCTTAACTGAAGGTTATCTCAATGGTACTATTGCAAATGTCAAGAGCATTAGAGAATTACGTCAAAATAATAACGATGGATCTACTCTTCATATGGAAATTGATTTAAAGAACACAAACTTAAAATACAAAACTGCTATGAATATTGGTATCTATGCTGAAAACGATCCAGCTCTTGTAGAAAAGATTGGTGCTTACTTGAACTAGGATCTTAACTAAAGAGTAGAACTTGTTGTTGATGAAGATAAAAAGGACAAATTCAAGTATCCTTTCCCTTCTCCTATTAGCATTAGAAGTATTATTGGAAAATTCTGTGACTTCCAAGGATAAGTTATGAAGAAAACTCTTAAAGATTTAGCTAAGTTGACCACTAACGAAGAACACAAAGCTAGGTAAATTTTATAGATAATAAACTTGATAGATTAAAGCAATAGAAAAAGAAAGTGAATAGAGTTATAAACATAAAAGTGACAGAATTATTAAATGAAAATAAATTAAATCGAAATAAAAGCAAATATGATTGAAAATAGAGTTATAGTAACGCAGATTTAATTCTAAGTAGATCCTAAAATTTAAAAAGGATAAATAATCAAAATTTAGATTTTTATATTCTTCTTTTGATAAATAATTCAAACCACTTGATAAGAAATTATTAGGAGATTTATTTTTTTAACTCAACCCCAAATTGTTAACCTTCTCATTTACCCAACACGTATTTTGCTAGAAAAAAAAACCTTAATTTTAATAAATAAATATATTGAAAATTTTTTAATTACTTAAACATAGATTGGAAAAATTAGCATCTGCTTCTGGTAAGAAAGAATTCGAAACTGAAATTCTCCAAAAAAAGAAGGGTCTTTTTGACTTATTGAAACAATTTGAAATTGTTCCCACACTCGAATAGTTTGTTGACCTTTGTCCTCGTATTAATCCTCGTCTTTTCACAATCTCCTCTTCTGATGTTTAAAACCCTGAAATTGTTACTGTTACTGATAGTTTAGTTGCTGATAAACTTGAGGATGGATCTATTAAACACGGTGTCTGCTCTAAGTATCTAATTAATTTCTAAAACAAGATCAAGAATGGTATGACAGGTAACAGAATCAGAGTAGATTTTAGACCTTCTAGCTTTATTCTCCCCTAAGATAGCAAGACTCCAATTATCATGATTGGTCCTGGTACTGGTATTGCTCCTTTCATTGCTTTCTGCTAAGAAAAAGAATCTCTCTTAGAAAAAGGTATTAATATCTGTCCTGGTGAATTCACTTTATACTTTGGATGCAGACATTAGGAAGGTGATTATATCTTTAGAAACGAAATTGAATAATATTCTAAGAAGGGTATTATTAACAAATTGTACGTTGCTTTCTCAAGAGATCAAGTAAATAAATCAAATAATTAATAAAATATGAGCAATTTTTAATTCAATTTATTAAATTATTAGGGTAGCAAAGTTTATGTTCAAGATTTAATATCCAAGAATGCTGAAGAAGTTTATAATACATTCTTTGAAAGAAACGGTATCATCTACATTTGCGGGTAATTAAATTAATCTTCTTTATTTTAAATAAAATACTTTAAATGAAGTTATTAAATAAATTTTTATTATAAAAAGTGCCACTGCAATGGGATTAAGTGTTGTTTAAGAATTACAAAAAATAGTTCAACAATATAAAGGTCTCGGTGAAAAAGAAGCTCACGAATTGGTTGAAAGTTTAGAAAAAGAAAAAAGAATTATCAAGGAATTATGGTGAGATTAGTTAAATTAATTTAAAAATAGATAGATACCTCAAAACAATTTTCAATATGTATAATACAACCAACCAACCAACAAACAAATAAACCAACTAATCAAAAAACAAATAATATCTTAAAATCATATTATTATAACTTTATTTCTATATCCTTTTCATAATTCATATTATTCAGTTATGACTCTTATTCATTTCCATATCTTTTTCATAAATCTTTACCAATAAAATAAATTGTTTTTAAATTGTAAATTCCTAAATATATTGTTTGAAATAATTTTACATCCCAGCAATTAGCAATTCATAAAATCAAAATATAAAAATATTTAATATATTTTTTAGAAATTTTTCATTATTTTTGATTTTAAATAATCATTTCTTCCATAAAATGATTAATTTTTTTAAATCTACATACTTATATTTATTTGTATGCAAATAAATTTTAGGAATTGTATTAATGTTTTAATCCATTTTTTGTTTGATTCAATTGAAAATGTAGCTTTATGAAATTTTTATTTTCATATTTTTTTCCTAGTTCATATTTTAGTTAGGGAATAAATAATAATATACTTTTTAGTTTGGAAAAGAAAATGTAAAGAGTAAAATCCAATAAATTTACATTGTTTTTCCTGTAGTGAGATTGTTAATAATGGAAACACCAAATTCTTTTTCAATTGAAATAAAAGATAGAGAGGGACTTTAAATGTGGTCTATATAAAATTTAAGAAGAACTAAGTGCTTTTACATATTAAAATTGGTTTACAAAAAGAATAAAAATTCATATTTTTTTCATTTCTAATAAAATGTCTTCAAGAATTCACTATTATTTTATAAAATAATTGGTAAAAATATTGGGTTAATATCAAGACAATAGGCAGAGTTCTGAATAATATGCACCTTTTTATTCTTAAACCATTCTTAGGTCTACTTAGAGGTATGCGAACTTACACCGTCTTATAAGAGGTACCACTTTTTTATTCCAAACAAACCTTAAGACTTAGAGATTAGATATTCTTATAAAAAGTTAATATAAGTTGCAATATCAACTGTATATCTAACCGTCATGAAAAATTGGTGAGTTGCTATATTTATAAAAATAAATACAATAATTTAATTCTAAGAATAACTTATTATTTAATAAAATGGAAAAATTCCAGAAAATTGAAAATAAAAAAAATGTTTGCTCAATTTTTTTTATTTTTGCTATCCTTAAATTTAAAAGAAAAATAGATTAAAAATAAAGGTAAAATAAAAAATGTTAAATAAAAATGTAAACTTTAACCAAATAATTTAATACTTTTAAAAGAAAATTTAGTTTAATTAGAGTTTTACTAAATTTTAAAAAGATGATTTTAGTGAATAAATATAATTAAAAAAGGTTTATTTTGATATGTATCATTAATGTTCATAATTACTCTTTGAATATATATGAATATAATTTATTAACTCACTTTTAATTTATATAATAATAATAATTTAAGAATTTTGGGAAATTTAACAAAACTTTTTGTAGTTATAATTTATATTATTTTATTTTTTGCATTTCATATCATATTTAACTATTTAAGCAATTAATTTGTTAATTATTCCAAACTACATAGAATTATTTTTTAGAGTAATTGGGATTATCTTCTCTTTTCTTTTTCAGAGCAGTCAATTTTCTTTCTAAAGAGTATTTGGTTACTATAAATTTGTCATATTTAGAGGGATCTGGCATTTCTTAGGTTGATCCTACAGAATTTTATTGACTGTTGCTGTATTGAGAACCACTTTTATCAATATGAATATAACTACTTTCAGGTAAATTTTCTACATTTTAATCATTTTATATTATTTTTCTTTATTATTAGTTTATACTTTATGATCTTTAAGTTTAAGATTATTATCTGTTATTCTATGTATTAGTAGGTGTTTACTATCCCACATAACTGTAATATGTTCTAGAATTTAAAGTTGTACTCGGACGGGAATAACTAGTATTTAACTGTTAATTGTTTTTCTCATTTTTTATAATAGGATTACCATAAAAGCGTTAATATTAAGTACTGGTTAATGTAGAGTGTGTATTTTCTACCTTTCTGTTTTCTTAACTACTACGTGAATCGTTTATTGGTAAGATAGGTACTAATGTATTTTGTTGTGTATCTTCTTCTTCTAATACCTATCTAAGAGCACTTTAGTGTAATCTCTTCTTTTCTTAATTTTCTTAAATTGACATAGCACTTAATTCTAATTAGCTTTATTTATTTTCCATTTCGATATTTTCTTAAATTTCATAGAGCTTTTAACTTATACTAAGTAACTAATTTCTACTATCATCAGACATTGGTATTAGATGATTTTCATTTAATCCTGCATTATCCTCCTCAATATCATATGTTTATTCCCCGTTTTAAGTATTTTTTTCTGTTAAAAATAGTTACAAAAATGATAAAAATGGGTGAAATACTTAATCCTGGATATCAAAAATCAAAATTTATGTAAATGTATTTTAAACTGATCTTATTCACAAATGTATTTATATTAACTTCATAAATTTAAACAATCTTATTACTTTATCCCTATTTGATGTTGATAGAAATTTTATTTTTCTAAACATTAGTTCTCTCATCCAGCACTTGTGATTTGCTTTATTCAATTTAAGGTATTAAAGGCTTCTCTAAAGGTTTATATCTCCCTCCTGTTCCACTCTTTACTCTTCTTTCTTATTAAATCTATTTACATTTGGTTAATTTCTCAACTTATTATTCCATTTACACTTTTCTTGATAAAACTCCTATCATGTCATTATGAACTCCTAAATTTATTAAAAATACATGTAATTAATACAATTTCTGCCTATTGTTTAATAGTAAAGTCTTTATATTACCTATATATTTTATTGAAATCTATTTTCGTTCATTAGATTAATTTTTTTCTCTGCTCATCTGAATTATTTGGTTATTAAATGGATTCAACTTAGGAGAAAGTAAGTTATGAGTTGGAGATAGTACTGAATTTTAATGCATATATTTTCTATTTGTTGTAGAACTTGGAGTCTATGAGTGATCAAAGAAATTATTCTTTTAAATAATTAAAGATTGATTTTAGTTAAATCCAAAGTTATCATCACAATTGCTTAAAGAATTATTATTGTTGTTATAACGTGATTAATTCATTAATTCTTTAGAGCGATAATCAACAGAAAAACTTTGGTTTTATAGCTTATTAGAGTTCCTCATTTAATTGAAATCTCTGCGATTGCTAGCTGAGTTCTAATGATACAATTGTTGAGAATTATTTTGAAGCTATTAAGAATTTTTGACTTTAATAACCTATCTATCATAATTGAGATGTAATTTTTCATCTCTTAATTTGCTAGGTAAAGCGCCTTACCATTTATACTTTTATACTGTTCCTTATTCTATTACTTTTATTTGGCCTTCTTCTCTATCTAAGGGTTTGCTATTTTTCAACATCTAATTTGGATCTGGAAATTGGAGGAGAATTCCCAACATGTGCTATATATTGTTTGCATCTTTTGAATAACTCATTGTATGTTTTTTGTTTTATTAATCTTAACAAATTAGTTGTAAAGACAAAAAACTTATTATTTCGATGATGATTTAATAATAAATAAAATTATAATCAAGAATGAAAAATATTTCTGTTTACAATATATCCACTTTGCATGCATTTAGACTATTTATTTGCAATCTTGATGGCTATTCTTTATAGTTTTCCTAAACTGATTATGATATTTTATAAATATCAATTATTCTAAATAAATTGTGCTTTCTATTTACCACCATTCTTTATTCCTTTATTTATGTTTTTATAAGCCATCCTTAATCATTTGTGGTTTGTATTAACTGTATATTATTAACTCAAAATCTATCAAGCGTTTAGTCCACTATTCTTCTTCTAAAATAATAAAAATTTAATTATTTAACTTACTTCTCATAATTAGCACAGTGCTAATAAAACTAATTTTTTTAAATAAATCATGAAAATATTTATTATCATAAAAATTGTTGAGAAATAGATTGAATCTTAAAACTAATTCATTTTTTGAATTGTAACTCAAATAAATTGATTGTTTATTATAAAGAAATATTAATAGATTTTAAAATAAAAATCTCTATGAATAAATTTTAAAAGGATCTTACAAACATTTTATTTTAAAATAACTTACCAATAGAGATTAAAATATTGACCTTACTTCTTTATATTGTAATAAGCAACTCACCATATATTATTATTTTTTAAATAATTAGAGACTATTAAAGTAACCTATCAACATAAGTATCTAAATAGAAATCTCTTTTCAATAAAAATTAATTACATATTTTATATTATTAACCTCCAAATTATTAGGATTATTATTTATAAAATGCATTAATTATAAGCAGTTATATGGGGGTTAAAATTCTACATTTTGATTTTGTTAAGATACTCAAAATAGTATTATAGTAGAAAAGCCAATGGTGATAGTTCTAATTATATTATTTTTATATTTTTTAACAAACATATTTGAGATTCATTCAAAAATTTCAAATTAATTAATGTTTCAAATTTATCGCAGATTATTCAAATAAATTTAATAGTGCTGATGACTATTGTAAAAAAAGTTCTCATTAATTTATGAAATTAAATTTTGGATTGAATAATAATTGATTATCACAATTTGAGTAAAAAAAGGTTATAAAGTAATATTTTGATAAGTAGATAATCCATATTTGAAAGACAATTAACAGAGAAATAGCTCAGATTTAAAAAATGGGTAATTAGAATAATGCTTTTTTATAAGAAAAATAGGTTAATATATTTCTTCTTTACATAAAATTATTAGACGATATAGATGATTTATTAGCAACATTAACAAATACCAATAATACCAAAGCTTAGCCAACAAAGTACTTCATTAAGTTTATTAGCAATAACATTTTATCAATATTTTATTATGATAATAATTTATAGAAGTACATTTGATTATGGGTCTAAGCAAAATAAAAATTCTGTTGATCTTGATGAAGATGATGACATTTTAGGGGGATATAATCCTACTGGAGTATCAAATAATTAAAATAATGATAGAAAGCCATACTCTTCTACAGGATTTGGTGGAAGTAAACCAAGCACAGCTAGTGGAAAATAAGGGCAATACGATTTTGATGATGTATTGAAAATTTTTGAAGATGATAATAATGATAAAGGGTTTGGAAAAACTGGTACAAATACCTCTTTTGGAACAAAAACAAATTTCAATAATACAAATACTTATGGAGCAAAGTAAAAATAATCAAATGCATTCTTTGATGATTTCGATATTGATCTTGACGATAATAAAAATACTGGTGGTTATGGGAAAAGCACTGGATACGTTCCCTCAATTGCTGATACTAAGAAAGCAGAGTCAACTTTTAAGAAAGATGATGATGATTATTTATAAAAGAGAGCTTCTTTATTTGGTTTACCTTCTACTTCAAAGATAAATAATAACACAGCACCTTCAAATAATAAATTTAATGCTCCTACAGATAATTATTCAATTGGTTCAAGTAGAGATCTTTTCAAAGAAAAGGACTAATCCCCATTTTAAAGAGATAACTTTGATGACTTCAAAAAGGTAGACAAATAATAATCTTATTAACCTACATTCCCCTCAGCAAATAAATTCGGAAATGAACGCTCTAAAAGTATTTTAGATGATGAAGATGGTGATTTCCCAAATTTCGATAACCAACACAGTAGAAGAGGAAGAAGTTCGACAAGAAAAGTAAGTTAAAATATACCTCCTAAAGATGATAGAAGCAACTCACCATTAGCGGCTCCTTCTTCAGCCAAAAGATCTATATTTGATGAAAATCTTTCTAAAACTGCTAATCAACTAGAAGATGATAATGACCTTGGAGCATATAACCCTACAATTTCAAGATTACCTTCAAGAAATAGAGGTCTTAATAGAGAAAAATCAGTTGAGAATAATTGTAATTATTGAAATTTAATAAATTATTCACTTTATAATAAATATATATTTTTTTATTAGAAAAACCACCTAGACTATTGAAAATTCATGATGAATTTGATGCCCCTTAGAGACCAGGAACTACTTCAAATAATTTATTCAGCGAAAAAAATCTTTTTGATGATAATAACAGTAAGAGTGCAAATAACTTCTACTCTGAAAAGAATGATTTGTTAAGTGATGCCAGTGTTGGAGGGAGAAATAGATTTGCAAATACAGCAAATAATGGATATAGAGACAGAAATGAATTTAGTGAATATACGAGTTAAAACAATACAAATAATAAATTAGATGAAGGCAATATTAGTAATAATAGGTTTGCATCAGCTTAAATTTAATTAAAAACTGATAAAAGTTCAATTTTGGATTCCCTTGAAAGGCCTGGGGATTCTAATTTAATGATGCCAAAGCCTAACACTACATTTGGTTAAAAAAATTAACTTGATTTTAATACTACTTAACCTAAATTATTTAACGAAGTACCTACTAAATAAATAACTTATAATACTACTTAAAGATAACCAGCTCAACCATAGATTGTAAGAGTTTAGGAATCCTTCAATTAAGAGGAATCTTTCAGGAATACAGAAGTCTACAATAAAGAAACAGCAAGCTTAGATTTCTATAAAAACACAAAAGTATTTGATGAAACAAAGAAATAAATTTAGGAGGAAACAATTCATCAAATTACAATGATTAGAAATAACTATGAAGGGTAGATATAATTAATGAGATAGAACCATGAAGAATAATTGTTACATGAAAAGAAAATAAGAGAATAAATTGTTGATGAAATGTAAAATCTACTTAAAACCGAAAAGGAAAGATTAAAAATACTTCATGATTCAGAATTAAAATCAAGAGAAGGTACTTGGGAATACGAAAAGTAATAGTTATAAAGAACTTTCTAGCAAGAATCTGATATGCTTAAAAGATAAATCGAATAATAATAAAAAATGTTATCTCTCACTGAAGAGATTAGAGTCAATGCTGATAAATTAAATTCCCTCACTTACAAGTATGAAAATACAAATGAGAGTAATTATTTACTTGTTTATTTATTTAATTTATCAATACAATTTTAAATATTTATGGTTTGGTAATAAAGCAAAAAGAAGTCAAGATGACGATTAAAGAGAAAGAGAAGAGAGAATTTAATCTCAGGAAAAGAAGCTCAGAGTAGAGTAGGAATATGTCGAAAATGAAAGAATTAGAATAAACAAGATGAGAGAAGATTTAGATTCTAGAGAAAATCTGTTAAGATAAGAAATAGAATCCGAAAAAGCATTACTTAAAAGAGAGTATAATCGTTTATAAGAACTCTAGGATTAAATAGCTTCTTAGGAGTAAGAAAAAAAGAGATAGTTTATAATAGAGAGATAAGAATTAATCAACGAAAAGAACAAAACATAGGATGAAAGGTAATTAATTTTTTAAAAGATTGTTGATAAGAAAGAAGTAAGTCATCTGAATTTTGATAAAATAGATTAAAAATTAAAGAAGAGTACGAGTAGAAATACAGAGATTTTGAAATGCAAATAATAGTTTTTGAGAAGTAAAGACAAGCACAAGAATAATAGATTGTTAAACTCGAAGCTATGCATAAATTGAAAATACAAGAAAATGATGAGATTAGATAAAAGCTAATTGAGCAAGAACAAAATTTTTTCAAGAGACAAAAAGTAAAATTAATAAATCTAAAACAAATCAAAATATTTATATTATTTTTACTTACTTTAAGGTGCTTGAACTTAAAGAATTAGAAATGAGTAGAAAGGATATAGACTTTAAAAAAGTATCAAATGTTTCATACTAAGAAAGAAAAGAAATAGAAGAAGAATCTAGAAAACTTTTCGAACTATAAAAATAGATTCAGTAAGAATAAAGTAGTATATTAGAATTCAGATAATCTTTTTAACTAGAGAAGGATAAACTCAATCGTTAGCAACATGAGTTATTCCTAAAAGAAAAGAAAATTCAATAAGATGCTCGTCACTTAGATACAGAAAAGAGAGATTTATAAATGATGCAAAGGACACTTCAATCTCTTAAAACAGATGCTATAAAGGAAATAGACCCTAAAAAATTATCTGTCTTAAATGCCTCTCTAATATCATAGGCTTATGAAGATAATTCATTCATTACAAGAAAGGAAAATGTAAACACTTCTAATATCAATTATAATATACCTTCAGGCTAATATCATGCTAGATCTTCTAGTTTACACAATAATAATAACTACAGAAAGGATAATAGTTTTAATGAAGTGATGACTAATAATTTTATTTAATCTGGTAATACTCATTAGAGATCTCAAGATTAATAAATCTTTAGGAAACCACCCTTGAATCAGACTCATAGTAGAGGATTATCTCATAATGATAATAATTAATATAAAATAGTTGTTAATAACTAAGAGACTGGCTAACTCAATCCTAGTAGTAGCAGCAATGCATTTAAGCCATTTAATTTAAATGATTTTATGACATAGCTTAAATAAATTGATTAAAATAGTAATTTCAATCAAGCTTACATCACAAAAGAAAGAGAGAATCTTTTTGTAAAAGAATAGTTTGGATCAGAATATCTAAATAGCCATTTAAATAAAGGATCTGGCTCATACACTCAATCTAATTTCTAAGACTCTTCTCCTTATATTTACAAACCCTCTAATTCATCTGTAGATTCACATTTATGATAAAACATGATGAATTTTCCTAATAAAATTTAATAATTAAATGCAAAAATTCTGACAAATATTGATAAAAATAGAGTAAAAATTGATAAAAATTGTACATATCTTTCATATTATTATCTTCTCTAGAATTTCCCTTTAATGAATATATGTAAATCATTAAACCTCTCTTAATATAATCTATTTAAAATAAATACTACATTTAGAATTTTAATATCGTTTTTCTTTTCAAAATTTAAGTTTAATAAAATCTATCGATTTACTTTAAATAAATTAATATTTTATATTTAAATTCTAATATTATGCTAATAATGAGCTGATTGATATGCTAAGAAAGAATATCCTTTTTGGGTCTTCTTAAATAGACATCTAATAGCGATTGTAAATTAATACTTTTAATCACTTTTTTAATTAATGATTGGCGGGTTCAATTTAAAAATAAAAAATGCGCAAATACAATAAGATATAATAGAATTTTAAGCTGTTATTTGTTTATAAATTGCTATTAGACATAATAATAATATGAATAAAATTAACAATTTTTGTTTGAATTGTGCTAATAAATATATAGAAAGGTTTACACATTTTATTTTACTATATTCTTATAAATCATTGAAGCCAAGGATATTCCTTTTGTATTTTTTCTTCCTATTCAATGGTTAGATCTTCTGTAACTTGAAGTTTCTTTTTGAGATCATCAAAACTGCTTTGATCATTACCAAAGTAGAATTCTGTGGCGATCCTGCATATGCAAACATCATATAAAGTTTATATTTATAAATAATAAGCAGCTTGTAATAAATCATTCAAACGGTTATCTTTATAGATGGGATAGTCCTTGATAAAGAGATAATCTTATTCACTTAAATTCTTCTATAATTCCCCAGATTTTAAGGGTTTGCTCACTTTAGGAGGATTCCAGTTGTGACGCTTGCAATAATCTAAAATAATATTTAACATTTCTGAAGAAATTTGTAAAATAGGAATATCTTCTCCATTATTAGTTTCTGACAATTCCTTAACCAAAACTGAAACATTCTTAAATTTAGGATCAACTTCAACTCTTTGATCATTCTTCAAAATTAAACCTAACATCCCATTGTTTTAATTGCTATCTTCAACGTCCATTTTTACTATTCTTGTTTTTAAATTGCTTATTACGATATATTATTACTTCTCCTTAGTTTTTTAGGGTATCTACAATCTATATTTCTTTTAAAAGAATAAATATTTTTAAATTTTAATAAATAAATAATTAATAGACAATCTATTTGAACTACCTACCTATCTATCATATTCATTTTCGAATTCATACAATCTATATATATATTTCATTAAAGAGCAAAATAATTAAATGAATTCTTCTATCTGATCATTAGCACAATAATTTGTGTTAGCAAACATAATTCATTAGAAATCAATTGCTCCTAATTCATGATAGTTTAGAAATTTTTAAGGTTGATGAATTCAGTAATAATATAAAAATAATATACTCTTTTTAAGTTGAAAATAAATATAGACTAAACAATTAAATGACCTTGTTACTAATTTTATAAATTAAATTATTCTTCAACAAAGTTAATAAATTAAATTAATATATTATATTTTTATTAGCAACTAATTAACTAAAGAATCTTTTCTTCAGTTTATTGTGTAATTTAGTAAATTGAAATATGATTAATCTTAATGAATTAACAAACAATATAATTATTTCTTACTATTTAAATTAAGTTTTTATATTAGTATACTTCTGCTTACTTATTTTTAATAATAAAAATTGTATGATGGATTCTATAGTTTCTTCTTTTATTATCATCTGCTTATTTAGAGAAAAATTTTGAATTAATTATTTTAGTAAATTAAATGGTTATGATAAGATTAAATCAATAGCATCATTATTTGTAATAATAATTTCTTTCTCAATAATGTAATGAGGATATGTATTACACTAAAGGAAACAGATAAATTATTTTCTTCCTGACAAGGCAATATCATATCTTTTGATCGGCTAATAATTATGAGTAAATGAGGTAAATAGGGTTTGTTTGTTTATTTATCAAATTAATATTTAATTAATTAAATTTGATGTAAAACAAAAAGATTAACTACATAAAGTAATAATAAGAAAAAATCAATAATCAAATAATTAAAAATAAAATTGACCATATATAATTGAAGTAGTAGTGAAGTCTAACATCATTTATATACAAATAGAAAATAATAGTCTAAATATAAATAATTAAAATCTTATAAATTTTAATTTAGCAAGAAAGATAGCTGATTTATAGTTAATAAAATAGGTATGAAAAAACTAAATTTAAGGAATTTTTTAACTATAATTTTAATAGCAAGCCAAATAATTAGATCATAAGATTTAGATGATAATGGCAATTTTATTAGGCCGCAGGAATCTATTGTTGAATTAAAAGATAATGAAAGGTGTAATTTAAATATTCAAGACCTTAATTAGGAATAAATCTATTACCAATAAAATAGACTGATAGAAGAATAGCCCATTTTACAAGATTAGTAAATGCTAAATGCGACAATATATTATACTAAATAATATAAATAACCAGATCCTAAAAATGAATTAAGAATATATAGCAACTTCTAGCTTGATGATTAATTCAATAAAGCCCTTTGGAATTAATTATGCTGCTCTAGTCCTGATTTATATAACTATGAAATGGATAAGAAAGATTATCCGGGTATTGTGTTTTCGAATGTGGATCAGAATAATGATATCAATCTTGTGACTACAATTAAAGCTGATTTCACAAGCGGATTAAATCCTAGAATTATTCCTGTCGGCAGATTTTAACCTAATCCCAGTGTTCCAATCTTAATAAAAAAAGGAGAATAAGTTAAATTTGAGGTTTAAATACAATGTCCATAAAATTTGAATTATGATAATTATTGGGGAGCTATTTCTATTAACTTCTATTTGTCAACTCCTAAATAGCCAAATAATTAACTAAAAGCTAACAATAACAATCAATAAATAAGTCAAAAAATTAATGCTTATTATTTCTTTGTTTGTGACAAGACATTTAGACCTGTTAAATATGCAGTAAGTCTCAATTTATTAACTTTAGGATTAAGTGTTGTTGTATTTATAATGGCAATTTACTCTACTCCTTTAAGCATTACTAGAATGTGCTAAACAAGACCTTAAAGTGATAGAAGTGCATAAAGTGCTTAGAGTTCTTACAGTTAATTAACATCTCAAAAGAAGTTTGAGAGATATGAAATCAAATATTATCATTCCTCGATTTATGCATTATTAATTGTTTTAATTGCAGTCTCTAATTAATTAATGGATCCTAAATAACTTGAAAAGATAATGAATATTATCATGGCTGTAGTAACTAGTGTTTCCACATGGTTCTTCATGAATGAAATACTTTGCCATATTAAACCAATTAAGAGAAAGATGAATTATATCTTGATTGGTACAAAATTCTTTAACTTTTAAGTTATGGATGTAATTAGCGTTATTTTTACTTCTATTATTGAATTTCTCTGGCTCTATTTTGGAAAAATGTGGTTTTTTAGTGATTTATTGGCTATTTTCTTACTAGGATCTCTCATGAAGTTGCTAAAATTCAAGTCTTTAAAATAGGCATTTTTGTTTTTATCTATATGTCTTCTGGTAGATTCTGTGGGTGCTTTAATTGTTAAATGGGAATAATCAATGAGTTATGATGTACTATTTATAAATCAATACAATGAGCCTTTTTTAATTGCTCTTCCAAGTATAAATAAATTATATGATAAGTACTGTTCATGGTTACCTGTAACAGGCACTGCATTCCCTGGTATATTAATTAACTACTGCTATCGCTATGACAAAAGTTTTGTTAATGCAAACACTAAAGCATTCACATATTTGGGTCTATTTGGTTATGTATTTAGCTCATTCATTTATATGATAATTGCAACTTTTAATATTCATTCTTGGCCTTATTCTTTAATCAATTATCCTCTTATGTGTCTTTTCCTTTTCCTTTTTGCTTATAAAAGAAGTGAACACTTATTATTGTGGAATGGAAACTTCTATGATGTGATTGAATGTGGGTAGCAATTTGTTGAAGAAGAAGATATTAAATAATCTCATTCATCCGAGGAACTAAATAGGACTATGTATGATGGACTGATTTTGAATTCGATGGAATTTCGTAACACAAATGAGTAAGAAAGAGACTCAGGATAAAGTATTAATAATGAATAAAATGAATGAAAAGTAATAGAATAAAACTTATTTTAACTTTCATCTATTACCTGCTTGTTATAAATAGAAAAATCTTAATAAATCTTACTCAAATATTATTTCTTACTTATTATATCTAACTAAATTAAAATCAATAACAAATATTAAATTTTTAAGTAGTTTGTTTGTAAAGGCTTTCAATTCATTCTTTATTCTTGTAAATTCTTTCCCATAATATTTATCTTCTATTATTATTTTAAAAACAAAATTTTAAAACAAAATAGTTAGAGGTTTTAAAAATTTTAAATTAATTAGTTTATTTAATTTCTACCACCTCCGAAAATTTAATAAAAAGATAACTAAATTAATAGAGAAATAATACAATATAAATATTTTATACAATTAAATCTAAAATTTCAAGATTTTAACTAATAATTAAAAACTCAGAATTATACTAAAAATATTATTTATTTATCCTTTAAAGCTTATTTTATAAAATCATTATTTTCTAATTATTAAATTATTTAATATTATTTTAATAAATAAGAAATAAAAGATAAGTTCAGGTAAAGATAATCAAAAAGGTAAATTAATATAAATATCATCAAGGTTAAAGAATTAAAAAAATAATATTATTGAATTATTTTGATAGGATTATTATGTAGAAGTAGCGTAATAAACAAACAAAAAAGTTAATAAGAAACAATGAATTTATTGAATGCATAAATTACATTGAATTCTTTAATAATAGATACTATAGTTAATATTTATATTGATTGAATGAATGAAATAAGAAGAATTATTGAATGTATGTATATAATATCAAATGAGGAATCTTGCTAATTTCATCTGATTTGTAACTCTGTCCAATATTTATTAAAGGTTTTTTTTTAATTCATTGATTAATAGATTTTTAAATATTTTTTTATTTAAGGTCTTAGAAATAACATTGGTATAGATGTAATGAAAATATTAATTGAGGGCAATGATTATAATAATAGATTTTTAATTTAATATCTTTAGTAACTTACTAACTAACTAACTAATTATCTATGTATTAATTTAACTTATTAATATCATTTTATTATTTATTGAAATATGAGTTGCTTAAAAAAATCAATACATATTATTTTACATTTATTAGGGCATACTATTATTCATTTACTAAGCATTCATATTTTGGTGCTATTAATGAAGATTTGCTTAATTATTGTTTGAACTTTGTTTCTTTTCATCTTCTATTGTTTAGAATTCGAATTTCCACCAGAATTTTATTATATCCATAAGTGAGTTTGTTTTTGGGATTTTTTATTTATTTAAACTCCATTAATTCTTGCACTCTATTATTTCATATGGAGTGTCTTTTCTGGGACAGACCATTAAGACAAGTTCCTTGAAATCTTTTCTCTTTTTATCTTTAATTTCAAGCTTAAATGAAGGTTCATCAGCCAACCTAAGAGCTTTTATAGTTAAATTTTAATTATTTTATTTGAATTTTTGTACATCACTTGTTATCTGTCTCTACAATTCAGCGTCATATGAATTAGTTTTTGCAAACACTTCCTTTATTAAATTAAGATCCTCATCTTAATTTAATCCTTACTAATTAGGAGTCCATTTGACTACCTAAGCACCACCACTAGAATTTTCCTAAGAATTTTTCTTATTTTATTCAGGGTTCTGATTGTTTAAAGAACTAGAAAGGTTTTATTATACAGGATAACTTCTATTCCTAAACTAATCATTAGAATCTTATGGTTCATCTGGAGAAACCCCATTATCACTACTACCCATGTTACCATAAGGTTATTATTAATTTTAATAAGGTGGCTATCTACCTCCCATCATAGGATAATTTTTTTTAAATTATTAACTATTACTTCCCATCTGATATTATTATCCATCTAAATTTGAATTGGATATATTTTCATTCATGCGAGACATATCTTCCAAGTTATTAGTATTTTCAAAAGTTTAATTGAATTAACTATTATTCAAGTCACTATTATCTATATTATTAGTTGAGTTCTATTGCTAATATCCATTTTTCATCATATGCTAGCTTTATTATTGTTGTAATTGAGGATTATAATAATTTGGATTCATCATCTAAGAAGGTTGCTTTTGCATTTAAGGGTTTTATCTCTGTTAGTTTACCCACTACTAATTATATTGATTCTATTATTAATTCCTATTTTAAGAAAATAAAATTATTATGAAAATCAGAATTAGATTCAAATGAAATTTATGTTTCCCAAAAAAAAAATGATCTTTTAAAATTTTGGTTTAAACATCAATTGGGTATTTTATCATACATACTTCATAAATTTAAAGTAAGTTTTAAGTATTCAAAGAAGAATGAATTTGTTAATACTCTAATTAAATTTATTTCTAAGTAATCTCATTCTTCCCTCAAATATTTCAATATAAATAAATTCTCAGCTTAATTTTAATTCTAAATTTAACTTAATTTACAGTTTTAAATTCCAGAAATTTAAAGTTTATAAAAATTTCTTAATGAAGATATTAATTAAATCATAAAATCTTACTATTGAATGTTTGGTTCTTCTATTTTAGTTTGAGAAATTTAACGGTTAAAAGGAGGCTAGTTTCCTTAAGGAGGCATGTGTGGATTAAATGATCCTTATTATGGAATCATTTAATTAGGATTTTAATTAGGAGGAATATTAGGATCATTAGGTTAGTAGGGATATTGTTAGTGAGGTTAGTAAG
This sequence comes from Tetrahymena borealis, assembly GCA_000260095.1. Classification (NCBI taxonomy): domain Eukaryota; phylum Ciliophora; class Oligohymenophorea; order Hymenostomatida; family Tetrahymenidae; genus Tetrahymena; species Tetrahymena borealis. The sequence goes on along the minus strand of JH651232.1, from coordinate 400,638 downwards.
AATTAGGATTGTATCCCTTTGGGTGATAAGGAGGTTGATTTGGTTGTATCGCTTGAGGATTATTAGGATCTATGGGGTACTAGCTGTTTGGATTTTTCTAATAATGAGGAGGGTAACCTTATGGTGGAGGGGGATGATTTGGAGGATATTCATGAGTGGTGGCTTGAGTCAAAGATGCATTTAGTGGTTAAATTTTTGAGGGGAAGAATTGAGAATGTTATTCATTAATAGTGGAAGAGCTCTCATTCATGTTTGTATTCTACGGCGAATTATTCTCTGATTTAGTTATTTATAAAAGTTCATAACCTTTATTGTCTTCGTCATTTATATATGGATTTTTTAAAAATGAAGGGAGATCCTCCCATAAAATTTTACCACCGTTTTTGGATCCAACATTAAAAGGCTTGCTTTGTGCGTTTTGCATATGAAGATTTGGTGGATATCCTCCTGGTTGTGCACCTCCTATGATTGGTTGTTGTGGTTGTAACTGCTACTACTGCTACTATTATTAGTTCTATTGCTATATTAGATATTAATTTGCATTTTGCTATTAAACTCCTCCTATTGGTTGTTGCTAAATAGGCTATAACTATTGCTATTATGGTGGGAATTTATTACCCTATGCAACTTTTCCATTTGGAACATATCCTTATCCTGCTCCTACTCCAGCTGGAGCTATGTTTCCTTGGGGGGTAGGAGGAGTTGCTCCTTGTTGAACAGTATTTGGAGGAAGATTTCCATATGGCCCTTACTGGTATTACTATTAAGCCATAGGATCTAATTGATTTGTACCTTACATAGATGATGACATTCTTTTTTAATTGGGCGGAACCTATTATTATTACTAATTTACTTAATTGTATCCGCTAGAATTCATTATTTGCTATTATTGTTATTATTACTACTACTACTACTATTGCTATTATTGAGCCATCTTTACTTGATTTGCTTTAGAACCTGGCTATGTTGTGGGTATTGTCTAAGGAGGAATTTGTGGATCCACTTGCTATGGGATAGGCTAACCAGTCTAGAAGCTATTAGGATTAGGCTATATTCCTTATTAAGGAGGTTAAGCACTATATATTTATCCTGGGATCATACCTTCTTATTTCTAATTTGGCATACCTTTATTTGGAATTTGAGTGGCTGTCATCACTGATGCTTTTTGACCTTACAATTAGCTTGCTTAATCAGGCTATTTTTAATTATATTACTACTATAACATGCTTGGTGGTTATCCCTAAGGACCAGTCTAACCAAATTGTTATTAATAACTAGATTTTAAATCATTAGAGGACTAAGGATTATTACCAACTTTTTGAACTGGTCCTGCTTACTAATAATTCTAAGCATTATAGGGAGGATTCACTTAGTGATAGCTGTTCTTTAATCCTTCTTCTGGAATTCTCTAATTCATTCTTTCTATACTGCTATTCAAATTTCCTGGTTTAAATGGTTATATTACAGGCTACTAATTAGGCTATTAAGCATATTGCTATTGATTTATCTAGTTTGGATATCCTACTTAATTTTATTATTATATTTAATGAGGATTCATGTTAGGAGGAAATTTTCCATTTTATTGTTAAGCAAATTGTGAGGTAGTCAAACCCTATGGAGGACCAGCATTTTAAAGCTAGTTTGGATTCTACTAAAAAGGAATTGAGGGATTGTAAGGGGATCCTACTGTTTATTGAGGGGGTTAAGACTATTTATTTGTACTACTTCTGTGTTGAGAACCATGATTGCTATTAGCACCTTTTCCTAAACTATGATTAGATTCATTTAAAGATTAGTAAGCCTATAATCCATTAATACCTTACTAAACATTAAATTATTGAGGTACTCCTTGTTATCCTTATACTTAACCTTATTAAGGAGGATACTACATTTAATTGTGAATTGAACCATTCAATGGAGCAACTTATGCTGAGCTTTGGGGAAAATCTTGAAGAGTCTCTCCCTCTTAATTAGGCAATTTAAATAATTAAGGTTATAACTATTGTTATGCTTAAGGCTAGATATTAGGTTATTAAGGTGGTGCTCTATTTCCTACAAGAGAATTGTGCAAAGAGGGTTACTATTGTTGAGAAGAGGATAATCCTCCTGCTTATTAACCAGCTGGTCGCTGTTAAATCAAAGGAGGGTTCTACTATTAAATTGGTTAATTTTATGATTATTGTTTTAATAAAGCAGCTTATTGTTGTGTTTATTACATAGAGGAATTCAAGGGAGTATTAACATTCGGATTATTTTTATATTGCTATTGATAGTAAGCTTGCTATTCAAGATTTGAATGAGATCCCATTACTTATCCTGGTAATTTTTATTAATACAGAGGTGGCTAACCTCCTCCAACTGGCTACTATTATTAGTTAAATTCACTTATTTGCTAAGCTGGTGCCTGCTATTGCTATTATACATAATTATACTAAGAAGGATCTTATACTGGACCTGCTACAATATTAGGAGATCTCTTATTAGCTATACTGTTTTAAGCACTATATCCGCCATTCTAAGGAGGTTATACTAAGGCAGGAACATTGCCTTAATTATAAGGCTATACATTTTCTTGCTACTAACCTTAAGGGAAGTTTACATTCCCTGTAGGATTAGGAGATCCCCCTTAAGCTTGATATGCGCCAGGAATGTTAGGAGGAGGATTAATTTAATTGTATTAAGCAGGTATCTATTAATTGCCTTACTATTAAGATGAATAGCGCTAGTTATTTTATTGGGTTTATTATGGTTATTATTGTTATGGAGGAACTGGTTATTATTATTACAATTATTGCTAATTCTATGGTTATTAAGGGGGTTATTAAGGGTAGAGGTCACTAGGATTACCATACCCTCCAATATTGCGATATGGTTCATATAAATCCCCAAATTGATCCCCCGTACTTAAGAAATGATCAGGTGCTAAAAATTATGTATCAAGATTATTACTAAGATAATCCCCTTGTCTAGTACCTCCACCAAGTAAATTATTGTTAAGAGGGATTCCAATTTCATTATTATCAAGTCCTCCCTCACTATTGTAATTATCAAATTGATCTAAATAGGAGTCTGGGCGAAATCCCAAATTTCCCTTACTGCTATCTACTCCAGCGCCACTAATTGGTACTTCAAGATCATTATTAAACATTCCTTCATTATAATTAGAATCTCCTCGTGAAAAACCTGGTTCTTAAATGGAATCAGCACGCAAATAGTTATTATTGCTGCTACTATAGAAATTATTCTGAGGATTAGCTTAGAATGATGAAAACTATTGTTGATTAAGAGATGCATCTTATCCTTCTCCCCCATTCTATACTGGACTAAAATACTACTATTCCTATTAATAAGGTGCTTATTGCTACCTATTTCCTGCTGCAGAGGAATTCTAATAATAATTATATTATTACTGCTATTGCCAATAGTCAGAAGAAGCTCCTCCCTATCCTTACTACATCTACATGTTTGGCTGATTAAGAATTCGCAAGATTCTCTGCATTGCAAAGTTATCATCTACTAGAAAACGATATAATTCTTCTTAAAGCTATGGCTTGAATTTGCTGTTTATCATATCATTCAAAAATACTTCGTGAAGAAGCTACTAAGACTACTTCTTATCAAAACCATTCTTTCCTATCTTTTCCTCGGGAACACTTTTCAAAATTTCAGTGATACGCTCAATGTTGGCATTGCGAAGAGTGTTTTAAAGGACAGTGTTGGCATGTGACACGTCAGTCTTCATTATCTTCATGTTCTATTCCTCTTGGTTTACCTCAACCATCTTCTTAATTAAAAAACATATCATATTATCATTCGAGTATTACAACTTATCGCCCCATAACTACTTCAATTCTGTGGCAAATTGCTGAACCTTTAAATCCTTTGCCATTCAGGTTTACTATGTTACTATTCTTTTTTGTTCTTCAGATTTAATTGACCTATTTTGTTTATATTTTTAAGCTAGAATGAGTGGATGTTTGGTAAAATTTGATAGCTTTTTACTTAAATGTATTCAACTTCAAAAGCTAGCTCTACCTCGGCCAGCTCTAGAGTTTTATAGAATATGAAAGTTGAAAATCTTCAAGGGAAGAACAAAAAATTTTACCTTATCTTCAGGTTGTAAATAACTATTTGCTGCTCTTCAAATACCGTTTGTTCTTTGAAAGCTTGCTTTGCTTATAATTTAAATATTTTGCCTTGTGCAAAGAAAAAATGTTGTATTCTTCTTGGTAATTAATTATCTTTCCTCTCTTTGCTTTGCTTGGTTTATGCTTTTGATTTTGTTTTAATTGATAAAGTAGTAGTACCTTTATACTTTTTTAATGAATTATAAGTAAGAAACTCTATGTGAAAGCAGCAAGAAAGTGAATAAATGAGTGGGAAGATGATTGATTGATTGATTTATATAAATAAATAGCAAACACTCTCTAATTAATTAATATTATTATTTATTTTCTTCCTTTTTTTTTTCTTCTTTTTGAGTTTGATTTAATTATTTATCGCTCCAATTCCTCTTTCAATGATATTACATGCAAAAAAGAATAAAAAATAAATTAACTATTAAATTAACAATGCACTCACTCACTCGCAGCTGATAGATATTAAAAAAAATCACTTAATTTATAGGAAAGATTATTGAAATTTTGATGATTAGTTTTTTGTTTAATTGCTTTTTTTTATCAAAATAATATTTCACTATAAGCCAATCCCCATTCTGTTTATTTTTATTAAATAAATAATATTAACAATCCTTTTTTTTGTTTGGATGTCTTTATTGATTTGCTCATTACTTTTCTTTTACCTCAATTCTTATCTAGTTTTATTAAAATTTCTTTTTGAGGTTCTTTCTTCCTCACAGGTTTATTTGCACATAAACCAAAAAAGGAAATCATAATCTCATCACCATAAAAGAAAAATATTTATTTTTTGTGATTTTAGGTTTTTTTTATTATTTGATGATTCTTTGAATCCTCTTCTATCACTTGGAATAACTAAAAAAAATTTTATTTCCTCATAGTAATCTTATTAGATTGATGAAAAATATTGTATCCTATTCAAATTATCGAGTCCTCCACTCATTTCTTTAGTAACTTATTTATGAATTCAAATAATATCAGATATTTCTGCTCCATTCGCCTGATGCTTTTCGTTTTATTGGTTTTTTTATTTCTAACATTTAATATTATTTGTACTTTTGTATTTAAAAAAAATTCCTCTAACTCAGATGTATAACATAGAAATAACCTGTTAATTAACCAGACTATTGATAATCCCTCTTCAAAAATAAAAAATTATCTATCAGTTTTATCGATATTAATAGATATTTTTTATGTTCATTATTTTACATTACCTAATATAAAAATTTCTTTCTAGTTCATTTTTATCTATTTTCTTCACCTAAATAATAAAGCATCAAATACTCTATCTACGGAGATTTTTCTAAGCATAAAATTACTATTCAAAATTTAAATAAAAGCCTATTAAAGCTTATATCTGTTTAATTCTCAATTAAAATAATTCTGAAGAGAGATATTTTGCCGAAATGAACAGGCTGTTATAAAAAAGTAATTACTCCATTAGCCACTTATATATGATTTATTTTATATTTAAAGAGTAAGAACTTTCTAAAAGATAAACTTAACTTAATGAATTATTCAAATAACTTTATTTTAGAAATTATTTCTGAATTTTTATCGTTTGTTGAAAGAATCTCAATAAAAAAGCTAACATTCTCCCATTTTAATAGAATAATTACTTCAATTTTTCTATCAAACTGTAGGAATGTGTATTTTTAGTTGATAATATTCTATCATTATATACTTCGTGCTCAAAGATTTCCTTAGAGATTTGAGATTCTTCTCTAGAATAAATTAATCAAATATGTTTACTCTAAGATTAATAAAAAATGAATAAGCCTAATTTATTAAATATTGAGAACTTTTATACAATTGAATAATAATTAAATGATAAAAATGTTATAAAAGGTATTATAGTAAACAGAAAATTACATTAAAATAAACGAAGAAAAATTATAATTTATCATTATATCCAGTATTGTTACTATGATTTTTTATATCTTTCCTGCATCCTTATGCCACCAAATTTTACTATTACTTGAGTAAAAACTATTTAATAACTTTGCTTAGTCTTTCTATTTCATGGTAACAATTTTTGGCTCTGAGCATAATTATTAAATATTAGAAGAGCCAATTAACAAGTATAAAAAAGAAAAGAAATTAGTTGGTTGATAAATAAAAACAAGATCTATTCGAATTCCACTCATCAGCTTCATTTATCTTAAATTATGATCGGAATTATTTATTCCTCCAAGCGATTAATTTTATATTCATTTAACCCGTTAAAAGTCATTTTTCTGATTTATTTAACCTTTTAAAGACTCTCCCCCTTTTCATAAGAAAGTGCTCTTAAAAGAGCATAAGAAATAACTCCTGATCTGTGGATTCCAGCAGAACAATGGATAAAGATATTTTATTCTTTCTCAGCAGCTAAAAATATCACAATTTCTTTTATAGATTTGATTATTAAATCGTCTGAGCCTTCTTTTTAAAATAAATCTTAATTTCCTTTGTGGTGGAGAGGAATGTTAAACCATTTAACATCATAAGCTTCACAAAATTTTTATATAAATTCAATATCCTCATTTTTTGTTTATAATGTTAAAACAACTGTAAGATTCCTGTGAACTTTTAAAGCTTTTAAATGATCTTCCTTAGGTCTATGCCATATAGTCATAAACTGTTTAGAAGCTATTTTTCTTTTATCTGTAATAGATTCCCATACTATTTCTTGGATATCGTTTGTAGCATTTGCAAAGCTTTAAGATTTTGTATCTATTACATTCTTATTCTTTAGAGAAGTAATCACTTTATCCATCTTGCGTTAAAATTGAAATCCCCACTTAAAACTTAATATAAATTAATAAATTTCTTTCAGGTTTAATGAATTTTATGTGCTAAAAAAATTTTAAGGATGATTGATTATTTAAAATTATATGACTAATCAACTACTGAACTAAAGTTACTACAAGATTGAAAGTCTCTTTTGAATTTAAGACAAATATTTTATAATTCCTTTAAAATAAATAAACAACTTTAGGATAATTATTCTACCTTTATCTTAATATCTGAGATTTTTAAAAAATATATTAGTAACTGGAAAGCTAAATTTCTTGAAATCTAAAACATTGGTATAATTGAGAAAGGGAACACTTTTATAGCTAGTGTTATCGAAAAAATTAAAACATATGAACGCATTTATACTTTCTAGTAATATTTCATCAATTTAAATCTCAAATGCAATTTTAAATTGATTTAGTTGCAAATAATAGAAAGAAGAAATTATGGAAAATAGTATAATAAGTAAATAATAATAGAGTTTTTTATAGTTTTGTAGAAATAGCAGCAGTATTTTTTTTAAATTAGATAAATAATTCAATTAATAGTTTACTAAATATAGTAGGATATATTAAATTTATAGCTATTATTAATAATAAAATAAATAACTTCTTAATTCAATTCCTACCTACCTAATATATTAAATTTATCACTACAATCAAAATAATAATCTGAATTGATAATTAACTTTAAATTTCTTCAATCCAAAAGGGTATTCTAATTTTAATATATGGTATTTTAAAATGATACTTGTTGGTTTATAAAAATGGTGATATTTTCTTAATTTGAAGTATATAAATTGTAATCTCATTTAAATTTAAAAAAAAAAAAAGGAATCAATCAATTAATCTTGAATATTTTTTTAATGAATAATTAAATAATTAGTTAGATAGTTAGTTATTTAAGCATTATAGAATTATTTAAATGTATAATCTTTGATATTTTATAAATTTTAAGTTATATTATAAACACTTTAATATGATTAGTATTATTTTTTATAATTTTAATAAATTATGGTAATTGAAAATGGTACAATTTAGGATTTTTATTTTTTATATTAGTTTTAGAAATAGTTTTTTTAATTAATCTTCATATCTTCATTATTTTCATTATTGAGAAAGTAATTTCTATGAGTTATATTGAGATTATTATAATTATTATAATTGGAATAACTGTAAGGTGCTATAATCAATTTATTAATATTATCCTTAGTTTTATTGCGCTTGAAGAAGAGGACTTAATTATAAATAAAGATTCTATTATTATTTCAATTAATTTTGTTACTATTATTATTATTATTATTATTATTATTATTATTACTATTATTGTTATTATTATTACAATATGTAATTTTTTTGTTACTGTTATTGCTACATCTATTGTTGAAAAGCAATTTAATATTATAATTCAGAATTTAACATTTGAATATTTTTATTGCTCGATAAATTCAAGCTTGAATTTGAAAGAGAAAATGCGGAGTTTTCTCTGTTCAACAATATTTTATCTTATCCTTCAAATGATTAAATTTTTTTATTGCTATTTAGTGTGAGAATTATATTTTTTTGATCATTGAGGAGAGTTGAGCTTTCGGAAGTTGATTTATCACTACCATAGAGATTAAGAGTATTATTACTGCATTAGAAAAGACTCTTATTATAACTCATAGCTGACTCTGTAATGTTTTACTCTTCTTAGTTAGTAGACATACAATTTAAATCATTTTCTTCTAAATATTTTAATAGATTTAAAGAAAGAGATGTTCTTTCGTTTTTAGGGTAAGAACTAGAATTAGAATTAGGTTCGTTTATTAAGAGATTTTATTTTTCAACAAGTTTTTCATTTGAAATTGATTATTTTCTTACAATAAGTAATGAATCTTCGCTCTTATAAACAGGAATAGTGAGTTTTACTTTCTTTTAAAGAATATCTCTACATGTTAAATCAATGACAATAGTGCTCTAAGAGCTCTTCTCTTTAGTTGAAGTTGCTGATTTATCATCTTCGTAGATATTATCATTATTTTACATAACATCGTTAAACTTTCTCTTTTTTTAAATTATCCCTTTGCAAGAGCAACATTTCTCAATATTCATTGTTGAACTATTGTCATTCTTTAATTAATTTATATCTTTTTATCTAGATTCTTTCTTATTCACAGCTTCATTTTTCTGGTTTTGTAACTCATTATCTGACTCTGATTTTTAGTTTTAATGGGCTCTAGAAATTTTTATTTTTTCCAAGATATTTTAGTTCAATTTATATATGACCTTCATATCTTCCTATAAATAAACAAAGGTTTATATTAATATTAAATATACTTAGATAAAGTTTTTTAAATATAGAAATTAATTAATTACGATATTTGTTAATTTGATATAGTTGGAAGGAATAGGTGAAGGTAATTTGGAAGAATAACTTAAAAGGCAAGAAGAAAGAGGAGATAAAAATTAGGAGACTTTAGCGCTGAGATTTTCATACTCAGGGTGAATTCCACTTTCAGTTGATTCATTCAAGCTGAATAAAATAAAGGGAGTTGCGCTATTTTCTTCATTAGAGTTTTCATTTTGATCAAGAATTTAGTAAACCATTTTTTGATAGAAGATTAAGAAAGTTTTGTTCTAATTTGAAAAAAAAATTAATTAATAACTAGATAAAAAGATTAAAAATTAATGTTACATTAATTTATTGTTTATCATCTATATATTCTTAAGGTATGAAATCTTTGTTGAAGTGCATGTTAAGAGCTCTTGGGAATCTTAGGGTGAGGAACAGAGGATTTATGCTCTTTTTTAAAATTATTTTATATTTATTATTTATCATTCAACAAATTGTAATAATTTTGTTTACCTTATGTCTTATATATGGATTTAAAAAGTAATTATATAATGAGGCTATGTCTTCTCCAAGAATGGACTTTTCATGGTTTTATTTAGAATAGTATTCATACTTCTTTTCAATCATCTCATAAGGGAAAGGGTCATAATTTTCATAAGAGTTTTGCTATTAATAAAGTTTAAATAACTTTAGCATTTTGATACAAAAATTATTCATCAGAAAAATGAGCATAAAATGTTTGAAAAATTACTCTTGCAAGCCAGAATTTTTGGCGAGCTTCAACATAAATAGGAGGAGAGATGATAATGTCTTCAAGTTCTTCAAGATCCGAAATTTCTTCAACTTTTTTGCCTTGTGAAACAAGTATAACCATTCTAAAATATTGACTCTATTTTAATCAAAATAAATAGATTTAAAATTAGAACGTAATTACTTTACGAATTGCAGTTTTAATTAATTAACTACCATATCAAACTGAAAGATAATAATGTTATTAAGGATTGTGTGCTAATTATAAAATTTTCCCCTCTAAAATAGGATATCGATTTCTTTATAATTAGATTAATTGAGATTTTTTTAATATATATTTAATTAAACTTTAATAAGTGCTGCTTTAATAAGTATAAACAGAAGTAGATACTCCCTTTTTTAGTTTAGATACGAAAAAAACTCATTTAATTTGTTTTAATCAGATTTATTTTAGAAGCAAAAAAACTTATTATCTTTGAGGATTGGTAGTAATTGGTTTATTTAAAGAAAGAAAAATCAAATATAAATCCTTACTCTGGAAACAAAGGTGGTTTCGGAATATTTTATTCCCTAGATTAAACACATATCTTTTGTGAATTTCTCTGATATTTTACCATTTAGTAAAACTTCTTCAAATTAATTATTCTCTAACTTTTTAAGACAGAGAGTTTTTGCATACAATTAAGGGAGGGTATTCTTATGAATATTCTATGAAGACTTATTCGAAGTAGCATTTATTGATGCACTCAAACGAATAGTAGGCACTACCAAATTTTTGAACCAGACCCACAAATTGCGGGAACTATTGAATGTGAAGGGCCTCAATTCAGTTACTTTTAATTCAATGTCTTTTTTCACCCTTTGATTGTTGAGGCTATAATGATGCCAATTGAAAGAGTTAGGGTTATTTTCTTCTAAAAGAAGATTGGACTTTTCAAAATCTTATAATTAATAAATCAAATTCTCAAGAATAGACATTATGAAGGAAATTTATTTTTATTTATTTATTCAGTTATTTTATCTATATTTGAGAAGGTAACCGAGGGCAGATCGATGTGACAGACTGAAAGTTAATATCTGTAGGCACTTGGAAAGGAAGCTAGAAGCAATATTGCTTGAGTTAAAGAAAAGATACTTTTTTTAATAAACTTTGTATGATGATTTGTTTTTGCGATGTTTTCAATTATATCTAATTCATGAAATTCAAGAGGAAACATTGACAGTAAATTATTCGTGCTGCCTAAAATGATCTGTTTTCGTTACTATAATTGGTGTAATTTAATTTATAATAATAATCATCAAGTTAGAGCATCACTGGGGATGATTTCTAATTCAAGAAAATCAAAATAATTAATTTTGAGTAATAGAAACTCAATCAATATCTTCATTTATAATTAATTTCTTCTAATTGTTTTAGTTAATTTACTCCAAAATTTTAATTACTTCGGCCTGAGTAAGCTGAAATCATCAAAAATTATCGTATTCTATTAAAGACTAGAAATTTAACATCAATGATGTTTCTCCTAGGTGCCATAATAGTTAATAGATTTAAGTAGATTTAGCTTATCGTGTTATAAAAAAGAAACAGGTATCATCTTAGAAATATTCATCTAAAAAAAAAAAGCTATATTTTTCGTATACATTTTAGAATATCCCATTTTGATTGGTGAAACATAAATAAATATGACTAAATTAATAGATTGGACTTTTTGTATTCCTCTTACTATTTATCTTAAAACTGAATAAGAATCAAAATTATTATCAATTTTACTTGTGAATATAGTCAGAAAGATCAAGTTTGTCATTATTTTATACTATTTAAAATCTATTTTTTCAATAGGAGAAGGAAATTAATTTTAATAGATATTTTGTGAACTAGACTCCACTTATGAGCAATTTGTATTTATGATCCATATCAGCGTAAAAAACTAATCCAATCGAAAACAAAAAATTTATACTTAATAGTAATAGCTAAGCTGGTCTACATATAAAAAAGAAAGAAAGTAAAATTTAAATTTTTAAATTAAGTAAAAGCTGGTTTTTTGTTTTACTATATAATTTAATTTAGAAAAGAAATCAAAAATACGAGGTTCCTTATTAGGTATTTGAAATGTAGTGATACTAAAACAAGACAAAAAATTACTTAACTTTAAAGCCATGAAGAATAGAGAGGATATTTTTTATTTTGCGCCTAAAATAAATAAAGGAAAGAAGAGGTATTAATCGAAATAAAAAACCTAACTTTAATTAAATATATCTATATACATATATATCTGTTTGTGATTTGAATAAAGTGAAATTACGAAAGGTAAGGAAGGACAAAATCTTAACACAAAATATATCTGTTAATAACTTCCTAGCTATCAGATAGCTATTAGAAGGAAATAAAGACATTTTGTAAAAAGAGAACTATGTACGATTAAAAGAATTACAAGTAAAAAGAATAGAATGGACTAAAATGAGGCAAAAATATTTGGATGGATAGCATATTTTAAAAGAATTCTATGTTTATTATTTGATTAATAATTCCATTCAAGATACTTAGGTAAATAAATTCATAGCGCATTCACTTTATTCATAATACAAGTAATAGATAGATTTAATGTAATTTTATTTAAAATTTTTTGTAAGAATCAAATTAGTAAAGAGAAAGAGAGAGGTATATATATATATTTATTCTTTATTGTTTACTTGTTTCCTCTTGTTTTCCCACTATCCTCCATAACCCTTTAGATCAAAACTATTCATTCATTCTATCTATCTATTTATTTTTTTCTCCTTAATTATTTTTCTCCTTATAATGTTGTTTACTTCTTTTCATTTTTATTAACTCTCCTGCCTTAAAATAAATATCTATTCAGATAATACTATTATAGGTATGCAAAAAATATTCTTTCTTATTTTTTTATGATAATATTTCAACAAAATATTCTCCTCTGTTTCTTTTATTTAAAGATTGCAGGCTCACAACCAGTAGAATAAAATAAAACTGCCATTCAGTTAAGTAAAAATCATGTTGTAATGAAAGCAAGTATTTATTTGAACTACAGCATGGATTAATAGCATAATATGATAATCCCCTTTTAAATATTAATAATGAAATAAGTTTTTTTTTTGTTCACATTCTTCAAGCTACTATTTTGATTCATTGATAATTAAGAATTTTATAATTAATTTTGTATAATTACTTTTCCCCTTTTATTTTCTCTTTAAATTTAGTTACAGAAGCAGGAGTAATGTTAATATAGGTGATCAACTATTAATCTTTATTTCTCAAAGAATTAAACATTGAAATTTATATTTGCGATTGCCTTCAATACGACTAATCTAATTATATTAAGCAGTAATAAGTAAATCAATTATTTCAAACAAACATATTTCTTTCTATTTTAATTGAATTTTTTTTTTGAAAAGAAAAGAATATGAAGCTACAAGATTGATGTAAAAATATTTTAGTATTTTCAAACAATAATTTAAATTACTATTAAATTTACAGACAAGAAGATTATGCACAGACAATTGAAATCGAAATTAAAAATAGAATAATAAAAATGATTTATCTTAATAATTAAATTTATAGGTTTGCATTACCTTTTGAATATATATTGATCAGATTTTTATTACTTAATTAATTTTTTATTGGTTGATTCGTTGGCTCTTAAACTGATCATAACTGCGTTGTTGAAGAAAGGTGCAACTATTAATGCAATGATTAATGGTAATTTTAATTGTTTTTTGGAAATAAATTTATTTTTCTTTTTTAGATAATATATATATAAATTGATTACTAATTGTTTATCCTTAGGAATTCTAAGAATGTTCCTTTTATAATGTTAATAAAGAGGAGGAATAATGGATTTGGTTAAATAAAACAGAATTTAAGATTTATTAGAGAAGATAAGCTTATTATATTATTATTGCTTTCAGCTTTTTTATTAGTTAGTTTATTACCTGCTAGTATCTTTTCACCTTCACTAGAAATATATCTATCTATTTAGCTCTACTTTTTTCCCCTCAATTTCTCTGTTTTATAAAATTTAAAAGCATATTTCGCTTAATAGTTACTGAAGGTTTATAGAACCTTAGATTTATAGATTTTCGATATAAATAATCAATAAATTTGAAGGAAAAAAGTATAGAGATAAGGATTTTAGCAGCTTCAAGCGATATGAGACCCTTAATTTAATAGAAGAAAAGGATCTTGTTACATAGGCTAGACAAAAGTAGAGTAGAGTTGTTTATTATGTTATATGATATCATTTAGAGTTATTTGTGCAAGTTTTTCACTGGCTATTTTAAAGTAATTAGTAATTTTGGATAAGGAATAAAGTAAGTTAATCATCTATGTAATTACCGTTATTTTATTACTATAATTACGCTTAGTATTAGTTTTAATTAATCAAAGCAGGCATAAAGTAGCCTAAATTATTGTTATTGATATTAACTAATTAATTAAATTGTTGAGATTACTGTAAGTATCCTTGATTAATATTATTTGAAGGGTTGTTGTTGTTGTTGTTCTTGAAATTATTAGAATTACTCATTAACATATTGAAAAAAGATTTCATAAACATTTATTATGAATCTTAGTTTTAATATGAGTTGCTGTCTTATTGGTGTAAGGAGGTATTTTCCATATTTTAGATCATTGAGCCTATATTATTATTGTTGTTATTACAATTATTAATGTTGAATTAATTATCAGAAAAATATAATTATTATTGTGTTTCTTATTAATTTATTTATGAGTTCGTAAGGGTATTATTATTAGAGATATTATTAAATTAGCTTTATTTTTATTAATCTGGGATGTAGCAAAATTAATTTTTATTTCCAACTTGGAATAAAGAAGAAGAAGTAGTACCGTTTGAGAAGCTGTCATTACGATCGCTTCTAACTTCATTTGCAGTAAATTAAGGAATTTAGTTACTTTATTAAGGTTTATCAGAAAGGATTTAATTCTTTTCTATGGATGTGTTCTGTTCGGATTCAATACAAGTTAGGAGATGGGAATCAAATGATCCAGGAGTAGATTTGTTGGTCTTTTGACAATCATCTTTTAGATTATTCTTTATTTTAATTTAGCTTACTTTCTAGGGGGAAGAAGATTAGGAAGAGAGACTATAATCTATGGTTGTTTTCATGCAAGCATATGGATTCATATTACATTCTTAATTGGAAGAGTATTCGTTATTTATACGAGTCTTAATTCTTTCGGCATAGGCTGTGTTAACCCATTATTAGTTAAATTCAAAAGCCTACTTTATGTTTTTCTTTTAAATATCTTCAAATTTTGAAATATTTTGCTCAGATATCAAGCTGAAGTTAGAATTAAATTTTGACAATTTATTTCTAGTGTTAAGCAATACCTTAGTTAATTCATAGTATGCCTTCTTGTAATTCTCAATAAATTCCTATTTTTAGATAAAATTTATTAGAAAATTTAAAAAAATAGATATTAATAGTTAAGATTTAGCAGATTTGTAAAGGGGAGGGGTATGGCAAATTATTTGTGATTTATAATTATAGAAGTTTTAAAGTATGCATACTTTCAGTATGTGCTTGCGTCACAATTAATTCAATTTATATGAAGATAATGATGTTATATTATAATTAAGTCATTACATCTTTGTCTAAGCACCCATATGTAGCATCTTTCTTTAAGCGGTTCAAATCTGATTCTGAGAAGCATAGTTTAATTTACTTGTTCTTCAATGGTTTTAAATACTGCTCAAGCTGATATTTTAATAATAAAAAAATCATGAGAATGTAATCTTAAATAAAGTATAGACAAAAACTTTAAAAAATAATTAAGTATTTATTTTATCAAATGTAGCTATTTGTTAATCAAAAATTTAGAAAAAAATTAGATACCTTTTTAACTTATTCTTTTTCTAGCCCTTCTGTATTAAAGTGTAAGATTACCACAGATTCTTCGGAAGTCATGAAGGCCTCAATTAAAGTTTCTTAGAAGCAGATGATTTAATCTTTCACCTTTTAATTAGTTAAAGAAACAAGAATTAAATAATGCTAATTTATCAACAACAATAAAAAATATTGTATTCTATAATCAAAAGTAAGATTTAGTAATAGAATCTTTATTCTTCAATTGAATAAGTTAAATCTTTATTTTATTAAGCAGTTATAGAGCTTAACTCATTATTTATGGTGATTTGGCTATGATTAGAAATTTACCATATGTATTTTAATTAAACTAATTGTTCAATCTTATTAGAAATAATTAAATTTTATTTTGATATATTAAATCATAAAATTATTGCTAATATTTGGAGATAACGAAAATTATATGTATGCAAAGTATAGAAAATAGGCCATTGATTAATTTTTTCAAAGTTTTTAGCAGTTTTCCTTAGTAAATTTAGGAGAATTTTAGAATTTCTATAAAGAAATGCAAAATTTGGGTAGGTAATAATTAAAAATTTACCATCAATTCATTACTATTCTTGCAATTTCAATATATAATAATAAATCATGTGTGAGGGATGCTCATAATTTTCTCATTTTAGAAAATTTATAAAGATTTAAATCTGGTGGTGTAAAATAACTCTATTAATAATAATTATTGAACTTAGGTTTTTTCTTGGGGAAACTCTGGGCAATAGTGAATTGATTAATTTTCAATAATTTTTGATAAATATTTCTTTTGATCAATAATCAGAAATAATTACTCTAAGTTCCTTCAAAATAATATTAAGGATTTTAAGCAAAGTAATGATATTATATTAATAAAGGGTAAATAAGATTTAAAAGTAGTCATCAAAGCGAGAAATAAAATCCTTTGTGTTTTTTTGGTGAAATTAAAGTTTATCAATTCATTAGTAATAGAATCGAGAAAATAAAACATTCAAATAAATATTTTTATTTATTTGATTCAAAAACCTTTGTTATATCAGCGGTTAAGCAAATTTAGTGTTTTCTGTAAAATAAATTATACTTTTAGAGTGGAAATTTTATCATTCATCTAAAAGTAATCATGTAACATTTTAATTTTTTATTCTGATAGAAATTTGAACCAGCACTTACAATTTGAAAAAAGAGGATTTCAATTTATAGTTTAGTGAAAAAATTTATTAAATAAGTAAAATATTTAATAGTTACCTTTTTATATATTTTCTATTTCCTGTGAGAACACTTATAATAAATATCTAGTGCATGAGGGAATCTACCGAAAAGGTAAAGAGGGTGAAAGATCTTTTGTAACAATAAAAAAGGATTTTAATAAATATTAGAGACATTTATCAAAGTCATAAAAATAAATATTGAAGAAGTTGTAAATAAAAACAAAATATCAACAAATTATCGAAGAGTGAATTTAGTAAAATTTTTTGAAGGGCTTTACCTTGTGCCTCTCAGAAGCCTTGGAAAGAAAGTCTTTGAGCTCGATGATTCCTTGAGTGTACTTGCAGTGAAATTATTCAAAAGATTTGGGAAGGAAAGGTTCCATTAGGACTGAAAAAGAAGCCTATTGCGTTAAATATATAGATATTATTATTATGAGCAAAGTAATAAGTTTTTATTTTTAGAAATTAAGCTTAAAAAGAAAGAGGATAAAATAAATAAATATTGATATGCTATCAGAATATATAAATAATAAATTAAATTTTACCCTTGATTGTCTAGATTTTTTACGAGCACTAACAGTAATAGGGTGGGAGAAGTAAATATCATAAATTTGTCTAGAGTTGTTGCTAACTATCTTGTAGATGTAGATATAGATCCTAAATTTAATAATATTCTCTGGATTCTAGTTGTTGAATAAAAGTATAAAACAAAGTTAGATAAATAATGGATAAACTCAATTTGCTTCTTAGATGCAGTTAATTATGATTATTTAACCACCTATTTATTTCATTCCCAAAAAAATTACTTCTTTACAGCAGAAGCTGTTGGAAGATTAAATTATTTATATATGATTCCCCTCCCTGATTTTTCCTCTCCATAAACCTTACATTTTCTCTTCATCTCATTTATTAGATTATTTCTCTGGGGTAATCTTTCTCTTTCTCTCAAAAATTAAATTTTGTAATATAAAAACTAAATATACTGGTATTGGTATTTAAAAGAATCTACTTCTTTTCCCTCAAATTTTGCTGTGTAAATTGTGTAACTATATTATTTGGGTGTAACGCGAAAATTATTGCATACTAAAAATGAAATTTTATTCATTTTGAAAGAGAGTAATAGATATTAGCAAGAATGATAGGAGTAAGTAAATGTATCTTAATAATCAAGTGAATACTGCTTAATTTATAGGAATAAGTAGTTAGAACATTAAATAGGAGAGGATAAAGAAAGTAAGTGAGGTGGAAAGACGGTCAATTAAACTGAGGTTTTAGTATAGAATTAATGAAAGGTGAGGGTTAAAAAATGAAGGATTAACAAGGGTGGTATTTGAAAAATTTATTTTGCTTAACTTTGTTCAATTTGAAATAGAACTAGACTGAAGGAAAATTGAATAAAACTTAAGAGGGGCAAATTAATTGGAATAAAAGCGAAATATTTTTGAAATTTGATATTATCAAAATTGTGTTCAAATTATCAAACAACTTTTATTGGGGTATTAAACAGAGAAGGTTTTCTATTAGTAAGTATTTTCGTTAAAAGACATTACAGCAAAATTTTCTTTAATTTTAATAAGAAAAGGAGATATTATGATGTTTAAATATTGTTGAAAGATTGACGAAAAGATATGTTATCTTTCTATTTCGGCTTCTTTTCCAACAATAAGAAAGAAGAAAAAAGTGAGTTAATATTGAAAAGAATTTTAAAACGTCATCTATAAAATATTCCGCTTTTAAATGATGAGTTGATGGATAAGATGGATATGTATGGTAAATTAAATTAATCGAGCTCATTCTATATATTTTATTCAATTAGAACTTGGAAGGGGGGTAGATTGTTTATATTATCAATTATAAATACTTTGTATTTAATTCATTTATTTGTTATTCTTTTGATACGAGTCATTGATAAATTGATTGATTAATTAATTAATTAATTAATTAATTGAATGAGTGAGAGAAGTAGTGTGAGAGACAGAGGCGATTATTATGCACTAATATAAAATTTATCCTTATATTCTTGCTCAATTAAAAAAAAGCAGTTTAATAATTACAGATGAATAATTAAAAACTTTTCGATGTACAAATAATTGTAGTGATCAAAGCAATTTTATTTGATTAAAAAGCACAGTTATGTGTGGCTAAAAAATAAAAAGTTGAAAAAAAAAGAAGCAATTTGAAATTCTGCTGGCTTTTTAAGATAATAATATATGTGATCCAAAGGTCATTTTTTATCAAAAAATTATTTGAATTTACCTAATTATTCTATCCACTAGGAGATTTAGCTATTTCGGACTCCAAATATCCGGTAGAAGAGAATTTTAAAGAAGAGAACTTAACTATCTTCTCGAATACCTGAGAACTATTCGAACTAGTATTGGCATTTGTACTGTTAGAATTGTTATTATTTTTGGTAGATTAAAGAGAATTTGAATTGCTTAGTCTTTTAGCTCCAGAATTATTTTCTAGATTTATTTCTACATATGACCCATTTTCCTTCTTGGCCCAGCATTTCATTTCGACTTAGAATTATCCCCCCATTTGTTTTTCTTGTTTGTCGTTCTTCTCTTATTGTTTTACAAGGGTCTAGGGAATGACAATATTTTTGTGCCATTTGGAGGTACCTCCCTTGACGAAGAAGTTCTCTCTGTTTTATATAACTTCAAAGGAATAGGGGTGGAGAGCATCCTTGGTGAATCCACCAGCAGATGGTTATAATAAATGGTTCAATTCGCCCTGAGCCTCAAGTGCCTTTCTCATGGATGGGTAATCCATAGAATCCGTTTTGTTACTGAACGGTAAGGAAAATTGATAAGTTTCTATCAACTTCGCTATTACCTCTTATGATTATTCCATATTAAAATTTTGTTGTATGATAAATTGTTTTTTTTTCAATTTGTTTTTTTTCAATTTATTATTGTTTTGTTTCAATATTTCTTTCTCTGTTTTTACACTATTCGAGATCAATTAAATAGTATATCATTTAATAATCATTACTTTTGCTTTTATATCAAAAATTAACACCTTTATAATTACTTTTGATAATCAACTATTAAACTACAATGGGCACCCCACCCCCTCTGCATTCACAACTTTAAGTATATCTTTTGATAGAGTTGATTTTTTTCTCCCTATCTTTTAGTGATTTTTTTCTATTCGAATACATATGTAATTCTTAAATTAGATATGTTTGATGACAATACTAACACTTTTATTAATTTAGTAATAATAAAGTATCTATTAAGCGATTAAATAAAACTTTAATATCATATTCCTTACCTACCTCCTCATCACTTTATTTTTTATTAATAAACAATATTAGAAAATCAAAGCATAAATAATACAACCCTTCTAACAAAGGGCATTCATGAGCTACCAGAATCAAATTAGCGCTAACTTTCTATAAACTAATCTACTAAATAACAGCAATCAATTAAGTTATTTTTGTAAGTTTAAATCTAATTAATTGCGTAATATAGATTTTAAACATTTTTTAATTAGTTTGCTTTGTCAGTGGCAAACTATAGAATTTTCAATCAACCTGAAAATGCACCCACAGACGCGCTCTTTTACAGATTTCTTCTTTTTACAGAGAAAAGAGTTTTTTTTTATTTTTTTAAGTCAGATTACTTCCAATAATACATTCCGATAAAAGTTGAAGAGAAAAAATAAAATAGTGAATTATAAAAAACTTTTTTATTTAAATTAACAAGATTATACATACTCAGCCATAGAAATTGATTTGTTGGCAGCCTACTTAACCTGATCTCCAATCCAATACGCTCGCTTTTTCTTTTTGATTTATGAAGGGAACTATCATAGAAGATAAATTTTAAAATACCTTGAAAGAGATTTAGTAGAAGAAATATCTTACTACCTCATCCTTTAAATTAGTTTATATTTTCTATAAAATCTACTTCTAAATTTTTAATTATAGGTAAGCTAATAATCTTATATCATTATTAAATTTCCCACTCAACAATTTTATTTTTTCTCCTTTTTTTAGGATATATTGATGATGCTTGAATCAACTTATTTAAATGTACCAAAAGTTTTATGAGTTGCAACAGAATAATACAATCAGTATCCTCAACAAACGAATTCTGAACTTATTCTTTAATTAAGTAAATAATATAGAGCCTTCCAAAAAAATATCATATCATTTTATCCTATTTTTGTGTTAGTATTATATTTTCCATTAACTAGATAGTTTTATTGAATTTTTCTTTTATATTTCTTCTTTTTCATATCAGTTTTACTTAAATTTATTTTTAGGGTAATAAAGATATTGATATCTTTTTTATTTTTGTACTTACCTCACTCTATTTATTAAAAAAGAAGAGAAAATTATTTATTTTACAAAAATATTAACACTCCTAAAATATTTAACATATATCAATCAGAATAAGTATGAATTTTTCGAAATCCAATCGACTTAATCAAATTAAATTGATGTGGTGGGTGAGTCTTTTATTTTATTTTGGAATGGTATATTTGTTAATGTTAAGAAGCTATTAATTATGAATTATGCAAAAGGGGGGTTTATCAACTAAAACTATTTCTAAATAACTGATAAAGTTTTTTCATTCATACATAAAAAATCAGATTGGAAGTAAGGTATGTCGTTAAATTAAATAGTATCTAGAGTTGGTTTTCTGAATTTAGAAAGTGAATAAGGAAAATTGGAGCTAGTATTATGTAAATGTAAGTGGAGAAAGAAATAAAGAAATTTTATATAAGGAAAAGAATTTAATTTATGGAATAAATTTCCATATAATGAAGAAAGGGAGCAAAATATATTGGATAATAAATTAATTATCTATGTATTAATAGTTAGGGTTAGCGAATTGTTGCTTAATTATTTTGATAAAACCTGACTTTTATTTAAACAATTATTTGTTGCGTTTTTAGTCTGTAAAGTTTAGAGGAATCTTAAACATTATAATTTTTATTAGAACATAATTTGATTTGTTATCAACTTTGTGATGTATTCTTTTTAGCTATCTAAGTCGTCAGCTATTTAATCAGCCCATGAAAAATCAATCAAAATCTTAAATAAACAATCTATGCTTAATTAATTATAATTTATCTCTCAAGACTAGTTAAAACCATAAACTAGAGCTTTTTTTAAATACAGAATATTGAAATACTGTAATTAAAATTGGCTGAATATTAGAAATATATTCATTTACTTTATTGTATTGAGAGTGGAAAGTATTGACTTAATCTAATTTGTAGTATATTTCCTTACAACTATTTTTTGGTAGGAGATATATTCTTTATCGTCTTAAAGCTGGCAATTTTAGAAAAGGGAAAGTAGTTAAAGCTTGTAAGAAATTGAGAGGCTTTATCACAAGAAACGAATAGAATATTTAAAATAAATAGCTACTTTAAACACAAAATTGATTATTAGTACACCTTATTAAAGATAAAAAAATATGTCTGACTACTTTTTTATTTTATTTTGCGTTACTCACTTTGTAATTAGTAACCGATTTTATTATGTCTAAAATTTTAGTATTTTCCAATAAAAAATATCCATTTATTAATTTAAAACTAACAAGCATAAGTATCAGCTGATATGTCAAACAAATTTTTTTCTTCATTTTGATTTATACATTTTTAATTGATTTTCTTGTGGTTACAACCTCTATAGAAATAATCCTAAAAACTCAAGCGAATATTACTTTTTAAAGCTTTTTATCTCCAGAAGCATTGTCTATTAAATTTGTATTACAGAAAAAAAAGTTGAATTCCACTAAAGAAAGCATGTTATATTTAAATCAGTCTATTATAAAAATTATAGAGAATTGTTTATTATAATGAAATGCAATAAATATTTTCAGCTGCTGCCGATTGATTAAGATTTTTAAGAGTTCTTTTTATTCTCAAAAACGTGTACTTTTGAATATTTTATTGTATTGTAAATGATATTTTTATTTTTTTTTGATGAAAAAGAAGTAAATAAAAATAAAAGTTAATTGTAAACAGCTTTTGGAGCAAAATTATTTATAAAGAATATACTTTTCGCTAATCTAAAAGGTAATATAAGCTAAAACACATTATACTGACTAGTAGAATAATACCTTTGAAATAGCAATAATTTTTAAAAATATTTATCTATTTCATATTATTAGAGGTAGTTATACTTGATAATTAAATTTAAATGGAGTAAAGTAAGATAAGTTTGGCAATTTAATAATATTTTTATAGTTTTGTGAGAATAAAGGCCAAATTATTTCTATCTGTCTGCTGAAGGATAATTTTTCTAGAAATTATATAAATATATTTATAATAAAAATGCACTCTCATTTTATAATATCAATCACATTTCCACATATTAGAAAAAAAATACTGAAAATAAATCGACATAATTGCATCTAAATTTTAAGATTTTGTTCTATTTAATTAGCTTCAAGATCAAATAAAAGATAAACTTTAAATCTTTCTCTTTTTTTTTTGAATTTTTTTAAACTCTCTAATCAATCCAATTATCTATTAGAAAAGTTTGTACTTAATATCATTTTTGATTGATTTTCTTAATAAAACTCCTTTTTTAATAGCGTTACATAAATTAATAAATTAATTTAACTTTTTAATTTTTTTTAATTTCTTTATTATAAGCTGAATAAATCTTATTTATAATAACTTATTATGACGGACTATATTATTTATTAAAAAAACATTCCAAAAATTTTGATGTGTTTTTTTTAACTGTTTATACAAAATTCCATCATTTGGATTAATTCCTTTGGTTGATAATCATAAATAAAAAAATTGTGTTTTTATTTAATGTTACTACCTCATAGGTTTCAATTTCTTATTACAAACCCCCTAAATAGCAAAAGAATAAAAGATATTTAAATCTTTTAAACTAACTATTTGTTTATATATTAAATTAATTTATAATAGATATCTAAAACATAAAGAAGTTTACTAAAATATCATTGAATCTAAATAATTTTTAGCATTTTCACATTTTATGTCCTATTAAAAACATATATTTCTAGGTAATTTTAGATAATCTAAAAATACAATTCATTTTTTATTTAAAAATTAAGATTAGATTTCTGATCTAAACACTAAAGCTTTTAGCTATTTAATAATAGACTTGACTTGTATTATTTAATATTATAATACATAATTTTTTAAAAGGAAGGGTATATTATTACAACCAGCAAATATGCCAAGATGACAGATTATTAAAGATGAAATCATGGATTAGAAAAAAATGTGAATGACGATATAAAGTTGAAGGTAAATTAATATGAATAGGTATGATTAATAAAAATCATAGATCAAAGAAAAATTAGAGTATATCAAAATTTGACTAATTTAATAGGAATGAAATGATAGATATTGAAAATATAAGAAAATAATAAAAGAATGTTTTTTATGTGTGGGGGAGATTGATTAAATTTGTTTGCATTGAATTATATTCCTTTAATTGATTAAGGTAAAATAAAACTAACAAACAGAGCTAATAATTAACAATACGACAATAGAAGATAATGACGACAAATAAAATTGACACCATCACTTCGCTATCAATGATGTAAATGAAATATAGATATAAATTAAAAAATAACATACATTTGATGCAATAAATAAATCAAGGTTTCTTTAGATTTCTTAATACAAAAATAAAATGGAGTGTAATATTATGCTATTTCTTTTTCAATAGAATCAATTTTCTTTTTTATTTTCATTTTCACCATTTAAAGTAGTTGTGCTTTCATTTTGGTTTTATTTCTTTTATTTTCTATCACCATAAACAACTTTATCATAATCTTTGACATCTCTAAATCCGCTTTCAGAGTTCTTTAAGTGAGGCATATAAGCAAGCATAATATCTTTGCACTTGCGAGCATAGATTTTCCAGTCATCTTCACGTTCATGTGAGAGATTTAGATGATCGGGGAAGAAGGTGTTAAATTCAGTTACAGTCAAGTTATTTTTAAACTAGCAAAAAACTAAAAGAACATTTATTCCTTATCCTAAGATATCAAGAGCAACATTAAGGTGACGAATAGGGTATTAAATACAAACAATTTTTATGGGGAGAAGAGGTTCAAAAGCACCCTTTTTGAAGGAGATCAAATGAGTCCCATTAGAGGTAGTGCCTTCAGGGAAGATAACAATAGAGGGGAAGTTTTTACCTTATTTAATAAGTTCGCCACGTTCGTGAATAGCATCTCTTACTTCATTTTTATTTTCACTGCTTTCACGATCAACAAAAATACATTAGAATGCCTTTGCAGCAGCACCAAACAAAGGAATGTTTTGGACTTCCTTCTTAGAAAGGAAGGAGGGGAAATGTGGGGAGCTGCAGTGATACATAATGTCGATCCATGTAACATGATTTGAAATAATAATAGGGGCACGTTGATTCTTACTAGTGCGTAGATTGTGAGAGAGGGGATAATCTTTGTCATAGTCTGAAATCTAAGCGTACTTCTTATCCACCCAGTAAATACCGCAGCAGAACATAATGTAGCGAGAAAGGAATCTAGAAGCATACATAATAGCATTGCGCTTCCATATTGGATATTCTTCTCTATGAGCATTTGGCTTGAACCCTACTATTACAAAGAGGAAGAGAGTCAACATAATCATACCAATAATAACTGTAATAACCCTAAGAGGTAAAAGGAAAATACCACAGATATACATTTCTGTCATCTTCCAATACTTTCTATCATAGCGCTCAAATGGCTTAAAACGTTCCTCCAAATTAGGGTCTAGATTTTCAGTGAATTTAAGAGTTTTGTAAACAACTTTATTAATAACATTCACAATATAGAAGGCCCATAATGCAAATAGTGCAAGACCAATAAAAAGACCTAACATTTATTTAAGTATAAAAATTCTAAGCAATCTTTTTTCTTTTAAGGGTATTGAGAAGGGTTTTCGACTTCAGATATTTTATCTTCTGTTAATCTCTTTTCTATTCACTACAAGCTAAAGTGTTTCTACTTGCTATTATTTTCTTTTTCTTTAATTTTATAAAAATAATATTTTACTAATTATTTGTTTTTTATAGCTCTTTCGATTTCTTTTGTTTTTGGTCACTCAACCTCTATTTTAGCAACATAGTCTAACAATAATTTCTCTTTCTTATCTTAATGCAAACTCTTGAAATCAATCTTAATTTTGATATCAAAAGAACATAAAAAATCGATTCGTCAGCAATTGCTTTACTGATATCATCCTATGATTCTCATCTCACACCTAACCTTATTTATTATTCTATTCTAGTTTGCTAATACCTAATTTAAATATCTTTTTAAAAGAAAGAATGAGAAAAAGAAGCAATAGTAAAAATATATCTATATCAATCAATCAAATATGTTTATATTTTTTACTTACTAACAAATAAAATTTATCTCATTTAACCTAATTAAATCAATCATTGAGAAAAGGTTATTTAAATTATGAAAACTATACAAGGAAAACAGTTCTAAAGACACATTTAAATATATCTATATATATATTTTCAAAAATTAATTGATTAAAATTAAAATAGATGATATTAGAAAATTTTTTAGTAAAAATATTCTAATAGATTTAGAATAGAAGATTCTCTAATTTTCCTCTGAAATTAATCACAAAATGTCTTAATAATTAGAGTAATTAATTATTTCAATTATTGCACGTAGATCAATTATAATAATTACTTATTGAAATAGTCAAATATTACTACATCTTCTTTATTTTTTAATAAGTTAATTACAAATAATATCAATTTAAATATCATTATGAGCGAAATTCATATACTAATTACTACATTTATAGATCTAACTTTTAAGCAATTAAAATCTATCTTAATTTTTTAAAAAACCAAAATATATTGAACATTCTAAAATGATTGAATTATCTATAGTGATTATTTTTTATTAATATAATTTAAAGGTATTAATGCAATTTATTTCCATTTTAAGTGGAATCTAAATCCTATTTTTTTTATTTATTTAATTTATTAAATAAACTAACTAAGAATATTTTATCATCTAAAAAAGAACTAAAAAATTTATGGTTCATTATCCCATACTTCAAATTCCTCATAAATCAATTTTAAATGATATCGAGCATTAAAGTTGATGAATATAAATTTATAAAATTTTTATTTATTATTCATCCTGCAATCTAGAGTTAGTTTTTTTTATAGAAAATAAATTATGGGATATTTTACTTGTAACTATTAACAAGGGAATATCCACAAACTTTATACAATCATCAAAACTTATCTTAAATTAGAAAGAGAAATTGAATGTTATGAAAAAGATATAATGAAATTATGGAAATATATTCCTTCTAAGATATGGTCTATGCAATTAGAGGTTATAGTAATAACTGCATTCTATAATCACTAGTCGAATTTTCTATCTATTCTACAAGTTTATTCGAGGATAAATAAAAAAAATTTAAAACTTATTGGAGTGCTTACTTGAGTTGAATAGAAATCACCTAAATTTACTTTAATTTATAATTTTATTTCAGTAACTTAATTCTTAACTAATTTCTTACCTTATTAATTCAAAAATATAATACTTGATTTTCAATTTTTTGATCCAATTTATCAAATTATAAATTTTCTAAATTCTTGTTTAGTTTTGATTTACTCTTGTTAAAATAATTTAGGAAATCAAAAAAAATGTATTTAAAAAGCTACTATAGTTTAAATCTCATTATTTAATAATACTTCTTTCTATTGCCATTTTGCTAGAGAAAGAAGAGAATGAATCTATTAGTAAATTTTAATTTTAAAATTATCTCCTCAAATATACTTTAATCCACTTGTTTATGAAATTTATTAAGGCATCTTTTCTTTCTAGAATGTAAAATTTAATTCTGAGTATTTTATCACCTTTACTCTCTCTCATCAATTTCTCTAATAAATGATTTATCCTCTACATTTATTTCAACCTATTTCCTTTAATTTACTTTAATACTAATAAATTTAATTTCTTTATTCTACTAAAGGGGTAAGAAAATATATGAAATTTAATCATTTTACGAGTGCATGAAAACTGTAATTCTTTTCTCGCTCTTTCATTTATCCTTTGTTGTATAAATCATTTTCACTCTTCCAATGGTAGGGATTGTCTATATAAATTTTATTAAACAATTACCTAACGGGATCTTATTTTAATAATATTTCAAGCCATAAAATTAATAGATGTTGATATTACTCATAAATGAAATTGGTAGTGTTTAATTATCAATGTAATGTTATTTCCTTTCAAAGTTAATAGAAATTGTTAAACATATATAAAATCTATTAAAAAATTTGGTTTTTACTCAATTTATCAATTGTATCAAAAAATATACGTTTTTTTAGATAAAAGAAAAAAGATTTGATTCTATAAGTTAACAATAAATAAATAAAATTATAAAATGACACACCCTTTATCTGATGTATGAATGATATATGAGAAGTCAATCCCATGTATTAATAACATATAAAATGAATACTTTATGTAAATGTTACTCTTCACATTAAACACATGAGTGATACAATTATAATATCTATTCAAATTTTGAGTACTTCAAGCTATTTTCTTTCTCAGAAAAAAAATTATAAAATTGAATCTATAGTATTACTATAATCTTGTTAGCAAGCTAATAGTTAACAAAGTAGCAATTAGAAGATTGAACTTTAAACATTCAATTGATTATTCTAGAATAATATACATCTAATTATATTTATAATGTGTAATATCAATCTTAGTTCAATTTTATCTTCTTTTTTTTAAAAATATTTAATAGGCTAATTTAAAAATTACAGAATCATATATTAATAATAATTTTTCTTTCTAATTTAATAAAGTAGAGAGAAAATTTTTTTTTTCTTTCCAAAATTATTTTAGAAAATTAATAGTAAGCGATTTATTTTTATAAAGAAGTGTAAGAACTTCAACTATTAAAACCAAAATATTTTGTATTTCAGAATTTAGATTTGTAACTTTTTAATTTATAGAGGGATGGTTTATTAAATTAAGATGAATAAAGGTTTATTTTGATGTGTGCAAGCGAAGTTTGAAGGGGTTGGAAGAGCATCAAAAGGATGTTAGATAAATCCTTCAAAAATATTTAGAGAGAGATTAAGACTCAAGTTAATTAATAAATAACCTCTTTGACAAGTATATAAATTGCGAAATATTACAAAATATTTTTTCAAGCTCTAAAGATAAGATAAATTTATTAAAAAATCAATACTAACAAGAATAAACATATATTTAGGTAAATTTGTGCTCAAATTAAATATTTTTAGCCAGTCATATTTTCTCTATCTAGCTTTCTGACATCAAAATAATTTTTAATCTTATTTTTTCCTCTCCTTTTCTTGCATCATGAGTTAATTGTAAGAAGAATAGATTGTACTTTAAGGGATTTAATATAGATTTATTTAATCAGAATTTCAAGTGAATTATTGATACCAGTAAATTTTGTATTAAATATTACTATTTTCCTATTTGACAACGAATCGAAGTCCTACCTCATCTTTGATTAAGATTTAGAAGTAAGTAAAATAGGCTGCAATAAAGCTTGTAATAATACAAAGATTTAAAGTTTAAGTGTAAATAGATAGAAAAAAAGTAAAAAATGACTACAACTCATCTATTAAAAACTATAAATTTATTTCTCTGTTAGTTCCTATGCAACTGTTTGTCACGTATAAATAAATTCTATGCTTAATATAGATTGAGAAAGAAAATTAAAATAAAATTTATCTTTTGATTAAAGCTAAGCTATCTAGCTATCTAGTACTAGGTTTTATTATCAGACGCGGGTAATTTCATAGAGTATTACAGATGAAACACTCTTTGGGCCATAGTTAGGATCATTTTTGCGATATAATTTGTCATTTGCCAATTTAACTGATCTCTTATCTGAAATAATCATATGATACTACTCACATAACTATTAAATTCTGTCTTTACTCTAAATTCCAAGGTTTTCAGAAAGGTCACTATAAATCAAAATAAATCTTCCCTTGCGACTCTTTTTATTTTCTTTATTCAAACATTCCTCTATATTTAATGTTAATATCATTTAAAAACAACAAGTAAATAAAAAAATTAAACTAAAGCAAAATAATTAAGGGGTAAATTATCTCTTATTTTACTCACTCTCACAAAATATTTTCTATTACTTAAACAAAAAAATTTAACTAAATTTAATAACCTAATCTATTCTACCTTAAAAAAAATTGTAATATTAACTAATATCTATATCTTTCTTAGTATATTTTAAAAATTGTATTTATTAAATCCTTACCCCTTTCAAATAATATCGAATTTATAATAATAAGTAAAGTAAATCCTATCATGGATTAGCTTGTTATACCATTTTATAATCTATTTTTCAATATATTTTAAGTAAAGTAAGGCCTTAAGTAGCTAGCTAAAAATATTTTAGAAAAAACTGAGAGAGAAATAGCTAGTGAGAGTATTTTAGTTATTATGTTAACATCAAATTGATTATTTATTATCATACAATTAATTTATAATTAATTAATGTTAAATGAGTTGAAGAAGATGATATAGGTAGACGATGGCTTCGAAGAAGATAGATGATGTGTTTTTTTTATTTTTTTGAAATTAAGAGAACTTTACAATTGCTACTACTTTCCCTTTCAAGATTAATTTAGATAACTGATAATTATTTTCAACGACTTACATATTTTTTTGTTTTTAACCTCACATTTCTTTTATGAATTTCTAAACAAATTGAGTAATCACAAAGTCAGATAGGGAAAAATAAAAATATATTGAGCTGAAAAACTCAAAAATAATGCAAGTTTTAACCAAATGGGAATAAGGCGTAAAGAACCTCGTTAATAATAAAGTTAAAAAATTTTACAAGCAAATGAAAAGCAACTATTAAGCATTTCTTCTTTATTATCATAATTAGCAGCCTCTAATCCATTATCATTAGCCAAGGGAGATGTCGTCATCCAAGGGGGATTTGCTATTATTAAATCATAACTTGTGTCTAATCTATTCCAATTTAGGTTAATAAGTAATAATTAATTTCAAAAACGCCGAAAGGGTAAGTTTTTTTATTTATTGAAGATTTATTTCTGTGGGATTGATTATATTACATCATTAAGAATTTATAATAAAGTGTTACTAAATTTAAAACTATCTATTTTTTATATTATAAATTGAGATAATATTGAACTAATATTATTTCTTTTACAAATGATAAATATTTCGCTAATTTGTGTGTCAAAATTCATATAAACCTAAAAGTTTATTGTGTTTTAATTTTAAAATAAAAGTATATTAAAATTTTTAAAATATTTGTAAATTGATAGTAACTACTTTTACATAATTTTAAAATGAAATCAAGCTCCTTTTTTATAGTAAGCGATAGTTTTATAAGTAACTTTAATAATGCTCACACTAAATAATATTATTGATGAGAAAGTCATTAATTTAGAATAAAACGAATAGGTTTAGCACAAATCTGAAAATAATATGGTACTACCCAAAAAATTTTGATGTAGATTAATTTTAACATAAATAAGTGATTTATAAGAAATTTTATTTTTTTATGATACTAATAGCAAATATACTTTTAGCTAACATCTTTATGAGAAAAAAATCAATCAATTCAAAAATAAATCTTATTTCCTGAAATTGAAAGCTTCTTTAAACTTTAATTATTTTCCTTTTTAACCATAATTTAATATACCTCTTATTATCTCAATTTGTTCTAAATATTTGATAATAAGAGGCTTAATACTTATTATTAAGAATAAAGTATATAGTATTTATGTATGGTCATAAATTTGGATCAAAATATTTTCTTTTATAAAATTTCTATAACCTCTATCTTAACTCATTCTAAGATATAAGTACAATTATTAAATCTATTAATAAAAATTACAGTGCTTTACAAGAAGACTTTTGGTTTAAAAATTAGGGAAGTAAAATGTTAAACTTTTAAAATATAGTATAGCATCTTTAGTTTTCATAGAAAAAATGGAAATAAATTTAAATAATAATATGAAAACATAGTTCATTAATTCCTATTTTGTAAAAGATATTTTTTTTGACTAAATTTTCTCATTTTTAAAAATAAAATTCAAATTAATGTTATTAAGTTTAGATGAGAAACAAATACAAATTTAAAAAATACTCTTTTGCAAAATCAAGATAAATATGCGAGTTATTGTCTTTGGTGGGAAAATTAGGTTTTTATCTTAGATAAGTTAGTGTTATTTAAATAATGATATACTCAATTCTCCACTAGTTTGATAATATTCGTCCATTCTACGTGAATCAATATTAAAAAGAAAAAAAGTATATTCTTTTGCATTAAAAATAGATCTATCACTAGTTTTTGGGAAAGCATGATTGTATGTATTATACAAGTTGGATAAATAAATCTAAATTTTCAGTTCAAAAATGTAGAGGATTTTATCTAATGTTGTTAATAGGATTAGAAAAAAGAAAACTATTTAAAAACTAATAATTTGAAGAAAAAAAGAATAAAAATTTGATTTTATTAAAATTTTATCTAATGGGTTCTTCTAATTGTCTAATGATATTCGTGGAGGAACAATTTGGAAATGTGTAATACAGAGCCCAAGAATAAAATTTTTTTGAGTCTCTTTTGATATCTTTAAATTTGTAAACAATTTTTTTTCTATAGATCCATCAAACTAATACTCTTTTATTATTTTAAATCTTTCTTACACATTTATCTAAGGAAATGAGGTAGAAAAAAGCATTTTTGAATCCCTAGAGTTTATGTTTTAAAAATTTGAGGTATAATGGGGGAGTCAATTTTCATAATAGAAAGTAAATAGAAACATAGAATGATTAATTGGTAAAGGATTTAAAAATATAAAATTTTCTATTCTCTTATTTACTTATTTAGTTTATACTGCAATTTTTTTAGGGTAATAGATAGAGTTAAATAAACAAATTTACTAATAAAATTGTTAAAAATTATTAATTTTTCAGCTGTAAATTGGTGATGTTTTAAAACATTCTTTAAAATATGGAGGGTTTTTGTAATGTAGTGTTTGGGAAGTTTTGTTAACTCTACCTTCTTACTATCAAAAGAGATAGGTTTAAGTTACTTTGTTACTTAGTTATTTTATTTGTTTTCTTTGTAATTAATTTAGGCTTGAAAGTTAATTATTTTAATCAAAATTGAAATTTAATTACTTTAATTTTTCTAGATTAGCTATTAGGTTTTTGCTCTATTACTGCTCAGTAATATCAAAGATCTCGTTTCTGATTCTGGATGAAAGACTTAAAATTGAAGCATTCATGCCAGTACATCTTACCGCTGCTTCATATTTATCCAATGAGGTGATTTTTACATCTGGAGCCGCTTCTGCTATTATAAAGCTTAATATACCTGATCCACATCCTAAATCGCAAACTTTTTCTACACCCCTCAAATAGTTTTTATTATCAGATAGATATTCAGTAATTAATTTTAAATAATGCTACTAAGTGGGAGGCCATACCCCATAGACAGGATATACTTTTTTCCCATTTAATTGAGGAATAGGAATACCATTATGCTCATATTATTCAGCTGTATGTATACCTTACCAATGCTAATAAGGAATCAGGAAATCATGCTTTTCTATTGATCCTTCTTACTATTAGCCTAAATGTAAGGCAAGCAATTAAGATTAAGGAACATTTTTACCTTTAATACGTAATTATCCACTATGAGAGATTACTATGCAAATGCGTGAAAGGAAATTCTTCTATTCAATTGCTATACGTCTTGATAAATTGTAAATTTCAGAAGGTGATGTACATTTACGGAAAGGATTTTTTGGACGATTTTCAGTTCCATAGTAGAATTCTTCAATCATTTTTTTAGCAGCAGAAAAGATCTAGCTGGCATTGTGGTAGTTTGAATTAACACTGAATATAAGCAAAGAATTCGTTGAATCTTCTTTCATAATTTTTCTAATGAAGTTAGAAGAAATAGTATTATGAAGGTAATAAGCTTTAGTAATCTATGATTGTAATTTATGAGTAAGGGGAGTCTAAACATATTTGACTCTTCCATATTTTGTTTAGAATATGAAAGGATATTTTTTATCACTCTCATCAATTGAATGAGTTATATTTTCTATTATGTCATTATCTTCAATAAATACATCATTTGCCTTTTCAAATTCTTTATCGTAGGCACTACTGTCTATCATATCATCTTCCTCATTATTAATTATAATTTCTTTTGGTTTAATATTTGCTTGGCTCTTTTTTGCTATCTTCTACTACTACTATTTCTCAATAATAATTTCATGATTATTCTACTCCTTCTACTATGTGAAATTATATATATTTCTATTAAAGAGGTTAGTGCTTATATTCTACTTTTAGAATAAACTAGTTCTTAAGCTAGCTATACTAAATAAAGTAGATCCTGATTTTAATATCTTTCTTCTAAAAATGTTCATTCTCAAAACTTAATTCTATCACCTTTTATAGTCCTTTAAACTTTAATCTTCAATTTTTTTTTTTAGTAAATTATGAAAAGATTTTTTAAATTTATGCCTTAGATATTGTATCCAATTGGCTATTATTAGAAATTTAAAGAATACTTCTGTTTCCAGCTTAAATGTACTTAAATTTAAAGATTTGAAAGAGGATTAATATTTTATTTTAAAAGAGATAAAACAATTTCAATTTCAGAAAGGAAAGATAAATTAATAAAGATATTATCTCCTAATTCATTTGAAAGCTTATATTTCATATTATTTTATAGAGATATAAACTTTAAAAAGTGCATCAAAGATCATCAATTTTTTTAGAAAATGATGTTAATATCTGACTTTTATAAAAATAACAGCCACAAAAAACTAAATTGTAGAGTAAGGTTTTGAAGAAGAAAGAGCATATTCTTAATATAAAAAATATTATACTACAAATTTTTTAATACATTTAAGGATATTATTTAGTTAATTACTTAAGAATTTTAAAAAACAAAATAATATAATATTAAATAACATATATTTTAAACAACCCAACTAATCTAATAATTCATAAATTATATAAATGTTTTATCGGTTCCTTTTTTCTTCTTATTTTCGATATATCATCTTTAATTTAAAGGTTTCTTAATATATTTTAATATATTCGCACTATTACTTTTACATTATCTTTAGTCTTTCTATTTGATAACTTTATTCTACTTCTTGTTCTTTAAAAATACTATTCTTATTTTTCTCTTCAATTTCTTTTTTAAATAGTAATTCTATGATCCAATTTGTTTTTGAATTAATTTAAAGTTAATTTTGATATATTTATATAGTTAATTTTAAAAATTCTTTTATAAAAAGATTAAAGTTTGAATTTAAATTTATCTTATTGAGGCAAAATACTACTATTTATATAGAAACTCTTTTATTTTAGAAATCTTTAATCCATTATTATTGATAAAATTGACTCTTTTTATATAACATTAATTTAAATATGCAATTTACCCCCCTTTTAAAAATATTATGAATGAACTTCATCTCAAAATTAATGTAATACTGTAGGGAGATCTAGTAAAAATATACAGTTTTTATACTTGAAATATTTAATAATATTTATCAATATCCATCCCATTTAAGTAGAGTGATATCATTAAAATTAAAATATTTGTTTAAATTATATTATATCAAATTTAATTACTTAATATTTATTTATTTTTTAAATTATAATATTTTTATAAATTAATCATTAAATTTAAATAACTAAACAAGAAAAATAATATTTTAAAATGCAAATTTTAATAATAAAGAAAATCTAATCTGCTTATATCTTATTTTGTTTTAATAAAATTTGTATATTATTTTTTGAAAAAGCACTTACGAATTGTTATGGCCTTAAAAAAAGAAGATATAATATTTTATGTGAGATCTATAGAAGGATGAAAAGATATCAAAAAACTAGATAATCAATTTTGAGAAAATGTTAAATAATAAAATATGTTTAAATTCAAAGCATTTTAAATGTTAGAAAACCTTATTGCTATGTTGCTTTGTGGTATTTAGTTTGATTTTTTGTTTTTACTTTTTATATTTTTGCTTATTTTTTCTTTCTTTCTTTCTTTCATATTTTGTTTAGAAAATGTATTATGTATTATGTAAAATGGAAAATATTAAATTACTGTATTATACAAATATACAATGAATATAAAAGTTAATTGAAGAGGTTTGAACTTTATTTTGCAAAGTGTTAATGATTTAAATAAAGCAGCATAAAGTATATAAGTACAGGTGTTTAAGATTATATTACTATTGAGTTGTTTATATTATATACTTTCTCTTTGAATATATATGTATATAATAATAAATATGGTGCTCTAAATCAGTAAAATATCTCAAGCTCTCTTAGTAGCCTTCTTGCTGTTCTTGCCCTTAATTTCGACCTTGGTGAAAGCTGTTAATTTTAAAATAAATTTTTAATTTAAATCCAATCATTTTTCTTTCAATAATATTAATTCCTATCTTGCATTTTAGAAGTATAGATGTTTAGATAGTTAGCTAGCTTTATATTTCCTCTTACTTATTGATAAGTAGATGTATATTTATTCATTACAGAACCCTATTCAATTTAATTTCCTTGAATCTAAATGAGGTTTTTAACTTCGCTATCTCTATAACTCTCATGCAAAGACAGTCATTTTATTTTGAGTTTTTAATAAATAATTACTAGCAGGGATAGCATCTCTAATACCCTTGGCGATCTTTTGGTCAGCAGTCTTGAAGGTGTATAAGTACTTCTTGCCTCTAAGTTTGAACTTGGTGATTCTCTTACCACCCTTAATGTAGACGACCTTCTTGGTACCAGCGGCGGTTTAGGTTTCCTTGTTGGTGGACCAAAGCTTCATGAACTTCTTGATGTCAGTGATTTCCTTAGGCTATATAAATCAATAAAAAATTATTTAGTAAAGATATTTTTTGATATTTAAGAATATTGAATATATTGAAAAAGCCATTTTCTGTTTAATTATTATGATCTATCATTTATATTCTATGCTATAATCTCCTTCTACAAAATCTATCCTTTAAATTCTCATAATACTTTATTTAATTAAAATCAACTCTAAATTATTTTTGCTATCTTCTTTAAATCATTTCTTTCCTAATATTATTTTATTAAGCTAAAAGCTATTTTATATCATTTCTCCTTTATTATTATTTAATAAGTTGCTCATCTTTCTTCATACTTCGAATCATTAAATACTCTTTTGCATCATATTCAATTTTTATCTTGTAAGCTCTATTTAGTTTATTTATTTAACTTTATCGCTAGGTTGTCAATCAACCAACTACAATTTAGATGTCTTACATTTATTCTTGAATGTATTGCAACGCTTCCAATTATCAAATTTAAACAAGAATCAATTCATAGCTATTCGGAGGATTTGATGAAATGTAGAATTTTCGCTATTTTATCTGATTATCCGAATTTTTATATAGATTTCAAGATGAATTATTATCGAAGAGCATTCTAATTGAGAAATAGTAGATTCACATAATAACTTTGGAGATAGTTTTTCAATAATTGATTTCAATAAAAGAGTAGATGAGAATAGGACTGGCATTCAAGAAGAAGATTCATTGTAGATAAACTGACAGATCCAATTGATAATTAAAATTCTATTCTAAGAAATGGCTGGCCATTATGATTTGGCAAAACTGTTGGGGGGTTCATTAAAATTTAAAAGAAAGAATTTTAATGTTAATTACCATTTCTAATATATCTATTTTGTACTGTGTATTTTTGATTTTTTTGTTTATTTTAACTTTTTTTTTTTTTCTTAACTTTTTTGCCCCTTTTTCCTTGTTAATTATTTTTCTATCTAATATAGTCTTAATTAAAATTATATCCCGTTCCTTAATTATCTGTGTCCTTTCCCTTGTAGTATCAATGGAAAGCTATCACAACCCTATCATCTATTTTCTCTTTATTTATATTTCTATTAATGCTCATAATTATCTTTATTTTAATTTTAATAGATTTCCATTCAATTTATATTTCTTTCCTCATTCATTTATCTTGCTTAATCTATTGCTATATAACTTAATAGCTTTATTAAAGATCTTTCTTTTGTTTCTTTTCTTTTATTCTTAAATCAACTCTCTTCATTTGTCCTAATTTAATTTAATATTTGCCTTTTCATCATGCTATATGACTTGTGAGATATTCCATATTTATACTAAATGACTAAATTATGAAGAGTGAGTATTAAGTATTCAGTATGTATATTATTCAAGCTAATTAAATGATAAATCCTTTATTCAATATAATATTTTCTTTTATCTTTAATATCCTCAAGTCTATTCTAATAAATAAACAATCCTAAAATATTTATTCTTTCATTTTTAAAAAATAGCTGTTTGTTTTATTTAAACAAAATAATGTAATGCTAACAAGTAAATATTTCAATTTTAAATAATAATTAAACTAAGTTATTCCAAATTTAGTTATGTTGTTGCTTTTTAAATTTAAATTAATTCAATTTAAGTTAATAATTTAAATCAACCAATCAATTAATTAATTTATTAAAAAAAAGATTTTTACTTAATTCTATTCTAAAATTTAATAAAATGATAATCCATCTAATAATAATATAAGTATTAATATTAATGAAGCATATAAAGAGAAAAATAAAAATAATAAAGGGATATTCTTAATTTATTTGTATCCAACTAATTAAATATTTATTTTAAGTAATTTATTGATTAAAGTAAATGAAAATAGTTTTTTCTAAGATAAATTAGGTAACATATTTATTTTTTAAGTATTAACTTATCATTTAAAATTAAATGTGTTTAACTTATTAATAAAGCTAATGTTAATTTAATAATTAATTAAATTAATTTTTTTAAAAACACATTGATACATAAAAAAGGTTTATATTTAAGTTTTTAGGTCACTATTTTGTGGATTTTAATTTAGGTTATAATCATTAATTTCGGCCTTAATTGATCAATATTGATTTGGAGTGGATAATTAGAAATTGTAAAAATAAAAAAGGATTGAGAGATTATCAAAATCGAAATAATTAAATATTGCTACTGATTAATATTGAGAAGATTTTTATAAAAAGTTTTGTAGCAAAAAAAACTAATATTCAAAAGAAGGAGTATAAAATACTTATTAGTATCTCAGTGTATAGCGGATAAATAAACTGCTGTTATATTAGAATAGAAAGTGTATGAAAAATAATCTTTTTACAGAAAAAACATATTAATTAGGCGAATTAGGAAGTATAAACAGTAGTGAATAAGAAGAAGAAGAAGATAGATCTGAATCTCAGCTCAAAGAAAACCTCCCCAAAGAAATAACACCAAAAATGATTAATAAGGAGAGTTTTATGAATAGTTAGAAAAATCCTAATCCCTTCGAGTAAGAAGAAGAGGATTAGTCTGTTAAGAAAAATTTTATAAAAAAGCAGACATTGAAATAAAATGTTGAGTCAATAATTATTGAAGAGAAATAAAAAGAAGAATAAGAATAATAGTAATTAATCTCTCAAATACTTGAAATTGAAGATTTCATTTTAAAGAATGATAGTATGATAGATTTCAGAAAGAATATGAAGAAAAAAATTGCATTGTTTAGCATTTTCATTTTAGTTTTAATAGCTGAAAGAATTCTGTACACAAGCTTGATTGAAGAAGAATAAACATTATTATAAAATATTTAGGACAAATTAAATGTTAGCAAAGTGAAACTGGATGAGCATTTCTCCTAATATTCTGACAACTTTTTCTGGAAATTCATTAACTTTGGGGTTGGTTTCCACCACAGCTTTTTACTTATTACAGCTTTCTTTGTTTCTGTCTTTGTCTCCATAAGTGATTTTGTTGGCATCAAATTAATCTTCACTACTTTAATTGGAATATATTTTATTGGAGTGTTGCAGTTGTTCTATGATGGCCCTCTTCCATATTGGACATCTGAAATGATTTCATCTCCTGTTTGTGTTTAAACTAATGCTCATCCCTCGAGAGTTGTATTCACAGTACTATTTATTACCTTTTATTTCCTTTACTGCTTGAAATTCAGAATATAAAGAAATTAACGAAAGTCTGAATCTGAAAAGTAGAAATTATATAAGAAGATAAAAATTATTTAGATAATTGTCAGTATATGCTTTACTCCTTACTTCTTCTTGATGTATTTAAGTGGGTTACAATTTATTATGAATATGGGTTTGGCCTTCATTATGTTTTTCTTCTATTATACTGTTATCAGCCAATCTAATCATTTCATTAGCGAAGCACTTGCTAGGGTTTCAATTAATACAGAATAAGCAAAGTAGAATATATTTAAATGGTTTATTATCTTAATTGTTTTAATCTTTGGAGCTTTTATAATCTTACTAGGATCTAACCGCTTTGTCGATATCAATTGGATTGGTAATTATCTCAACTGCACGTAAATAATTGATTTTATTAGATTACATAAATTATTTGATATTGAATTTTCTAAAATATACTAATTAACTTAAGAAAATTGAATAAAAGTTTAAATCAAATAGTAATAATTTTGGATAATATTTATTCTTAGAAGAGAATATGCTTTAAATAAATTAAATTATTTAATTCTTATCTTAAAAATGACTAGATTTCAATTTAACTTTTATTATTTCAAATATTATGGAGAAATAATTAATTAATTCTTTAACAATAATTAGGAGGGAAAGCCAAAATTAATTCTTGAATGACTAATTAGTAGGATCATATCATACATTTTCGATTGTAACTGTTTTAGGTGGATTAGCTGGTGCTATCTTTGGTTTAAATCATACATATAACCATTTGTCTTAAAACTGTGTTAAAACATGGTATAAAGGAACTATTATAAAGAGAGCTTTGAGGTTATTAATTGTCAATATTTTTATGGCACCCTCATGGGTTCTGTGTGCCTACTAAGATGAATTGTTAAGAAATGATATAGTTCTTAATCTTGGATTCACTGAATTCCTCATTGATATACTTCATTACTTCTTCTTATATCTCCTCCTTTTCGGATTCATTCCTGTTTATATCTTCTAACCTCTTAAACTTGTTCACTATAAGAAAAACAAGAAAACTGATAGATCCATTACTATTTTAAATCCTTCTCTAATGTGAAAGATTAAAAACCTTTAACATATTCACCCTTAGTTTTAAATAATTATATTAAGTATCAAATTAAATATTTGTATTATCAATTTTATCTTTTAAATGTAATAAATGAGATGCAAACCTATTTCAGATATTCTTTAAAACTTAAGAATATTAACTCTTAATTCAAAATAATAATTTAAACAACAACCATAATTAAGCAATAAATCTACTAAAATTACAATAAAACTTAACATTTCAAATTAGACAAAAGAAAAAATGTAATTATTTTAATAAAATAAATTTGTTATCAAAAATATTAACATCTTCAATAAGACTTATTATTCTGTTATAAAGAGAGAGTATTTATTACGATGAAAAAGATTTTTGAGAAATACAGTAACCTATATTTATATTATATCAATAAAGAAGATCTTCACAAACATATAAATTTATTATAAAGAAAAGGTTATCTTATGATCATCCAACTATTATCATAAATTTTAACGGAGGGTATTCTTAGTAAATTAATTAGTGATATCAAAACTTAAAAATTTTATATTAAAAAAAATTTAATTAGAGATATGTCAATATATTCAGGGTTTGCAAATAGGTAGCTAGAATCAAATTATAATAGGTTAATTGAGGGAACTTTGCGCATACTGTAAGGTAGATTACTCAAATTTTATGAAGAATTTGCAGAAGAAGACAAGAATTTTGTCAAATTACTCAGCAAAAATGTTAGTTATCTAGCTATCATGGAAAGGAATAAATATCTGCCACCAAAATTATCTGAATGCTTGAGAGACATTTGTATATTTTTAAAGATAGAAATCCCTTCGAATGAATAATAATAAGTTAATGCCAATCTTCATAGTTCTTAATAAGGTAGCTTATCGAGAAATAATTCATTTAGTAGGTAGTAAAATAATAATTCGCCTATTTAGTAATAATATAATAGAGCATTTTCTCCAATTCGCAATGATAACTCAACATTGAAGAGGTCAATATCTCCTGGATAATAGAGATCAAACTCACCTGGAAGAGGAGGAAATAATTTTAACAATTAAAACTCTAAAAAGTCGTTATCTCCATAACCCTAAAATAATATCTAGTATAGCTCTAAGAAAACACAAAATTATAATCAAAGAACTAATTCTCCAAGAGGAAGCAATTAAAATAGAATTTATAATTAGAATCAAAACAGCTACTCTACCCTTAACAGAGATAACTCACGTAGTCATTTATAATAAATAGCTTATTCATCATCTAACAATAATAACTAATACTAATAACAATACTCAAAAATAAATCCAAACTATCTTTATAATCACAACTTGAAAAAACAAATGCCTTTGATTGGTAAATAGTAGAATAATAGAAGCTAATCTCCTAAAGGAGGTTATATTTAAGGCTATTCTAATATTAACAATTCCTATAGTTAACAAACTAACTAAAGGCTTAACTCACCAAGATTTTCTCAAAATAATTTGAATACACAGAATCAACCGAAAATTTAAAACTCTTAAAACTAAAAGAATAATACAATTAGTGAGGGCAATCCATAATTTTATGATTATCATATAAATGATAGAAAGAATTCAAGTGTTTAAGGAAGAAATTTTAGAATGAAAACTTTGAATAACAGTCCTTCTCATCAAGATTATAACTACAATCCTCTAACAAAGAGACACAACAGCAGTTAAATATAAAAAGAGCTATCTAATAATTTTGGTTTAACGAAGAAAAATAATATTAGTAATAATTAAAAGAGGAATAGCTTTACAAATAAGTAAAGTGACAGGAGTAATCAAGATAACATTTAAAATTATAATTATAATCCAAATATAAGTGGTAATAATAAGAATTAATTATATTTAACTAAATAAAAAATTAAACATGGACTTGAATAAAGTTAAAATGATTATTCATTAGTAGATGAAACTATCTCTTAAATGAGAAAGCAAATAAATATTTACTGCAAATAGAACAAACCAGAATCAAATCCTTTTGAAATATCTCCATTTCAAAAGAGCGTATAATCTGATCATTCTCAATAGCAATAAATGCTAATCTAACAATTTGCCTAACAAGATTAACTTTATGATAAAGATTCACAATTAATGATTGAAACAAGATCATATTCAATTGCAAAGAAATAAATAACTGACAATAATACAATTGAATGAGTAGATAAATCTTTAGAATAAACATTAATTAAACCTTTTATTATTTCCACATTTAGAACTTGCCCTCTAAAATGATATAATTTTTCCTATGATTTCAAACATTAATAATAAAATATTATCAATGTATAAATATGTAAATAAAGAGTTTCATTATTCTATAAATTATAATAAATTAAATTTTATTAACACATTCATACCAATTCTATTTCTTCTCAACAACTTTAAATAAATATTTATGGAGTCTAAGAAAACTTACATAATACTAAAATCAATTATTACAGACTATAAATCTGCACCCAAATATTAAATTATAATAAAAGGTTATTTCCAATACCCTTAATATATCTTAAATATTTATAACTATGAGTATGAAGGAAGGAAGATAATTATTTTTACAATAATTGTATTAATTGCTATAAATAAATCAAAAATATATTCTAAAAATGTAAATATAGATAACAAATTAAAGTAGTATTGAATTTTGCATATTTACCATTAAGAAATATGAAGGAAGTTACAGCCAAAAAGATAATTATGGTTGATAACCTTAAGAAGAAATAAATATTGTAAGACTTAATTATACTATAAATCTTGACTTTTTATATATATTTTATAGTTCTAATTTAATATAAACTCTTATTATAAATCATGTTATCATGCTAATTTAAGATTTTTTTAAATCAATTAATCAATTAATTTACTAATTTATTGCAAATTTTCATTTTCAGTTAATATTTC
The DNA here is from genome assembly GCA_000260095.1 of Tetrahymena borealis. Taxonomy (NCBI): domain Eukaryota; phylum Ciliophora; class Oligohymenophorea; order Hymenostomatida; family Tetrahymenidae; genus Tetrahymena; species Tetrahymena borealis. The sequence continues at coordinate 356,531 of JH651232.1, read as the reverse complement.
TAATGTTAAATAATAATTCAAAATTTCTTTCTTGTGTTATTTCCTACATGGTCTGAACTAACAATATGGGTTCCACTCATTGATTTTACCTTTTTGTAAAAATTAAAGATTTTTATTTGCTTAATTCTAATTAAACCTAAATAATTTACTATTTAATTGAGACGATGAATTTCTTAATTTTTTTATGTGAGAAGAGTTTATAGGTCTTACTTAGAAATGATATTCTTTTAATTCTCTTACACTTCTTTCGTTATTTCTAATAGTTGGCTTCTGTGAGTTGAACTACTTCTGTGCTATAATTTATAAGAAAGATGATTTAAATATTTTAAAGATAATTAAATTAATTTGTATTAATCTAAAAAATAAATTTACTGTGCTCCTTGATGTGTTTGACTAATTTTCTTAAACTTTTCTCTAAAGTTCATCTATTTTTCTATGTGCTGCTAGAATTTATTGTTTGGTTAATATTTTCTCTTTGATAATCTCCTCATCTTTTTATATCAATTTTGATTTGTAATTCTCGATTTCTTGCATCAATTCTTCATTCACACTCATCAATTTTTCCAATTCTTTGAAAGTATTATCCTTGCAGAAAATACCATTTCTTAATGAACTATTTTCTTTTTAAATGGACTCATATCTTTCTTATAATTTTACAAATTCCTCCTTCATTTGCTCTACCTACATTATTATAATTTTAAAATATAAATTAATGCATAAATAATAGAAAATTTAGTAAAAATGGTTTATATATTTGCTTAATAAATATATTTTAAAGCATCATAAAGTAATTTAATTCAAAAGATAAAAAATACTTACTACCTCTTTAGAGCTTGATTAGTGTGTTTAAATTTTAGTTTTAGCATGTTCAGTTTATAAATGAATATATCTTGATTCTAATTCTTTTTATGATAACATAAAATCAGAAAAGTTTTTTTTTGAGATATCTAATTCACAAAGTAACTCATTTTACTTCTCTTTGAGCTTTATAATTTGTTTTTTGTATTTAGTTAATTTATTAAATAATTCCTCAGTGTTGTTAAATGAGTATCTTGAAGTACTTTCATTCAAAGATGTTTATAAATCTTATGTTCTCAAGACTCTTCGAGTATTTGATTATTGAGATTAAGAGTGTGCTAATTTTTCTTCTTTTATATTCAAAGCCTCCTCATAATGTTAAATAAGTTCATCTTAATTCTAAAGGTTTTATTTTAATTGTGATATCTCCTTATCTTTGAGTTACAATTACTTTTCGTTTTATTCCTTGATTTAATCAATATTCTCTCCAAACATTTTAATTTTCTCTATGTAAGCTTACTTGAATTTCTCAAATTATACATTCATCTATTATACTATAATATTAATAAAAAAGTAAGTATGTAAGCAAGCAAGCAAACAAACAAACAAGCAGTAAATAGGATATTTATTTTTCTGAAATTTTAATGTAAGTCACAATCTTGCATAATAATAGTATTATTATAATTTTTCTCTTTATTATTTGTAAAATATTGAGATAGAGAAGTTTTTTAATAACTATGAGAAGAGAGTTTACATTATCGAATATAAATTATTAATAAATAATAAACCTTGAAATGAGGGTAAGATTTGTTAAATATGTCAAGATTTCACAAATTATAACACTCTAATACTTTTTGATACAATTACTGTTGAATAGAATTTTTAAGAATTCAATAGATTTAATGTAAGATCAATTAGATTTATTCAAATAATCTAAAGATTTAAGATTTGATAATGTTAAAAGTAAAAAAGAAATCAATTAGGGCTTCCCACCCCAAATTTTTCTAAATAAATTCTTAGGTTTTATTATTGTTAAAGTAAAAATATTAATAGAATTTTAAATATAGAAAAGATATTTCATATGAGGGAATCCCTATAAATTTAAGGAATATTTTTTTCAAATCATTGATATATATCTTTTCATTAATAGATTTATGCAATTACTCATTATTTAAAAATAGAAAGAAAGAAAAAATGTTAGCTATTTTCTAGATTGATTAATCTCAAGAAAGTTAGTTACTATTCATTAAAAATGAGAATATTTATTTTACTTGTTTGTTTGCATTCTGTTAATTCTTAATCTGAAAGCTTTAAGGACTACTTAAGATTCGAATTATCTGTCTCTAGTGAAATATATTTTTATTCTTTTAAATCAATCAATTCATCAAACTGATTTGACATCTGATGTTGATTTTATTAATAATTCTTCATTTCTTCATTTATTGTAAATAACTCATCTTATAAAGTGTTTATGACTTAATTCTTTTGAACCAATTCTTCCACTGCTTTTGTAAGGTTATCTTATAACTAATTGTTTTCTTCAATCAAATCTGATACTTTCTTTTCCAAATCTCTGATGCCTTCTTCATATTCTAAATAAAAATATATTATTTTCAATTATAAATCATTCTTTTTATTTAATTATATAAAAACTTGGTTATGGATTAAGTATTTTAACTGAGGATAAATTAATTAGAAAGACAAAGGTATTTTTTTCATAAATTGATTTAATTAAAAATATTTAACTAATAATAGTAATCTTTAATTACATAGAGAGTTTTTGTGTTGCTTTTGGAATTAGTTTAAGGATTCTTTCAATAATGATATTTATTAGTCAAGCTAAGATTACTTAGATTAAGTAGAGATTTATTCTTACTCTTATTATTTTATTTTATTTTGAAGGTCTTTAACCTCTTACTCAAGCTAGTTTTTTATGTTTTCTGTTTGTTTCAATTAATTCTTAGAATCATTATAAGATGTTTAAATCTCTATCAAATTATCATCTAATTTCTTCTTTTCTTCATTTAAAATCTCAATCTGTTTCTATTTGGATTTTATTTACTACTAACCATCTTCGATCTATTACTTCATTTCTCTAAATGTCATTTCTCTCTACTTTTCTTCTCTAAGTTATTTCTTATATTCCTCTACCATGTCATTATGCTTCTTTTCCCATTTCTTTTCCTCTTCTTCTCTGATCTATTTATTCTCATAGATAGACTCATCTTCATTTATAAGAAAGAATAGTATGTTAAATTTCATTCCATAATAAAAATATTTATAAAAGATTTTTATGTTAGAAAATAGAAGAAATCTGTCTTACTTATTTTTTTCTTCAAATCACTTATCTCAACTTATGATTGATCTAATAATTTTTCTTTTTCAAAGATTTTCTCCTTCAAATTTTCAAAATCTTCAAGGTTACAGATGTTGCTTTCATTTTTAAATCTACTTAGGTCATTTTTCTAATAAATATAAAAAATTGGTTACTAATCTTGATTTACAATCCTAACTCATAAGGTTTGATATTTTCACAATACACATAATATTTTTTTCAAATTAAAGACTTAATGAGGATTATCGGTAAGAATTTGAGTATGTAAGGTTTTATAAATTAAATAGTTCTACTGAATGATAATTAAGATTAAGGTAAAAAATGCTTCCTTACAAAATTAAAAAGTTTGAGAATATTAACTATAATTAAAATATTTAAAAATAATTGTATAATAGATTACTAGATCATCGAGTTATTCCTTTAAAGAATTTTACTTGGCTGTTTCTTAAAGATTCTCATATTTCATTTTTAGGTTTTCATATTCACCATAAATTTCTTATAAATCTTAAAGGTATTTATCCTTTTCTTACTGTTCTTACTTTAGCTAATCTTAGAGTTCTATAATATAGTTAGAATTAGCATTTATTGTATCTTTAAGAGAGTAATTTGTGCTAAAACTTCCTCTTTCTAAAGATGAATTCCTTGAGTTTCTCTTAGTTTGATCACTTGTTTTCTATTTACTCATATCAGAATTTAATTCTATTATTTATTAATTGAGATATTCGATTTTATTATTGTATTAAGTGTGCTACTATAATATTTGATTTTACAATTAATCTAAATATTTTGAAATATCATTTGCTATTGAAAAGAAACTGCTATTAGATTAAACTAATCTTAATATATTTGAGCTTTCATTTGACAATCTAGGTAGCTTTTCCCATATTTTCTCTATTAAATTATCTTTTTATCTATTAGCTGCCCCTAACCAATCGCATAATTGCATAATATTATTGGTATTTATTTTATAATTTAATGTTTAAAGTAGTTCAAATCCCTCCTCATAACCCTCTTGCTTTTTAAATGCTTCTTCTAATGCTGAGATGATATCCTACCAGTTATTATCCTTTATAAGTATAATAATATTTAATTATTTTAATTGATTATAATAAAACATTTGCCCCATAAATCAACTCATATTACATTTAGGGATATTTAAAACAAATTTTAAAGATAAATAAAATTATTTTTTTATTCCAAATTTAAATAAGAATGCTTGTAAAAATAGATAAGAAGGCATTATTATATAATAAAATAATTATTTACTGAATCAGTCATGATATAAACTTTATCTTGTGAATTATCAGAGAAAGTATTCATATCCATTTACATATGTCTTAGTCTATCAAGGAGTGAATCTTTTTCTGATTCGAGATTTTGAATTTATTTTAATGCTTACTGATATTACTATTATTATTATTCATTTAATATCTGGGATCTATCCGTTTACGCGTATTAATCAAGGATGTCATATAATTCAATAATCTTTGTTCCATACATTTTAACTTGATAAGTTAGTTACTCCAGTAAATCCTTCTCACTCTATTTAATTAATAAATATTTTATTATACATTTATTCATTTGAGCTTGATTGAATATCTTCTCAATTTATTCAAATAAAAGTGTAATATTCAAATACTTAAATTTCATCAAGGCTAATAGTTGTGATCCCTTCATTAAATTGCTAAATATATTCTTGAATACTATAAAAGTCTTTATCAAACAAGTATCCATACTCTTCCTAAAACTAACTCATTTTGTACTTTCTCTTTATCTCTCTCGCTGCTATAATTACTAATAAAAATATAATCTTGCTTTGTATTTTATTAGCTGTTCGCTTTCAAAATTTTATAAAATTATGACAAATCTTGCATGCAATCAAAAATCAAAATCAATTAATATATAATTAATTCGGCAAACTTTAAATAACATTCATTTGATTTTTAATTTTCAAATGTTAACTCATTTGTGAGCACAATTTCAAAAATTATAAAAACTAGCCATTTTGATTCGTTGTTTATTAGTGTGTATCCTTAAATATATTAAATGTGCAAATTTTTTATAAAACTAAAACAAAATAAATAAAGAATTTTTTAAATGACATTATAAAAAGTGATAATAAAATGATAATAACTACAACAAATAGTAAGAAAGTAAGGAAGAAATAAGGAGATTTATTTGTAGAATGTAAGTAGTATGAATTAATACAAAAATAAAAAATATTTATAATTTACATACAATATAAATGCTATAATACTTATATATCAATCAATCATTAAATTATTATACTACATATGAGCAGTTTCCATCTAATTAACTATCATTTTACATCATTAGCTTTTATACAAATTCTTATTAGATTCTCCATTCTCTAGTCAGTAAAATACTCTGTATTAATCTTTATTAGTTGAAAATAATATTATTTTAAATAATTTTTAAAATTCATCAAAAAGAATTTTATTTTGAAGGATAAAAAAAATCAAACAATTATTTTATAATCCTTTAAAAATTACATTTAGTTAAAAAGAACTTATAAAATATAACTAAAGAAAATGAGAAGAATACTGGTGCTTATTGTAATGTGAAAGAGTGAGAAGAAACTGAGAAGATACACGAAAGAAATTAAATAAATAAATGATTGAAATAATAAAATAAATAGATTGATTGATTGATTGTTTGTTTGTTGTTTGTTTTATTTATGATTTTGAAGATTGAGTTATTCAGTTTTGGTTCCAAGTGAATTTTTTATCTGTTTATTAGTTTGTACGTATGTATAGATATGCTTCAGTAGAATATGCCACATTCAAAGATATGATAGATAAGGCTAGGTATATTTTTAAATTAGAACATTTGGTGATGATTGTTTTAAGATTTATATTTTTTAGTATTATAACAGAGGTCAGTATTATTTATTTTAATTATAGCGGATTTAATTGTTGTTAGAATTAATATTTGATGACATATTATATCTTTGATTCATCATATTATTGTTGTTGGTATTGTTCATATTTTACTAGTTTTATTTTTAATTATTTCCATAATTATTATTTCCCATCATAATTGGGTTATTTTAATTGTTCATATTACCAAATTAAGGTCCTTATTAGTTGTATTAGTACATATTTTATTTTTAATTTTATGGTAAATATCCTTAATTTTGATTAGGTTGAGGTGGGGGTGGAGGAGGAGGAGCATTATAATTACCTTACCCAGCTCCAGATGGTGGGTTACCTCCTCCCATAAAATGAGGTGGCATTTATTATGGTTAGTTTGGAGGAGGAGGTGGAGGTGGTGGTTACCCAGATTACATGTAACCTTATTAGAGTGGCTATTAAATAGGGGGCTATTGAAGATAACTATTGGACTGCTATTATTGCTATTAAGGTTAATTCTATTAAGATTATTTTAAATTCCCTAATGGAATATTTTAATTTATAGTGTTCATATTCTTCTACATTTACTACTACTAAAGAATATTCTCATTTTTCTTGATTATAATTGGTTCTTCATTAAAAATTGGATTTTTATTTTAAAGAGAGTGCATTGGGGGTGGTTAGAAGAGAGGTGCAGTATTATTATTCAGCATCGGTGTTTAAATTCTATATTATTTCTTCATCATATTTATTAGTATATCACATAAGAAAGGACGATTGGCTAAGAGATTAGTAATTTTCTCTTCATCTTAATCAATAAATAATCTGAAAACATTTAAAAGAGAGAATTAAGTACCATCATCTATGCTTTTAAGAGCTTCTTCTAAATTCTTTGCTTGCTCTAATTTGTAATAAATATCTAATTTATCTAATCCCTTTCCAGATTCATCAGTATTATTTGGATTCAAAAAATCTTCTAAATTGCTATTTGGATTTGTATTAGTATTATTGCTATTCACTAACCTTACTTTTAGTTCTCTAGTACTGCCACATATCTTAAGATTATCTAATAATTTTACAGCAATTTGTGCAGATTCATTATCTGAGTAAGTAAACTAACCACTCACTCTCTAATCTTCCTTTTTGATATTGTAATTAATTATTGTACCAGCACATTACATATACTCAAGAATGTCCTTTTCTTCTGCCTAATTATAAATATTTCTCACTTAAACCACATTATTCATAAAATTATTACCCCCAAAACCTAACTATTAATTCTATTATATCTATTACTACTACTATTGTTGCTGCTACTGCTATTATTACTATTGTAATCCTAATAAACTATGTAGCCCAGAAACATTACTTCCTACTTAATTCTACTACATTTATTGCTGTTATTAAGGAATTATCATTCCTTGATTACCTCCCATCATAGAAGGCATTTAAGGTTACATTGGCATGTTCATTCCTTGAATCTAATACAAATTTTATTATTAAGGAGGTTAAGGTGGAGGTAAGGGAGGAGGAGGAGCAAGTTAATTTATATTATTATTCATAACTCTATTAATCATTGTTTAAGGATTATACATTTTTTAATTATTTATCATCATATTAGAATTGTTCATAGGAGGAGGTGGAGGAACGTTTGTATTCGAATTAGGAGTGTTATTATTGTAACCAAAATTAGGGTTCATATTATTATTATTTTACATCATAGGTGGCATAGGTCCTCCATAACCTCCACCACCTCTATACTGAGGAGGCGGAGGGGGCTGATTGGGATTTGGGTAATTTTAAAATTCTTGGTTCATCATATTTCCTCCAAATTGGGGTTGCTACTACTGCTAATTTGGTTACATGAGATTCATTCCTTAATTCTTGGAGTTTTCGCTAATCAACATATTTAAGCCTTGCATTTTAGATTTGTAACTTGCTCTAACAATTATATTTATTTATATTTCCTTATTTTTCTTTCTGATATTGATCAATCAATCCCGCTCTTTAATTATCTTATGAATTTAATATCTGGTGCGTCTCTTTTACACTTTTATTTTATTCTTTTCCCTTTCCTTTTTTATTCATAAATATAAAAAAAAATCATCATTCAATATAAACAGGACAATCAAATAAATTTCAATTGAAATTTTATCTCTTCTCAAACACAATGTTTTATTTTCAGTGCTATTATTTGAAAAGTATTACCTTTAATTTGAAAGCGATCACCCCCTCTTCCAAGACATTTTTTTATCTTGATTAAAAATAAATCCTTAAATGAGTGATAATATATTGAAATTATTCCCTCCATAGTTATTTACTTATGAAATCTTGATAATTATTTTAAGTAAAAATAAATAATAAATATTGCTAAAAACTTAACGAAATTCATTCGCCATTCAATCTAATTGTTTGATTATTCTTTGACTTTCAATTTCACATAACTAATAAAAAATTAATTAAGCAATCAATCACTATGAAAGAATGATTATATCAGTTAATGAAAGCAACTAAATTTAATTAACCAAACTATCTATTTCAAGATATCCAATTAATAAGAAAATAGTTTAAATAGTAAGATTAATCTAAGATGAATAACGCAAAATTTTTATTCAGATTATTAAAATCAAGAATTGTTAAAACGAATAAATATGAGCCAACTGAAGCAAGCATACATACTTTTTAGAAAGAAACTTTAATGGATCTAAATTAGAAGAACAGGCTAAGAATGAACCTTCATTAGTTTTTTTAAATAAAAAATGTTTAACCTGTGGGGGCTATGAATAATTGTTTTACTCTAGACCCATTAAGTTATGTCAAGTATTTAATTAATTGAGAAACGATTATTAAGTAAATTCATTATTTTGATAAGCCTTTTGATACACCTTAAACTTTTTTTGTTATTAACTGGCAAGAAAATGAAAATATTTAAGTATTAATATATTCGTAAAATTAATCTGAGATTACAGATTACTAAAGATAACTTTCATCTAACAAATTTTTCTAAGTTCTTTTCCTGAAATAATCATAATTTACATTTTAAAATTTCAACTGATAATTTAATTACTTAAATATACAGGTAAATAGGCCTTTTTAAATATGATTACATAGTTTAATTTTCAATTGCTATAATTACTGCTTAAATCGAAGGAAACCTCCATAAAACTCTTGAAGAAGGAGAGTACAGTAGTGGTCCATTAAAAATTGAGAAATGTCAGCTGAAAATTATGTTTTTTATTATGGTAATAATTAAAGAACTAACGACATTACAACGCTTATTAAAAGAAAGTGACAAAAGTGAGTTGGGATTAAATATATGATATTAGTTTTGGGTATTACTAAGTAAGTTGGTCATTAAATGAAAAAAAGCAAATTAATTAAATGAATGGAAATCAAAGAGTGCAATAATTAAAAAATTATTTATTTTAATACAGTAAAAAAACTAAGAGAGTTAAGGCATGTGGTTTATGTGGTTGGCCTAAGAATTAATAATGTAATAGAGCCAAATATTTCAGTCTATTCTGAATGTGTTATACTCAACTTGATCATTTCTTACTCAAAATTCAAAAAAATATATAAAAATAGATTTAATATTAATCAAGGAATTTCTTTTTTTGAAATTTAAAAAATGAAATAAGCATTTAAATAAAACGAGCAATTAAAAAAAGGATTTTAGAATTCAGAAAATTAGAATATTATTAATTAAACTAATATAAATGAGAATAAACATAGAAACTTGGATATCAATAGGCTTATATTATTTTGAATTTTTATATATTATTGTAAAGTTTGTAATTAAATTAGTTACTAAAAATCTATGAAGATATTTGTTGTATTAATTGGGTTTGAATGTAGGTAGGTTGATTGATTAGTAAGGTTGGAGTACATATGGTTTCTTGTGGTAATTATTGATATTTTATATTAAGGAAAATTGATTAAAAGAAATTTAGAGTTATTTGAAGTATTTTTGATAACCAGTATTAATGATTAATGTTTGGGGTTAATTTAATTCAGGAATATAAAATAATAATATTTTCGATGTTTTAGAATTTAAATCTATTATTTTGAAAAATCATAGGTTTAGATTCATCAAAAATATTATTTATAGAGATTAAACTCAACAGTTAGCTTCTTGAGAAGAATCCATGCTAGTAAGAGAACATATTTTATCATTGTTATTCTTGTTGAAGTTTATAGTAATGTTTCTGGTAGTCTTAACTCTAGTGCCAAGAATTTAGGTTTAGAAATCTTCAATTTTTTCTTCGATTTATTAGTCATCTTCCATTTCGGCTTCAGCAAATTAGAAGATAAATTCAGGTTTCTTGAAAGAGGTTTTGTTGGAATTCATTTTTATTTTAAGTTGTGTTGTATAAGAGAAATTTGAAGATGGTTGGTTAAATGTTTTTTGAGGAATGACAATTTTTTTAGTTATTTATGAGTTTTTTATTATTTAATTTAATTAATTTATTATATCGCATGGAGACCTACTCTTTTTTATAGGATGGGAGAGAATGAGTTAAGAAATATAGACTGTAATTTTTAATTAGAACATTATTCGCGAAATTTTGTTACTAGTTAAAAATCTTATGAAAACTAATTTCAATTTGTTAGAAAGAAAAGAAAAATTTTGATTAAATATTAATCAAATGAAATAAATTAGAGCAGAAGCAAATAAATTTCCTTCTGATTTGCGAATTCCTGTGTAACTTTAATTTTTGGAGTCTAACCAGCTTTAACTCGCTTAATTTAAGTAAAAAAGAAAAGTAATCTCCTTTATGAGGATTATCTTATCAGGTAATCTTCTTATTAAATTCATTAAAGCTATTAAAATTACATAAAAAAAAATAATACAGAAATCAATTGCATGTTCTTCATTATTATATTGCTTTCTTTTATTTGTTTTACTAATTAAATTCCTTATTTTTTGATAGATTACCTGTTGTTATTTTTCAGCAATCAATTAATCAATAAACGCTTATTTTATAGATTATTTAGGAAAACAAATTATCCTCTATCAGTTACCTGGGTAACACTCCTAAGGTGAAAAGTAGATTATAACCTCTTTAATTTTTCGGCTTCTTAAATAAAATTATAAGCCCGACACTACATAATTTAAAACCTTTGTTATGTTTTTTCTTATGTTTACTCAAAAATCATCATTTCAAAAAGGAAGAATTGTAAATTCTTTCTTCATTTCCCCAAATAATAATGAAAATCAACTCTTGACCAGCCCATATTAATATTATTTAAATCTGCTTTCTATAGTAAAATTACTAGCCTTTACAGATCATTTAACGTCTAATGTGTACAAAATTTAGGAATTAAAAATAGATTTAGAAATTTTAATGATCTATCTTTTATTTATTTTATCATTTGTAGATATTTAAAAAAGGCTATGAAATTAAGATATTTTCTAAATATTTCTGGCGATAATAAGCTTTATTTTAATTTGAACTTTATCATTAATTATTGCCTTCATTTAAATAGAGAAAGCCCTTATTGATTTATTTAATTAATTATTTCATCTTTTTTTTTTGAACAGTAATTCAAATCTTTTTTTATCTTTGCATTTAATCCTTTTATTAGCTGTCTCCTTACTTATCCCAGATATTTTTTTTTTAATTGACCTTTGCAAGTTCTTATTCTATTTATATTGATTTTCTTATTGATTACTCAACCAATTTCCAAAAATTTTAATTCAGATCTTTAAAATTGTTTTACTATTTTTAAATTTAGCTCATTTTAGTTTTAAAATATGTAGAAATAAGTTTAGAATAAAGAAAGGCTTATGATAAATTTTATGTTTTATGTCCAGTTAGGATTAATTAGTAGCTGAATTTGTTTGAATTTAACATCAAATAAAAATTTTACATTAATATCGTGAATTCATCAGTAACAAGCTAGACAAATATTTCTTTGTGGTTTTTAAATAGATATTGACTAGTTACTTTAACATATTTAAAGAATCCAAATAGATTTGATGCAGTAGGGCATTAAATTTATTCTAAATTTATAGTACTATTCTCATATGAAGGTTTCAATGAGATTAATAGCTCTTTCTACCAAACTTTTTGGTAAAATTGATTTCTATTTTTTTTTTTCTTAGTCATCAAAATTCTAAAAAATAATAGGATAGTTTTACATTTTCGATTGACAGTTCTATACTAATTTGCTGATTACTGTAATTAAGACTAGTTCTTATGAATATTCACAGATTGAAATTTATTAAAAGATATAGAATACACTTAGATCTAGTCCTGGCTGTGGAATTATTTAATTTAAATTTCCTAATCTTTTTGCTGAATGAAATCCAAAATTATCTAAATCTAATAACATATTTATACCTCCAATTTCAAGAGATATATTTGACTAGGCTAGTATTATCACTTTTAGTATAGCCTAGAAAATAAATTTTCTAAACAGCTTAGGAATACTTATGCCATTATAAATTATTAATAAAACCTTGCTTTTATCTTACAAAATTATTCTATCCAATAAAAAGGGTGAAAGAATAATATAAAATAACAGAAGTAATTAATATTTTTTAAATAAGTTTATTAAGAAGAATAGGAAGTTCGAGTGAATGTATCAAATTGATCTAAGTACTAAATTTGGAATAATAGTTCTAAAATCTTTATTTCTTTTAGAGCTCTTTTTTGCTATAAATAGCTCAAAACCTAAAAAAAAGTACATTTTGAATGATTTTTTATAAAAAGTTTACTAGAAAGTATAGATTGATACTTTAGTTTGATTTCTCACCCAAATATTTGCAAAATCATTATTCATATATGCATTTTCTTGTGTAGTGTATTTAATTATTAATAGATTTTATTAGTTACCACTATTATGTAATAAATATTTTAGAATGTATATTCCTAAATATTGATTATTGTAGTGGAATTCCTTGTGATGTCAGTTATATTAATTGAAAATTAATTAACTAAAATGTTTAATAATTTAATTATTACCTAATAGTTAATTCATTAAATTATTAGTCGATCCTTTTGATCCCTAATTTAATAGAATCCATCAACCATTAACAAATGTAAATAATTCTTCGAATTAAGGTAATAAAGAGCTAAAAATTTTTGTAAAATGGGATATTTTACAAGCTTGAAGTATCTAATAACTCTAATCCAAATGTCTTTTGAATATTTTAAGAAAAATATTAAAGCATTTCAAATCTAATATTTACTGATTAGGCATGATCGAAGAATATATAAAATGATGTCATCATTAATTTCTTTACAATTTTTGAACTTTTAAATCAATATCAAAATATTTTAAGGTAGTTCATTTACCTTAGTAAGGTTACTATACTTTCTATAATTGATACCTTAAAATCCAATTAATAGCTAAAAATAAAATATGTATTTAAGTAAAAAATTACTTTTCTATACCTTGAATTTCTATATTTGTTAGAGAATTAAAATATCAATGAGCAAGGTTAAATTTGTAAAATTTTATCATTATTTTGAATCCAATTTTAAACTTATCTATTAAGAGGATCAGAGATATGACAGTAAAGATATCATCATAATAATTGTAAAATAGAAAAGTATATAGAAATTTCGTGGTACACAGAAACATGAATTTTAGATATTCTTTTTAATTAATAAATTAATAAGTTTTTTTCTTGTAGTCTATTAAATAGTATACAATTATTAGATTTGATTTGTTTTTTATTTTTAAAGATACTATATATTGATTGATTTATATCTTTTTAAATACCCTTGTTACACTCAAAAATTTAAGGTCAAAATGCTTTTAAATGTTATATAGATTTACTTTATCTTCATTTTTAAAGAATTTTATTTAAATTGATAATAAGCGATTTGGAAAATCCAATAACTTCAGCCATAAACGAATAAAAACAAGATCTTTTTTCAACCTCTTAAAAATTCATTCACAATTGTTTATTGTTTATTTGAAATAGAAGAATTTCATTAGAACTAAAGTTGTATGTTATCTAAGTGTACTACTCTACTAACTCAGAAGCTTCCTTAATTTAGACTAAATTTTACATATTTTTGAAAGAATAGAAATAAAATTAAAAATTTTATTTATTTTCTACTCTTTCAACAGTATTAATAGTACTATATCAATTTTATAGAAAAGTGAGAAAAGTGTAATATGAATAATTATATATTAAAGATATTAATAAATTCTGAAGGTTAAAAATTATGTTTGAAGGTAAGAAGCTAATAAATAAATTTCAAATTTTTTCTAGTAATCATATACAAAGTGAGTAATTGATCTTTTTCTCATTTACTGAAATATAAAATTAATCCATCAAAAATTATAATTTACATTAAAATATCGGTATTTTTTCTTCACTTTTGTGATTTTTACTATATAATATCATGAAGATTTCTTATTTATTATTAAATTTTTAAAGTCTATGAGCTTTCTTAACCATGGAATCGAATGCTCTCTTTAAGGGCTTATTGATAAATATCAAGTGATTATAGATATCGTTGGAGAGAGCTATAAGAACTAGCTAAATTACACATAACTAGAATGAGCTAGGATTTAGTGCTATCCTATATTTTTAATTCAGGATAGATTTCATTAACTGCTTTCTAATAGTAATAAATAGCACCTTCATTTAGCTAGAATTTTCTAAGCAAGTTTCCAACTTCGTTTGCTATGATAAAAGAATTTTCTTTTTTATAGTTTTAATTGATAATTTCCTTCAATAGAGTCTCATAATATTCATATTTTGCATTAATTTATCCTTCTAGGCATTGCTCTAATATTAATAAGATGAGCTTTAAGAATTTTATGTCAGTTTTCTTTACTACCATCTTTTAATACATTTATAAAACAGTTTCATGAACCTCTACACTAGAATTATACCTAATTGTAATAATAAGAATAATCTTTAAATTTTTGGATAATCTTTTATAAATAATTCAATTTATCATCCCAATATTTTTTAAAGGTATAAACCACAAGTCTAATTTATTTTTTAAAACCTATTTCAATCTTTATAATAGAACTAGAGTAATGTAAAAATACATTTATAAATAATTTTAAACTGACTAAATATACTAGACTCGAAATAAATGACATTAACTAAGAGCTTATCTCTAACCATTTTTAGATAGCCCCCAAAAATTTAGATGGAGAACACATAATTAGAAATAAAGAGATTGTATTTTTCACTTTTTAATCAAAGAAGATATATATAGAAAATTGTATGCTCTTTATTGAGTTTGAATATTAAATTTTATGATGGGAAATATATCAAAATTATTGAATGTAAACTTCGTAAGTATTTAGAAAATATAAAAATCTATAGAGATTTCGTGTGGGTGCGAGTAATCAATTAAGATCTAATAATTTCTATTTACCTTAAAATTAATAGAATGAATTACATTTCCAAAATATGATTCATTCTTAAAAGAAATGATTAAAGTAAATTAATTAGTTACAAACATTTTTCTTTTTAAATTAATCATTTATGAAGGATTGAACAAAAAGTAAAAGTGAAATGTGGTTTTAACTTGTGGTTTTTGTAATAGTAAAATAATCTTACAATTGCTAAACTCTGAAAGAAAAAAAAAATATTAACTTAAGGTAAACTGTATTTCCATTAAATATCATCACTATAACTTTGAAAAAGAAAAAAATTCAAATTAGTATTTACTTCTTTTATTTGTAATAGATCTTAGCTATTGAAAGTAAGCAATCTGTTGCTGATTATGTGTACTTGCCTTTCGTTTATGTTATAATGTTATAAGCATCCAAATAATTCTATTAGGCTGCTTAGAATTCCTCTATTTTTACTAAACCTTTACCTTATTCAGCTAATAAAAGAGCTATCTTATCTTAAAACTTTTATGCATCAAGATTTTTTAAAATTTTAATGGCCTATTAAAACTTCTACACACTTTCTATGAAATTAGATTACTTAAATTTTATTCTAGCTAATTCTTCATAGAGCTCACTTAATAGTATAAAATCATCTTGTTTATGAATTTTAAAATTAGATTCAGAATAATTTAATGCTTCTTCCAATGTTTTTTCTGATTCTTATTCTTAATGAAGTAGGCTGAGACATTGTGCCTTTCTTTTGAAGACAAGAAGGATTCTAATTAAAAAGAAAATAGATTATTATAGGTAATCGAATAATGATAACAATTTAGGAAGTATTTTTAGAATACTGCTAAGTAAGAATTAATCATTTTATTAATTTAAGAATAAAATTTAATGATAAATATCGCTAAGGCTTATTTTATTAAAATAAAGCATTAAAATATCAAATTTATAATAGATTATACATTCTACAAAATTTTAAAGATTTCTACTTAATTAAAATTAATATAATTTGGTGAGAACCACTTTGATAATTTTAAGTAAAACATATTCAAAAAATAAAAGAGGGAATTAAATAAAAGAAATAGTACTTTGTATTTTAGTGATTTTTAAGAATAGGAATTAGCTCACTTAAGCATTTAATTGCTTGCTTAAATTCCTTTATTTTCATATAGCATTATACTAGTTTCAGCACAATATCAACCTCCTCCATCTGTTAAATTTATTATCTAAGTGATTCAGTTTCTAAGCTTTTAGAGTTATTCTATCTTAATATATCAAGCAATTTTTGTAGGATTATTATACATTTATCAATTGTTAAATCTTCTTCTATTAAGACACTGACATAGTAATTTAGAATTTTGATACAGTAAGAAAACATCTTAGGGTCTTCAAACCTTTGAATTAGGTAAACAAAAGATTAGATTAGTGGTATTATTAGTAAGATAAATTAGGTAATTTTTTATTAAGTGAGAACTGAAAAAATAAAAAGAAATTAATTTACTTATAGTTTTGATATTAGCCATAAAAGAGTGAACAAACTCTCTAGAGTTCAGCGTATCTCTGTGAGTTGTAAAGACATTCAACCAATAAATAGTAAATGTATCTGATGTAATATAAAAGAATATTTTTAAATATAGGAGAGAAAGAGAGATTATTATTAAGTAAAGTAATATCTTTTAAATTAAGTAATCTTTTATATCTAGGTTAAGTATTAACCACACCTTCAGTTACCTTACAGTATTCAATTGTATTCTTAATAATTCTAAAAGAATAAAGTTTATTTGAAATTAAGAGGATTTTAGTATTATCACATTATAAATTAAAAAAAATAAGATAAATTAAGAAGAAATAAGAAATGAATGAGGCTATGGATGGGGAAAATTTAATTTGAGATTAATTGCATCATTTTATAAGATTACAATTAATCGTATGGGATAACTTCTTTATATGTAATTAAGTTAATTTAAAGCACTTACATCTTGTGGGGATCGTAGATAGGTATGTCCTTTAATAATTCCTTTTCACAAGAATCCAAAATTTGGACAGCTTATCTTAAATTATTCTATTTAATAAAATGAAGGGCTTCTTATTCTTTTGAGCTGATTAGCTTTATTAGCTGGCCATTTTAGTAGTAATCTAACCTAGATTGCATTTTTTCCTTTAAGATATTCTACAAATGTAGTTTTTGATCTTACTGAATGCACACATTTTATTATGATCTTTCTAGGCTATTGTTATTTTTCTCTCCTTCTTTCTCTTTTTAGGAGCTGATTTGATTCCAACTTAATCTAACTGATGGGTAGTTCTTTTAAGAATAGCATTACTCACTTAGTTCTTAGTATTGATAAGAAGAATTATGTGATGATTTATTTCGGAAGTGATTATTTTAAAAATTATTTAATGGTTATTGTGTATTTTATTGTAAAGCAAGTTAATTTTAATATTAATTAGGCTGTGTAAATTAGTTAGAAATTTTTTCCTAACTCATTATCACTCCAGTATTTGGTAAGGCTCTTAATTTGGGATACTAACATTTATCTTCAAATCCTTAGAAGTTACCAGCGTTTTCCTTATCATCAATCTAGCTATTTTAACTAGCCTATTAATGCACGTTCTATTAAAGATTTTAATTTACAGATTAAGAGATTTAGTTCTATTGATTATAGCGGTTATTATACCCAAGTTAAACATAATTTTAATTAAGAGACTAATCTTTTTTGTCTATTTTTTATATAGGATAAACTTTTTATGAGCTAAATGAGTTGATTGCATGTCCATTTTCTTTTAATAAACCAAAGTTTTTAAGATGAGAATTTTAATTTTAGAATTAAACTTTATTTTCTCCATTATAGTCATCATCTTCATCAGCCTCCAGTGTTAAAAATGGCTTTTCTCTTTTTTAATTACTCTAAATTTTTTTATTAGATTAACTGTAATTGCTCTATTAAGTTTTAGGAATCATACTGATTGCCGAAATATCATTGCACGAAGATTCATAATCAGTATTCTATAATTTCTTAACTCTTGTCTCTCTGTTAGAATCTAATAAATCACTTGGATTTAGTGGCCTAGAATTTCTATCATCCACCTTTATTTACTCATAATCATATTCTAACTCTGCAGAGCTTTGATTCTTGAAGTTATAATTTTAGTTTCTATTGTTTTGTTTATGAGGTGTTATTACACTTTTTTTATTGCTAGAATCGGATATCCTAAAGCTAGGTTAAATTAAACTATTAATATTCTATAATAAACTATGATTGTTATTGATATTATTCTTCTAAAATGAAAGAGATTCCTCTTTTTCTAAATTGCCTATTTTTTCTACAGTATCTTCTTCATCTTCTTGTCCAACTTCTTAAATAGTTTAATTAACTTGAACAGGATTGATTTAATAATCTTGAAAATCTTCAAACTCTTTCTATTTATAAAAATAAATATTTAAAATTTAATTATTTTTATGAGAAAATTATTTTAAATTCGTTTAATTAATAAATTTACTTAATTATTTTAATCTTACTAATTAACGGAAGAAACATCCGAAATACTTTTTGTTTAATTTGATTCTCTATTTGTAAACTACTTATTAAAATTCGATTTTATGTCATTTACTAAATTAGATTCTTTGTTATAATTTAGATCATGCATTAAGATTTATTTTAAACAGTTAACATCTGTTTTAGAAATATTTTAATAAGTAAGGTTATTTTCCTCTTGTTGGGAAGACATTTATGAAATTGTATGGTTATCTTTATAGTCAATCTAATGATTTTCTGGAGAATGTTGTCGAGATACCATGCAGTTAGTGTTTTCTCTTGTCTAATAAGAAGAATTCTTACTAGATTTACTATTGTTTCTTTTACAAATCGATTACTCTGGACTGCTTCTCCCTGTTAATTTGTCAATTTAAAAGTTACTGTAGTTGTGATTATTGCTAAACTATGTAGTTTATCCTATTGAGTCTTTCCCTTGTAAATTTGTATTTGTATTAGAAATAGATGTAGAATTAATAATCCCTCCTGTTTTATTTTGAGGCATATAACTAGTATCTAAGATCTCTGCAAACACTTATAAATCACTTTTTTACAAAAGTCTATTTGAATTAGGACGACTGTTTCTTTTTGTTAGGAAATCCGTTTCATTATTCTTAGTTATTGAAAATTCAAGATTAGTGGTATTTTTATTTAAGAAATAAGTATCATCTTGTAAGCTTTTATCATGTGACTAATTGATTAACTTACTTTTATTCACTCTATTTTATTCATATTCAGCTATATATTAGCTGTTTCTCCCAAGTATTTCATTGAATATTCTATCTTCATTCTTTGAATTTCTTATCTGTGATTAAGATCTCTTCTTTTATAAATCTTAAGAATTCTTTTATTTCATAGGATTTGAGGCATAACCTGAATCAACGTCTGTCTTAATGATGCTCGAATAATACTCATTGTCTGCATCTTAAGTATCATATTAAGTAATATTCTTATTGGTAATATTAGTATGTAATGGAAATTCATTTGATTCAAATTGACTGTTTGTATTCTTATTAGTAGGAGATTATTTAGATGAGTGAATTTGGCTATTGAAATCATTTAGATACCTTCTATTAGTATTTTTCTAAGATTTGGCATGTAGAGATGGGCTCACTGATGAAGAAGAAAGTATCTAAGATTATTGTATGATTTATTAAGATGATTTTTGTATAGTTTATAAATCCTTTTCAAATTCCTTCTCTATTTTCTCTGAAATCTTTGTTAATTTTTCATCCAGAGTTAAATTATTTTATGTATTATTTTAATTGGTCATGGTATTGAGATTGCTCTCCTATTATGCAGAAGCTATTAAAAATTCTTTTATTTTATTCATCTCCATATCCTTTGATTGGCTCTTAAATACACTGTTCTAAATAGAACAACTTAAAGTAGTATCAAACTTTTCTCGTTGTAAAAATCTCTTAAACAAACTCTAATATCTTGTTTAATTAGCTTATCTGTGAATATTCTCCTCTAACTCATGGTTTCTCTCGTAATTCCTCTTTTATTCTTTCATTTTATATTGTAATTAGATTCTTATAAAAATTAATTGCCTAAATTAGCTACAATGATAAATAATAAAATGGTAAATTTTACCTGTGTTAACAAAATGAGGAGGCTATCTATTATAGTCAGTTCCATCGCTAATATAATTTATTTTACTCTATGTATCGTAAGCATTATTATTCTAATCAAAACAAGTGTTTTCATTTATACTATTCTAACTTTATATCATCATAGCTGATAGATTCATCTTTGGTTCTGTATTCAATTACAGTTTGGAGTTTCCTATACTCTATCCTCCAACACTATCAGTTAAATTATTAGTTTCATTTTAAAACTATTAAGAAAGGTTTTTTCGCATAAATATCATATTATTATTTTTAAATAGTAAGTGGTTATATGCAAGTAACTTTATAATTAGGGATTAAGTGGTAATTTGCAACAACAAAAAACTATCAGATATAAATAACAATTTGTTCTTTTAATTTGGATTATTAGTAGAATGATTTAAAAATCTTATAGTTTCAACTGAAAAATTAATTAAATTCAAAATGATTTCTAAATTAAATGGTTGTGCTTATCCATACATAATTCAAAACTTATCTTAATACTCAACAATACATTATCTATATCTGGCAGTTAATATCCAATGATTAAATATTACTCACAAGTTCTTATTTTTTTAAAAATCATCAAGCTATTCAATAGTCAAATATAATCTTCTTTATTATTCTCCAAAAAGATCTTTTAGCAGTTTTAAAATTATAAAATATTATTTAAACTATTTTACAAATTAAAAAAATATTAATTATTGCAGAAGGATAATTAAAAACGATTCTTTATTTTTATTTTTTTACCTCAATATTTTATTCAATTGATTTTATTAATTAAATCAAAAAGATATTCCTTATATTAGATATCTATTATTAAATTAACATAATAATTAAATTTGCTCACATCATTCTAGAAACCACTTCTTTAATTTAAAAAGCAAAAAAAAAAAGGTGTAGAATGTTCTAAGGAAATAAATTTTTTTTTTTTTTTTTTTAGTAAATTTTAAAAATAATAAACTATAATCTAAATAATTTAGATAATGTTAAGCTTTAATTATATTTATAATAGACAATTAAACAGCCCATAACTCATCTTTGACCTCTTTATTTTACTTCCTTTAATAATAACTATTTATAACATCAGCTATATGTTGGAACAAACCTTCTTTTAAAGAAGATTGATAATATATCTAGAAATTTCTGAAGATTAAAATTTTAGTTTTGGCAGAATTGAAGTAGTAATAGAAAAAGAATAAAATAAATAAATAATAATCTTTATTATTAGAATAAATAAGCAAATAAATAAATAATAAATAATAAATAGAATAGAATAGATTGAATTGGATTAATTTTTATAAAAGAAAATTAGCATAAAAGACATTGATTGATAAATATATAAAACGAGAGTAGTAACATAATATTAATTATGAGTAGTTTGTATTTATAATAGTAAAAAAGTATTTGTATTATTTGAAATATTTATATCTCTTAATATCAAATATATTAAAATTAAATGCCAATTCTCAGCAAATCGTTACAAAGCTGCAATTTTCTTTAATGACTTTGTTCATTCTATTATGTTTTATTTTCTATTGATACTTTAGTTCTTGACTATTTGAGAGATAGTATTTAATAAACTTAATTCATTATTTTTTTTATTTGAGATTATGGGCATGAAGAAAATGATCAGAGATTATTTTTCAAAGAGTAGGAGAAGTAGTGAGGAATTTCTTTTCATAGATGTCATATATATCGGAGTAGGTCTTGTAGAATGCAAGACTGAGGCTACCTCCTAGGAGTAAGCTAATCAAAATACCAGCCTTTTAGTTCTATCTCAAACTTAAAAGAGCAAAGCGGTAATAGGTTTCTCCAACATAAGGATGCAAGAAAAGTAATGAAGAGTAAGGTAAGATATAGAAAATAGAAGGAATAGTCAAATAAGTCAATGTTTTGAAAGAGTTAAGGACTATTTATTGACGGGAGAGCTTCTTTAATTGTTGATTGCAAACATTTTCTTTTAAAGAATAGAAATCTGTAATAGTTTAAGCTGATAATGTCTATTTAGATAAGAGGGTGTTCTTATTTTTTACGGAGTCATTTAGATAGCTCTTTAAGGCATTAACACGCTTTTAAACAGATTCTTATTCTAGAAGTGAGTTCTTATTGTGGGTGAATTCAACTCCTACTTATTGTAATAGACTCTTTTCTGCTTGAAGAATGAGCTTTAATACTCTCTTTTGCTTCTTCAAGTTGAGAGTTTATAAGTTTTAAGTAAGTGGTTGGAGATATTGAATGAGAACTTCAACGCTTTCAGCTGAATCAAGGTTTTTTTTGAATGTTAAGTAATCTCTCTTCGAAAGTTTTTTGTCATTTTAAGATAATTCAGAAATATATGCTCTCAAAATTTCACTGCCTTTTTAGCAAAATTCTTCCTTGCATATAGAGTATGAATCCTAAAATTTCTAGGTGAGACTTGTGTAATTTACACTGCTGAGATAACCTAATCTAGTAACTGCATTAGCTGAAATTAAATATTGTCTAACGCTAGGTAATCTAGAAGCTTTTTTTCCAATATTAACACTTTGCTTGATGATGTTTATCATTTTCTGAGCTTTCTTTGAAATATTTTTTTATATGTTTTTTATGAATAAATTTTCTTTTTTTCTAATTAATTATTAAATTATTTGTTGGGATTTCTTTCACTTTAAAAAAAAGAAAATCATCTTAACTATCTGCTGGCTAGCACATAGACAAAAGAAAAAATATTCTTCTTCTTTCTTTCTTTCTTTTTCTTTTTTCTTTCTGATCACAATCATTCATCATACTCATTTTTTTTAGAATAGTTTGAAAACATATATGTGGAGTGAAGGAGTAGATAGATTGTGATAGAAAATTTGGAAAGGAATAAGCTAATAATTTGAAAACCGTCAGGAGGATCAATCAATTCTCTTTTACAATTTAATTCTTTGATAAAAGATGAATCAATAATCTTTAATAAAAGAAATATTGCTAACAAAAGCATTATTAGCTAAGAAAATTTCTAAGATACGATAATTTATATTTAAATAAATTCTATTATATATCAAATTAAACACAAAATTCTTCTAATAAATCAGTTATCGAGGCAATCTTTTTCTTACTTATTTATTATATTTAAATAACTAAATTAATTTGATATTTCATAGGAAAAGATCATAAGTAATTCTTTGGTGTCAAGTTTTTTGTTTACTTTTTTGGAATTAAACTGTTTATTAGCTTAAAAAAAATATCTATAAATTATAATAATTACTCAATTTAATTTATTTCATTACATTATTCCAAGTTGTTGATTTATTTCTTTAAAATTAAAGTTAAATATCTATCTAATAATATCTTCTAGATTACATCAATCAAAGTAATAAAATCTACTTAATTATATTTAGATTTATCAATTTTTATTTCTATTAAATTAAAATTGCTAATTATGATCCCATAAATACCTTTCTCTATTTGAATTCTTAAACGAATAATATATAAAATATTTAAGCTAATAATTATTTTCTATTATATATCATATTTAAAGGCAGAGATCTCAACTATTTAGCTATTTACTTATTTTGCAAATTTATATAAATTTTACAATATATTATACTATAATTCATATAAATGGATTATATTAAAAGATTTATTTAGAGGTCATGGAAGAAAAGTGATTTATTTGTAAATAAGTCAGATAAGAATTTATAGCATCATCTGTCACATCAAAATTAACATCACAATCACCAATTTCATCATCGTCACCATCACAATCTCTAAAAGAAACCTTCTGAACAATTATTTTATCAATTAAGGCATAAAAAGCTTCATTAACATGAAATCGAGCATTACAAAACAATAATAAAATCAAAATAAAAGATAGAAGTAGAAAATCCATTACGAAACAAGGTATACCCAGAAGAGAATTTCATTGATTCCTTTTATAGTACTTAGTAAGAAGGAACCTTTGATAATAAAAAATACAAATTACATACATATAGATTCAAGTCTAATTAACAACCACCAAAAGCTATTTGCATAATTCTTCATGGTATGAATTGGCATTCTAATTTGTTAGCTCACATTGCTGAAGATTTAGCTACTAATTAGATTGAAGTTTGTGCATACGACTTTAAAGGCTATGGTAAAAGTTAAGGGCTAAGAGGTTACTTACCTGATATAAAGCCTCATATCGAAGATGCTCATTCATTCATTTCAGAAATTCAAAAAATATACCCAGATAAACCTTTATTCCTTTGTGGATTCTCTTTGGGGGGACTAACAGCTTTTCATCTAGGTTTAGAAAATAAAGAGAAGTTTAAAGGAGTAATTTTTTTTGCTCCAGCAATCAAAGATCACCCTTATTATTAAAGATATCCAAAAATTTTAGGTAGATTTATAGCTAGATTTTTCCCAAAGCTTAGAGTAACACCCTAAAATAGAGGTAGAAGTTCTGCATAACGCAATAAAGTTGTAGATGATTACCTTTTTAAAGTTGATGAATTATATTATAAAGAAGGACTAAGGGCAGGTACTGTTAGATCTATTATTGAAGCTATGATGGATGCAGAGCACCTCTATTCAGATTTTCATGTTCCATTCTTGCTCTTCCAAGGTGGGTATGATAAATTAGTTGATCCTAAACTAGCAGAAATATTCAATAAAGAATCTCCTTCAGAAGATAAAACAATTATTTATAATGACCATCTCTGGCATGGTATTCCTTTAGAGCCAGAAATTGATGAATATATGAAAATAGTAGTTAAATGGATTCATGAAAGAATTTGAATAGGTATAGTAATTATGTATTTTTTAGCATTATTAATTTTAATTTGAATTGTAATGTAATAAGATAAATTTAAATTTCCTAGGGCAATCTAAATAAAATAAATATTTATAAACTATTTTATAGCAATTTAAAAAGACCAATTTAGTAATAGATAATTATAAAGTTATTTTATGTGGTTATATTTGTATTCTTCATATTCAAATGTTTATATTATTCATAATGTTCTCTTATATAAACCGCATAGAAAAATATTAACAAAAAGAATTATTTATGATCTAGCTAGCTTATATAGATATTATTTTGTTGATCTCTTTAGAAAAAGAAAAAGAAATTCAGCTAGAGAACAGATATTCTAATATATTTTTTGATATAAAAATAGATGATAGAAGTTTTTTTAAAGGTTTTCAGTAATAAAAAATATAAAATAAAATAAAAAATTGTAGTTTTTTTTAAAGAATATATGGATTAGTTGCAAAAGAGATAGAGTTACTCATTCTAAACAAATGGTGAACTAAAATAGCATCGCGAAAATGATATTATCAAAGTGGTGAATGGGTACAGGATATAACTAAATTAATAAATAGGGGATGGTGGTTCTGCAAAAGTATATACGTGCACACATAATAACTTTTTAAATCAGACTTTAGCATGCAAGATCATTTAAAAAAATTAAATTGACTAAAATCTTATAGAATAAGAAATAAAGATTCTAGTAAAGGTAATGCAAAGCTAAAAAACTGACAAGAAATATATCTGTGATATAATAGAAATATTTAGAACTGATAGGAATATATATATTATATCAGAATATTGCGAACAAGGTACATTAGAAAACTATGTCAAGTTGAAGAAACCAAACATCACTTCAGTAATGATTATCTTCCAAAAAATTTTAAATGGATACTTTGAGCTATTTAAAATTAGAGTAATTCACAGAGATCTTAAACTGTAAAACATTCTTATGAAATAAGATGAGCCAAAAATAATCGATTTTGGATTTGCTAAGGAAATAGATAATTAGATGAATGAAATTACAACTTCCTTTCAAAAATGTAATTGATTTTTTAGTTTATTATTTTTTAATTATTTAATCTCCTTTTATAAATTATAATATAGATACAATTTCTTATGTTAATCCTCAATAACTTATTGAATAGCCATACACATATAAGGCAGATATCTTTAGTTTAGGCTTAATTCTTTACTTACTTGTTAATAACCTAGCACCTAAAGGATTCCCTAATACGAAATATGATATATAAAATTGGCGTTAAAAACTTTAAGGAAAAAACCCTGCTGACGTACTTCAAAATACATATACAAGTTATATCAAAGATGATATTAAGGAATTTATTCATAGTATGTTATTTTATGAAGAAGAAAAAAGGATAGATATTGAGAATCTAAGGAAAGATTTGGAGAAACTTATGAGATCTCTACTATCTTAAACAGTTAATAACTAATAGGAATTGAAGGAAATGATTTAGTAAGAAAATATTTTAAATTTAAACTCAGGTAAAGAAAAAATATTTTTTGGATAAAATAATTATCAAATTCAATAAAATGCTAATGCTAATAATATTAGAACCAAAACTATCTAAGAATTACCTAATTTTAATCATTATTGAATTAAAAAATATAAATCCTGAGATTAAATAATTAAATAGACAGAGGTAACTAACTACTTTTTATATTAATGAAAGAATAAATTATTCTTAAATTAAAACACTTTATTTAGATAATTCTATTATCAATAATTATAGTAAATAAACTTTTATTAGTATTTGTAATTAATTTAATTTATCATTTCAATCTAAAGCGATATTTTTACCTTATTATTTCAGGTAACATTATTTAGTATTTTTATATTATTTGTTTTGATTTTATTTTCAATCAGATCTCTTTAAATGAATCTACACTATTCTTATAACTAAATTAGGAATTATTGATTAATTATTATTACAATTTCTTAACATACTAAAACTCTGAGTAAACAACAATAAGATATTATAAAAATGAGCATAAAAAATGATGAAGGAAGAGTAATTGATTTTGAGAAAGAACTGTAAAAATCTTAATTTTCAAGTAGAGTTTAAGTGAAAGCAGTACGTTAGTTAGTTAAAATAGCTAAATTTGAGAGAAATAACAAAGAAAAAATAACTAATTTATAACAAATTTAACTTTCACTTTTTAATTGTGAATTAGAAAATGATAATGTTGACTATTTGGTTTCGTTTTTAGAGAAGGTTTAAAGGTGTGAAAATATTACAATAGAGTTATCGTGCTTTTCGTTAAAATGTTCAGATTTTATCAATATAATTAGTGTAGTAAAATAAATAGATGGATTGAAGAATCTCCAACTTGGATTTGGCTAAAACTAAATAGAAAATTCAGCTATATTCTTTTTATTTGACTCGATATAATCTCTATCTACTTTATCTTAGATAACCTTATTTTTATATGGCTTAGATATTAAATCCTCATAGGTTATTCATCTATCTAAAGCATTATCCTAAATATCATCCAATTTAACTGTATTGAACTTAAGATTAGAGTATAATTAAATTACAGATGAGGGAATTATTGCACTTTCACAAACAATTTAACAATAGAATTTGTTATAAAAAGTTGAATTAGGATTAAAAGGAAATTGTCTCACTGAAAAAGGATATAATAGTTTATTTAATTCTCTTCTTACTTGCTCTTAAAACTTAACAACATTATATATATCTATGAATGTTAAGCATCAAAATGCTGAACAAAATAATGAATTGATTTAGATAAATTCCTCTTAGTTAAAATAAATACATTTATGTTTTTATTAGAGTTAAATTAGATATTTCTTGAATATTGACTAGTTATAATAAATTGAAGAGGCAACTTTAATATTTGATTAAACATAAATAATTGAAAAAGGATTCTAATAAATATCTTAATTCAATTCTGCTTGTAGTAAAAGCCAATATTTTAAAAATCTGAATTTAGAAACTTATTGCAGTATACCCAAATTAGAATTTGAGTAGATTCAATGTAATATTTCCTCATGTATTTAGTTAGAAAATCTATCTTTAAGATTAAGAGTTTATGAGAATTGTGAGGAAGTTGAATTTTTAAACTGCATAAACTTCTCTAAGTTAAATCTCAAATCTTTAAATATCTTTTATGAGTTTTGTACTAATATAAACTCAATAAAGCTCTTACCCGAATCTATCGTTTCCTAATAAAATATTAAAAATTTAAAATTATAAACAATTCCTTTAGACAGATTCAATTTAATTAAATAAGAACTTCTACATCCTATCTTTAATTATATCCAAAAATTAAATAATATCTAAGAAATTTGTTTGTCTTTTAAGGCTTTTAATCTTGGAGAATAATCAGGTAATATAATAGGCCAGAGTCTAATCCTTTGTTAAAATATTTAATCAATTGACTTAGATTTATCTGATAACAATCTAAATGAAGTAGAAGTTAAATAAATGATTGATCATTTCTCACAATTATTGTAATTAAAGAGATTGAAACTATAGTTACAAAATAATTAACTCATAAATTAGAATCTCATTTCTGAAGTTTTTTAAGGTGTTTCTTAATTAATAAATCTTACTTATTTTTATTTGATATTAAATGCTAACCTAGACACAACAGAAAGTAATTTGTTTTTAGGTATAGTTAGATGTCTTTAAAATCTATAATAGCTCTCTTATTTGCATATTAGTTTCTTTGATTATGAAGTAACAAATTATTAATAATTGGTTAATATAATAAAAAAAATACCAAAGCTTGTTGAATTTTTATTATTTGTTTGATTATTTGTTTTTTGTTAAATTTTAAATTTTTAAAATGAGTATTTATGAATAATTCAGAATTAATTATTGTATTGTAATTATATTATTTTACTTAAGCTTAAATAAACAAGTAAGATATTTTGTTTGATACTTTTTACCAAATGAGGAATGGCAGGCAATTAAATTAAATGAAAATGATATTATAAATTAACCTTTAAAAATTACTAATTTGCTTATTGAATGAAGTGAATCAAATAATTGGTATATGATAATTCAATTAATAATTAAATGAGTATCAATTTTGGAGTGCTAGCAAAATCTAGCTTGCTACAGATTTAATACTATTTGCAAATTATTTGAAATCAATAAATTAAGAGACACTAAATATTTATTAGAGTAAGAATATTGTTTAATCAAAAAATAAATAGTAGGCAAGCAATAAATATAGAATTGAATAGAAAATGGAAAAGGAAGTATCTATGAACGATGATGTCTTAAAAAGCCTAAAAAAGGCTAAGGTGTTTAAAGACAATGTAATTAATTGTTGTATTAATCAATTTAGCATATAATAAGCATAATTTATCTGCAATATTCATTTCATTATAGATTTAAGCAATAGCAATATTAACATATTTATGAAAATAGAAAGTTGCTATAACATCGATGGATATTTCAAAATGTGGAGAATATGTTGTTACATGCGATGGAGATTAGATTATAGAATACAATTTATTAACAGGAGAGTAAATAAAGAAACTCTACCACAAAGAAAGCCAACTTGATTTAGTTAGATTCACCCATAATAGCGAAGCAATCATATGTGTCACATAAAAGAATTGTAATCAGATGGAAATATTCTGCATTTGTGATACTTATCCATTTTTTTAAAAAATATTTAGTCACAATTATATACTGGTCTTTGCATGATAACGAAATAGTTAAAAAATTTACAGGACATACAGATATTATATTATGTTTAGATCTTAATAGTGCTTCTGATAAATTTTTAAGTACTTCTTAAGATTGTACTATGCGTTTTTGGGATTTAAATTCAATGACTCTAGGAGAAGATGCAATCCTTGATTTATCTGAGAGAAAGTGTAATCCTGTAGCAGCATTTGATAATTTAGGTTTAGTTTATGCAATTTCATATACTGAAACAGTGGGTGGTACTGATTTTACAAAAATTGCACTTTATGATATAAATAAACATGAAGGAGGAGCCTTCGCTTCTTGGAACTACGACTGCCCTTAAATTAGAACATTAAAGTTCAGTTAATGT
Source organism: Tetrahymena borealis (assembly GCA_000260095.1). NCBI lineage: Eukaryota > Ciliophora > Oligohymenophorea > Hymenostomatida > Tetrahymenidae > Tetrahymena > Tetrahymena borealis. Next base: position 326,238 of record JH651232.1, on the reverse strand, counting down.
GGTGAATTGATTCTTTGTTCTACTATTGATGGTTAAATTCTTCTTATTGATTCTTTTGAAGGTGGTGTGGTAAGAAATTAACCTTATTTTGCATTTTTAAATCTTAATCATTAATGTAATTCATAGTATCCCAGTACTATTGATAGAAAGAAATTTAGATTTATAATTTTAGTTGTTTTAACAAAATGTCTAGATTATTTATTTAAAGAAAGTTAATTCATTGATTGTAATTAGATAATAATCTCCCTTAAAATTAGTTTAACCTATAAAACTTGAAGTAATTATAATATAATAGTACGTTAGGAAACATAAAATAGATTAAAAGTGTAGAGAAATGTTAAATAATCCATAATGGTAATAGTAAAGTAGAGAATATTATATTTTAGATTATTAGACCACTATTTATTGATGATGGTTATTTTGATACATTTTAAAGAAAGATTATTAAGTTAAGTGATTTACTCCATTTATAAGTTATTACAAAATTAAAAATCTATAGAGGAATATATTAAAATACTAAATACCTAAATTAATTAAGTAGAATTTGATTGTAATTATATCAAAATTATGAAGAAATAGAAATTTATAGGTTAAATTTTGTTTGTAATGAAGATTGTTAAATCAATTTTAAGCAGAAAACTTTATAGTTATAGATTTATTTGATAGTGAAGGGATACATTTCAACAATAAATTAATATTTTTATCTTACCAAGATAACTTTTAATAACTTTATTTTATTAATAAAAGAAAAAAAAAATTATTACTGGAGGTGATGATGTAATGGATCCTTGTATTACTCCTTGTAGTAAATATGTAATCACTGGTAAGTTGTTATTAAATTTAAATTTAAAACCACAAGCTAAAATATATTTATTTTAGAAATAGATATTAAATCTTTTATAAATTATTTAAAATTTAATTTTCTAAAACATTAAAGGTGGTGAAAAGGGTATGATCTAAGTTTGGAAAACATAAACTGGTGAAGAAGTTACTAAATTATAGGGTCATTTTTTGAAACCTTAGATTTGTAAATTCTCTCCTACCCACTGTATTTTAATTAGTGCTTGCAAGAATTTGATTTTTTGGATTCCCGATTTATAATGAAAGATTAATAAATAAATAAAAATAATATAATAATCACAATTAAAAGGAAGATTGCTCTAGCCAATTATATAATAATTAATAGTAATATAAGAGAGTTTAAATATAATTAAAATATCTAAATTAAGAGAAAATATAAAAAAATCAATAATTGAGGTTATTTCTGACTAAAATAATAATAAAAAAAACTATTTATAATTAACTTATATTTTGGATAAAAACGAATTTTTATTTATTTACGAAATAAAATAAAGATAAAGGGGGATTCTTTTTTAATCACCAAAGTAGTAAAAATTAGTTCTGAGTAATATGGCTTAACTTTTGACTGGTACTATTTTCAGAAATAAATAAAATTACCATTAGCTAATAGGAAAATATTAAGTGATAGAGTTAAGTAGTTGAGAATTTTGTTAAGAGATAAAATTAAATAAAGATTATTGTATTAATCATTTAGAAACAATATAGGTTACTTTTGATAAAATATTTATAAAAATGCAAATTTTAGTAGGAATTATAGTCAGTTAATTGGTTAATCTTTAGATGATAAAATACTTAAATAATTAAATCCCAAAATTTTCTTTATTATTCTTTTTATTATGTTTTCTTTTATATTTTCAATCTATTTTTGTTTTAGATAAATTTATTCATTTTCTCTTTAGCTTTATATTTTTTGTTTATTTGTTGAAATATCCTTTTAGATTAATTAATTAATCTTATTTAAATAATAGCACCTATCTCTAAAAAGGGAAAAGCCTTTTAATTTGGATTATATCAAAAGAAGAAAGAAAAAAGTAAGCCAATTAATAAAAACTGGTAAAATAATATCTGGTAGGTACCTGACAGAAAAATAAATAATTTTGATTTGAATAAGTTAATCAAATAAATAAATAATTAAAAAGGGAAGATTTTATTACAAGGAGGTTTGAATAATTATATAATTGACAATTTTCTTGAATTTAAAAAAAGAAAGAGATAATTCAAAAGAAAATATCTAATCTGAAAAAAGAAAAAAGATATATAAAGAGATTATAATTTCATAAGATTTTCTGATCAAATAAACAATAATAGTAAATTATTATATATTTCCAGTAAATATTCCAGCATCTAATCAAATTAATAGCTTCAAATAGTAAAGAGAGATTTCCTTTCATTTAAATAGCTAGTTTTTGATTTAAATAGATTAAACCACTGATTTAGCAACACCTGTAAATCTATTGAAGAATATTTCACATTAACATTGCTTGAAAATCCAGCTTTTTGATATCTATTGTCCTATTAATCTTTAAATTTATTAGTAAAGCAAATTGATTATATATATATATATATATATATACAATACTAAAAATAAGATAAACATAGAAAGAGTTTACTATATTATTTAATTTCTAATTTCCAAACAAACAAAATAGAAATCAAATTCTTCTCAAATTTAAAATTAGCAAACATATCATAGTCTTTTCTCATATTTTTATCCAATAGAAGTTAGCAAATACTAGAAACAATTATCATACTGAATTTAACTAATATTATTGATGAGCTAGCCACACATTTAAAATCGCCAAGACTCAGATATTGCTTCAATAGGGAAGCAGAATATTGGTAATACAACCAATTAAAACAAGTCAAATAGTAATCAAATAAATTAACTTAGCAATCAAGGAGGTAATTCTAAGAGAAATAAAAGAAACAAAAAGCAAGGTTAAATGAACAATAATAGCAATTAAAACAGTTAAGGGAACAATAATTTAGATTAAATTCTTAGCGGACTTGAAAAGAAATAATATGAATCTATTGATACTGAGTTCTTGAATAATTAAAATAGCAAGTTAGGTAAGGATTTTGTAAGTTTAGTTGACTCGACAGAGCTTCATAATAACACAATTGAGCATATACGTCGCAAGCTCTCCGATTAGAATGTCTTATCACCAATAGATCTCTCAGAATATTCAAAACCTATGGCTGGTTATTAAAATAAAAATTCAAATGGTAATAAAGGTGGATCTTCTTCTTCATCATCGTTATCCTCTTCAAATATAAATCAGAAAATTACTTAAAATTATGAAGACGGATTCATAACAGTGAAAAGTGGAGATTACAGTAACCGTGTATAAATGAGTTAAAGCTACAATCCTTAATAAGGCTAAAAAAAAGGAGTGAAATCATAAAATTAAAATAGTTAAACTTCTTATACTATAAATGCAACAAATAGCATTAACTCTACTTATCAAGTTAATGGAAATAAAGTTAAAAGTAGTAATAATACCAATAACCAATAGAAATTACAGTAGGATTATATCTAAAATTCACAATTGAGGAAATCAGATGATCAAATTTTAGCTAATTTTCATAACAATAACTTTAATAATCAACATGATAATCGCAAGAGGAATTCTACTTCTGCTCATTATGAAAATAATTATCAGTCTCTTCAGGCTTCTCCACCAAAAATAAATGTATTAAATAGCAGCAGTATTTATAATTCATAAACTAATAATTTAAATTAGTAGAACAATAATCTAAAAACTAGTAATAATAATTAGAATGATTACATAAATTAAAGTCCAGCTCATAAATAGAAATAAGTTTAATAAAAAGGATCTTAGAACTCTGATCCATTATAGGATTCCCTAGATTTGACAACTCTTTCTTCATAGCAAGACTCTATTCATGATAACAGCTAATAAAAGTTGAAGAGGAAGAAGACAAATAAAAGTAAAAGCATAGTAAATAATTCGGAAGTAGGATTAAGTAGTCAACAATAGTAAAAAGATGGATCGTAAACTACTCCTAATGATGGTAAAATGACAAAAGATGATACCAATTTTACTAGCATTCATTGTCTGGAATCAGTAAATTAAGCAAGTAAAGAGTAAACCCCATAGAATAATTAATAGAATTTTAGTGTAACAAGTAATTCATGCTCAGTCCTAGCTTCAGCTCCTTCATTGAGAGAGAAGTCTCAGTCAATCTAAGGTAACCCTGAAGAGAAAGAAAAAGAAGAAGGAAGTTTAGCTATCTTCCGTTGCCCAATAGCTTTAGAAAAATATAACATCAAATTATGGATTGTGTATATCGATAATCTTATTGAAGTGATGTTTAAATTGCCAATTGAATTGATCACATTGGTATTTGAGTATATTGTGTATGGTAAAAAGTTGAATAAGAAAGATTTCAATATTTGGGTTCATTTCCTTTTAATCTTCATTCCAGTTCTTATCTTCACTGATAATTTGTACATTATTGAAATGAAAGAATATTTTGATGTTTCTTACTGGTATCATGCTTTTAGAGGCTAGTCCACTTTAAAGCTATATGGTGTCTTGATGACTGCAGATGTTGTAGATAAAATGCTCTGTACTTTTGGAGAGTATCTTGTTTTGGATGTTTTATGGTAAAAAATACCTAAGTGTACTCCTTTGAATGTAATAAAATATTTGATTCCTGGTATTTTATACGTTTTTATGCATTCTCTCGTACTATTTCTCTCTATTATTGGCCATAATGTGATCTTGAATAGTGATATCTCCTTCTTATTTGTTATGGTCTTCGTTCACAATTCAATGAAACTCAAATCTACTATCTTCAAGAAATTCAATAAGGATGGTTATGTATAATAAACACATTAAGATTTGAGAAGTAGATTCAGTAAATGCCTTTATGTGTTCCTTATATGGGCTAGTATGAGAGGATTTAGTTAAGATATAGTTAGAAAATTATTCTATTTCTTGGGTTCAGAAGTTATTATCGAGTGGGTAAAGCACATTTTCTTGATGCTTCTTAACAATCTTAAGCTATCCATTGTTGAAAGTATGAGTAAATCTTGTAAAATCTTTGTTGCCTAAGTCCGTATCATTCCTGCATTCTAACCTCAAGAAATTATGAATAACAAAGCCATGTAAACCTTCTTAGAAAGAGAAAATTATCTTGCCTAAACTCCTTATGTATCTCCTAGCCTTAAAATTGGTTTTAGAATTAATTTCTTAGCTTTCCATCATGCTGTAATTGTTATAAAGATTTTGTATCCATTAATGGAATAATACTTCTCCTACCATAATTTCTGGATAGCTATCTTCTGCATGCGTCTATTCTAAATAATAAATGATCTCCTAATCTATAAATTTTCATTTAATAACAATGAACTTATTAAGCTTTATACACTCAAAAATTAATCTTTATTTAAAACCCTTTTCAACAAATTAGATATTTTGTTCTTCCTTCATGGGATATTCTCTATTTATAAATCCTATAAGCTTGAAGTTTTAACTGCCTTTACAGATGTGTATTAAGAAGTATTCAATAAAATTTGAAGTCTTAAGGAGTATTAATAATTTAAAGTAATAAATAACTTCACTATAAAAGAGTATCTAACAAGGATATAGGTTTACTCTTAAATAAAGAATAATTTAATCATTTTTAACAATTATTAACCATTTTCAATATTATGTTATCACATTTTTGTAATCTCTAACCTTTTAATTGCTATTGATTTCTTATAGTTCATTATTATGCTAAAAATTTAGTTAAATGATCTCTTAAAAGATTCCTTTAATTAATTTTTAGATTTAAATTTATATCTCGCCCTATTTATAATCTATAATTGCTTTCATATAATTTTAGTTAGATATGAATAAAAATAAGTTTTTAAAAAAAATTATTTCTATCAAATAATATTCTTAAATTTATTATATATTAATAATCAAAATTTAAATAATATTGATGGTGATTTTATTAAACCTAAAAACTATCTAGCAACAAATATTTTTTATTTTTTGGGATACTATTAGACAAAAACATACAAATATTTACTAACCAAGATAATTTTAAATAATTCACCTAAATTATTTTAATTATTTAGCAAAGTTAACTCCAATCTACCAACAGTAAATTTTCCTATATTTTGCAAATCAATAAGCTAATTATCAATATATACTTTAACAAATTAACTTCAATTGAGTTAGTCTTTACATTTTATAACAATACTACTGAAAATTTTATAATGGAACATCTGATAAATTATTGTCACTTTTATTTTTAATTTTAAATATTAAAAATGTTATTTATTTCTTCTTTTAATAAATTTACCTTAAATTCAAAATCAGAGTAATTAAATTTGTATTTTTCGATAATTATCTACCTAGTAAAAGTAATCCCTTATTTTAAATATCCATGTCACTTTTATTAAATTGTATAAGAAATAAATAAATTAATTAGATTAAAATAAAATATACCTCATTTAAAACTTTAACACAGTGATACTTTAATTAAAGCTGATATCTTTAAATATTTGAAGCAAAAATTATTCTCCAATAGAATTAGATCTAAAATTTTAATTGAGCATATAAAATTAAATATAATAATTTAGAATTGTTAAATTTACGATAAATTAAGGCTTAACCTTTAAAGATTTTAGCAATTTTTTATTGCTTGAGATAAACTGAGTTAGCTTTATTGACCAAAAGGAGTTTCTTCACAATTAATAAAGTATTCAAAGCTTATTAAATAATAGAATATAGAAAATATAATATTTATAGCCATAGAATAATTTATTAAATTATTTATTGAATAATTACTAAAAATTTAGTTTCAGTTTAATAAGATTTTTGTTCTAATCTAATCCTTTTAATAATACTGATATCCCTCTATCTCCAATACAATTAGAACTATATTTTTATCAAATTTTAATTAAATTTTAGAGAAACACAAACAATTTAAATAATATTTATGAGGATTTGCATTAAAAAATGAATTTTTAACAATGGGGAGAGATAAATTAATATCTTCAATCTATTTTCCTCATGTTTTGTTTCATTTTAATGAAAACAGTTATTTAAAATGAATCTCTTTTAAAAAATAATAAATCATCTTTATAATAATATGTACAAAAAACCCCCCTAATTAATAAAAATCTATGATTGAAATATTACTTTATTTTAAAATGAAATTGCTTAAGCCCCTTGAGTTTTTATATTCCTTCAGTTAAAGCTAAGGCTCCATTAAACCCAATATTAATAAAACTTTATTAATATATTAATGAAGTAAATTATTTCTTCAGAATAAATCATTTTTAAAAAATGATTCTTAAATATTTACGTGAGATCTAATTTTAAGCACAATAGATTTTGTTAAGCAGATAATCTTTCACTAATTAAGGCTAGATCTTCAGCAGTTAGTATTTACTATCTTTTATTGAATAATATATTCCTATCTATAAAATGATATTAATTAATTACCTGAAATGAATTTACATTGATGTAGCTTTAATTACATTTGTATCATTTAACTTTTTATATTAAATAAATAATAACTATTGTTTTCATGAATAAATTTATCAATACTTCTTAGATATCTTAGATAGTAATCTTATTTATATTAGGTTTCATTTTTTATTTACTTTATCTTTAAAATTAAAATTCAATTCTATTTATAAATTTATAAAATTATTATTTCCAAATTCAAATCATTAATCTATTATGTGTTTTTTATTTCTATTTAGCAATTAAATAAGCTGAATTTCAGAAGATTAAAAGGTAATTAATATATTAAGGAAATTTAGTAATATTATTATTTCCAAATTCAAAACACTAATAATTATTTGTTTTTATTTTTATTTAGCAATAAAATAAGCTGAATTTCAGTCAATTAAAAGGTAATTATTATTAGCTTTTTCTAAAAGTGCTGCTTTTTAATTCAAATCATAATAACTAAGTAAAAAGTGTTTAAAAGTATTTTTAAATTTTTGAAACAAATTCTTATTTTTAAGTCATTTAGATTGATATAAGTTCGCATTATTGTTTACTACTTAAAAAATATTTATACATTATTTATACTTTGCCTCTGTCGCATAAGAAAGTTTAAATATAATAAAGGGTGTAATTTTTCTTTAATAAAACAATATAAAAATTTATAATTAGAGGAAAATACTAATAGACAATAAACTATATTATTTAAATATTCATTATATTTTTAGAAATAATTTTTTTAACAGATCTAACTATTCATTGTAAATTCGAATTATAATAGCTAGATCAGAGTCTATAAAATTTCATAAAATAACTTGTTTAGAATCGAAATTATAACAATAATTATAATAAAAGTAACTATATTAATAAAAATAATTAATATTAATAAACTTAAATAGTTTTTTTATTTCAATTGTGAGATCAAATAAAAACTTTTAATTTAAAAATTGTGATAGTAAAAAATATGGGAGTTAACTTTTGATCAAACTGAAAAATGAAATAAATCAGAGTAAATAATAATCATTTAATAATGTTTGTACTTTGATTGTTATGGTAATAAGTTATTCATTTAAAATATAATTTAATTTTATTTTAAATGTGAAAACTTCATTCTATTGCATTATTTTTTCGTTTTTAAGCAATATTTTATAAAGAGTTGGTGGGTGTTATTAATTTATGGAAATTAAATCAATCTATTCATTTAGGATTTAATTTACTTCAAACATTTATACTATAAATTAATATCAGAAAATAATAAGAATCTTATTATTTGAATAATAATTATTGACATAAACTAATAAGTAAGGCACAGTAAGAATAAAGAATGTAGGAAAAATATATGATAAAGAAAATTATCAAACCTTTTGATCTATTGGCATGTTTGTTTTTAATCTAGCTAGCAGCAATTTGTGTATTTTGGTATGGTATTGTACCTGTTTCTGATATGATTGAAGGCCATCAAAGCAATACAGCAAATCCCTACTTATCTGAAATGAATTTTAAAGATGATTTACAAAAAAGTTACTACGAAGAATCATGGTTTCCTAAATAAACAGATAAAGCTATCTTTATGGTATTTTCTGATTTCGGTTTTAATGATTTAGTAGATTGCTCTGAAGAGGAATCTCCTATTTGTCAGCACTTCAATTAAAACACTGAACCATTTAGATTCTAAAACAATCATTTGTCTGAATTCTATAAGCGAGAGGCTAACAAAATTCTACTTATTTAAGCAAATTCAGATTTACCTTTGATTAAAGAATGGAGACTTTAATCATTGCTCTCTTCAAATTATATTGGCTATGAAGATTATTTATCCAAAATATTTAAAAATAAGTTAGATTATGATACTATTATGTACTAATCAAATAGGTAAAAATATGTTCATTATTTTAAGAAGATATGATAATATAAAGTTAGTAATAATAAATAATAAAAGTATATTTATTGAAACCTTATTTTTAATAATAAGCAACTATTTATCTATATCCATCAATAATTTAGCAATAATTATTATGATAGGTTATCAGAATAAATTCTTAAAATTACTTTCAATCATTTTCTAATTATCCAAAATTTTAGTATACACCTGAAATGTACAAAAATTATTAACATCATATTTTTATCTAAATTTTAAAATTATTTCCTTTTAAAATACACTTCTAATTTGAGGAAAGGGATAAAAAAATTATTGATAATGAAGAAATAAATTAATATATTATTAATTAATATAATTTTTTATAATTAAGAATTAATAATTAGACCTATTTGGTGTCTGATTATAATGATGAATTGATTCACAATCTGAATGAAGATCACTATAATAACTTATATTTTAAAGAAGATATTAACTCTACTTAGTAACTTTTAGATCTTTAAAAGAATATAGATAAAGAGTTCATCTTTTTCTACAAAAGATTAAACGAAACCTTCCTATAGCTTTAACAAGTAGAAATAAAAACTGAATCAAATAAGGATTAAATATTTTAGAATTATTTTGATGAAAATATTTAAATTTTACTTGAAGCTTTTGGTTAATGTAAGACTCTTCCTTAGCATTTAACAGTAATAGGTATGGGATAATATGGTTATATTTCTGATTCTGAAGAGAATTTAGAAACTTATGTAAGATAATAACAAGGATTTGCTTTAGGTTATGATCGTAGAGGATTCATTTAGAAATAATTTGAAAATATTTATAATTAGAACTACCCAAATGAAATTAGCTCTATTGATGTTTCTGCAACTATTAGTATGTTGATGGGCTAACCTCTTCCTAAAAATAATTTAGGCATCTTAATACCTAAATTCTTTTTGGATATAAATGAAGTAGATAATTATATTATTGCAAATAACTTCTATACAAACTTAAGGTAAGTAGAAGATTACTTAAGAGAGTTATAATCATAGAAAAAGGAATTATCCTTTGCAGAGTTAGATGGTATTGAGGAACTATCTATTTTAGCCAAAGAGAATTATAAGAAACTATTCAAAAATCACAATATTCTACTAGATCACAACTTAAATGAATTCATTTATAGTGCCATTAACTACATTAAGGAGGTAAAGTCAGCTATTAAGTAAGAATTAATTACTCCTAACGAAAATCTCATGAATTTCTCTATTTTAATTGCACTTTTTAATATAGTTCTTTTAGTCATTGGCTGTGTGTTAATGAATCATTATTAGAGAAGAATTAACTAATCATTACAGTATAAAGAATTTGGTTGTATCGAAAATACAGTTATTTTAATTGGATTCTTAGTATTAGCTATATGTTCATTTTAATTTACACACAGAGGGTTTTCTAAATTGTTGATTTTAGTTTTTGGTTTACTTTAAATGGCTATTCTTTATTCATTCTTCTAAGTTTCATTTGATACTTAGTCTTAAATTCTACCTTAGATGAAAAATATGATACATATCATTGTTCAAAACTTTACTTCATAGAATGTTAGTAGCTTAATTGACATTTTTATCTTCTCATCATCTCTTATCTTGGCTATTTATTCCTAATCATCAAAGAGCAGTATCCTCAATTATAATAACTACATTTTACTTTTCATACTTACCATTTCTCTTGTTTACTTCAGCTATATCATCATTTCAAAATTGATGAAAGGCTAAGTAAGTTATCTCACTGGATCAAATACTAAAAGTCTTATTGTTAGTTTGATTATATTCTTCTCATCATTTTACCTCACTTTCTATTTCAATCCTACTAAAGAGTTCTAAAATTCTTCACTCTTCTTCTAGGATATAAGTGATATTATGCTTAATGACTCCTTCATCATGCTCTTTACATCTGTTTTGTTTATTATTTAGTTCTCCTTTATTACGACGAAAACTATTTAGAATATAAACTAATCAATAACAAAAGGCTCTAAGTTTATCTTCATAGTTTTGTAAGTATTATAAATCTTATTAACCTTAGGATATTTCTTATGTTTCTTTAGATAAAATAATAAAAATGAATAAGATGATGAGTAATCATTAGGAGGTAATTTACAGAATTGGTTTTGCTACATTATGTACCCAACATTTATTACTTCTTGTCTATTTTAGTAGTTCTTCCTTAAATAAGGATAAGGTGTTGTTTGGAATTACACAGCTTTCTCTATTAATCTTATTTTGTTTACAATGACAAGCTTAGATAAATACTCATTCCCTGTTGTTATCCTTTTCCTAGTATCCTTAATTTCATTTGGAAATATAGTCTTGAATAAGAAATAGATTTGTTATCATTCAAAATACCCTATTTTATTTTTACTTTCTCTTTCTTTCTTCTATTCCTCTGGGCACTCTCAATAATTAGATGAGTTATTTTAACCTTTCTTAGTAGAGAATAGCCCTTATAATTTAGATAGCTTTGGTTTTCTTATGAGAGTTTCATTAAATATCCTTGCAGGATTCTCTTATGTTTGTATTTTGCTTCCTTACTTTTACATAATTGATTCAATTCAAACTTAATCAGCATCACAAGAATTAACTAATTCTACTAAGATGTCATTTATTGAATTCATCTTTAATTGTTCATTATTTGCATCCTAGAATTCTTTCTAAATTCTAGAAATGGAATAGATTATGAGTTCTTAAGGAAGTTCCTAAATGTAATCGGAAGAGTTTACATCTCCATAGGGCTCTCCTACTAATATAAGAAAAAATAATCCTCAAAACAGCCTTAAAAGTAGTAATCATTTATTATCAAGCTCTTCAATTCTAAAATTATAATTTCCTCTTATGATGTCGATTTTAACTCTCCTATTTAATTGCTAGAGTAGTCCAGAAAGTGTTTTGACTCATTCATATTTTATACCTGAGTTATTTGCTTATGGTATAATTTATTTCTCTTTGAATATAATATATTTCATATAAAATAAGATTGCTAAATACGATACTATTTTGCTTAGAGAATATAAAGTTTAATGAATAAAATATAATCACTATATTATTCTATAGATTTTCGTCTTAATTTACTAATTGTTACTCCAATTTGTATTTCTATTTTTTAATATTCTATTTTTACTTTTTTAATAAATTATCTATCATTGTGTGTTCTAATCCAAAATTTAATATATTTTGGTTTTTTTATCAGCCTATTTGTAATATTATTGTAAAGTAATTTAACTATTTAATTTATTTATTAAAGCCGTTTCAATCATTCACAGATGTAAAAATCAATAGTTAAACGTTAAGTAAACAAAACAGAAATAGAAAGTTGTTACTAATTATTATTTCTTTGATCTTAGCTAAAGTTTTAAATTTGATAGATTAAGAAATCTTTTGTTGAAAGGTTTATTATTTTTAAATGAAAATGCAATTATTTTTTTAATTTTCTCTTTGAAAAATCTAGCAATAAAATGTAACGAGTATTAGAATTAAAAATTAAGTTTCAAATAAATAAAATATTATTATTTTAAATAATTGTTTCGATTTGCGTTAGAAAAGTATTAATTTCATACATTAATTTAAAATATAATAATATTTTAGAATAATATAAATAAACTTAACTACTATTCGAGAGTGATTTAAAAAAGAAATGTAGAACTACAACAAGTAAAAATAACTAAAATATTATTATTTTAAATGTAACAAGATAAATTATAAATTATGTAGATACTTTAATATTACACATAATTTGTACCCTGCTGTTAATTTATTTAAATTTTTTGATCAGAAAATAATCAATACTTATGATCAATAAATTCTAGCATTTATAATATTCCTTTAATATAAAAATTAATACAAATTAAAATTTATATCATATTGAAATAAAGATCAATTGATTCCTGACTTGATTTAATTATTTTCAAATATTTAATCCATAGATGGACATTTCAATTATTGAAATTGTAATGCTTATAAGTTAATATGATGAGATGTATAGATATTAATTTTGAAGTTAGTTAAAAAAAAAACAATAAATACACAAGAATATAGAGATATAAATCATTTTGTAAATAAGAAAAAAGCAAATTTTAATTGAAGACTAGTTATTATCATTTTATAAATAAGCAAAATAGTTAAGAGAAAAAGAAAATAAATTATGGGGTTAAAACTGCAATTCATTTAATTGGATTAAATCGTTAAAGGTGGAATAACCTTCTTCTTAGCTTTGAATTTATATTGCTCCTACTTATTCATTTAAAATGGATTATTCTTTAAAGTATCTTAGTCTCACCCATTAATTATTACTTAAATAGTTTTCTATGTTACTATAGCTCTTTATTATATAGCTTTAAAAAAGAAAAAGATAGTAGTAGGATTATTTGCTATTCTTTTTAGCATTATTTCGTATTGCATCCTAGAAATAGCTAAGAAAGCCATAATTTAATTTTTTGATCCTACAAAGAGCTGCGAAGGCTTGGTATAAGCAAACCCAGTATATGAGTTATTCATTGATAGAAATTTTGACTATTACTTCGATTAGACATCATCAATCCTTTGTTCACATCAATGCCCATGCAAATGGATGAATAAAACAGAAATATACAACAATAATCCCAAAAGATTTAATATTAATAAATATGATGGTGCAAAATCCGCTTATGAATGCCCTAATTTTTTATCCGATATAGAGATGTAAGCTTAAAAAATAAAGTATCTGAAAGAGATGATCTAACTAGAAGTAACTGGCTGTTCAGGTTATTGCACAAAAAAAGACTTCTATTCTATCACTGATATTAATATGGGAACTCCTAAAAAAACTTGCTTTGATGTTAATAGAGGTATTTAAAAAAGATCTCATAGATTATTGTTCATGTCAATCTATTCAATTTCATTACTTATGCTCATACTAGTACCTTCAACTTGTTACCTTATATTTTAATTTTATAAAGAGAAAATACTGTAAGCAAACAATTTAGGATAAATATAAAAGGAATTTTAAATAATCTCTTCTTAAAATAATCTGAATACTATAGAAAGTTAAGCTAATATTAACTAAAACATAAAAGATGTTAAAAAAATAGCGTGTGCATAAAAAAACAGTAATCAAATGCTAGAAATATAAAGAATAACTTCATATAAAATAAATCCATAATATAAAGATAAGGATTATTTAGATCCGATTAATAAGCTATAAATTAATCCAATAGAAAAAAATAACAAAAGAGATTGATTGATTGATTGACCATCCTAAAAAAATTAATTAGTTTACTATTAGAATTGTAAACCTCTTTAATTATTCAAAAAGCTAAAGATTTGTATCTTAATTGAACCCCCGGACCTATATAAATATGATTGAATAAATATACATAAATTTTGTTAATTTAATAATCTGTTAATCGTAATCCTTAAAAGTAATATTTCTTCATATGTAAGCACTTTTTTTCATATTTTGATTAACAAAAATTTAATTTACTTCATAATCTCATTAAATTTTTTTGTTAAATTAGGATCAACTAATTTAAAAATATGAATTGATTTTTTAAGTAATTTTCTTATATTTTGTATGTTTATTTTTCCTTTACATGTTGCTAATTTCAAAATTATCATTTGGATATATTGAAAATTAATTATGTTGAAAAAAATATAAAATTGAAAAATTAGATTAATTATTCTAATCTTTACTCAAATATTAATTAATATTAACTAAAAAATTATTTTTATTTATATGAATTTAAATATTTCATAAATAAATATTAAAATTATCCTATTATTCATACCAAATAAAAGATGAAAATATAAATATTTACATAATAAAATTACAATATAATCAGTTAATAAATTAAAATATTATAATCAAATCTGTTTCAAATTAAATTTTTACAATAATTAATGAATGCTAGAAAATTTTTATCAAGAAATTGCAGAATTATAATATTTATATTAACTATCAAACCTTTATTTAATGGAGTATTTTTATATTAATAAAATAATTCTTTTTATAATAAATTTTATAAGTTAGAAGTATTAAATTAAATTAATAGTTAATATTTCTTAAAATTAATTATTTTTAATTGAAGTTTAGATATTTATATCTTTTAATCAATTAAAATTAATAATTGTTGATTTAAATAGATATAAATTTCATATATTATTACAAAAAATATTTTTTTAATCTACCTAAAAGAATACTTATATAAATATTGCTTAAATGCTTAAAAGTATTTTACATAATATTAAATGTTTTAGTGCAAATAAGTAAATGATTGTTTAAGAGGGAAAAATAATAAATAATGCAGAACATCTAAGCATCTGATAAGATATACAAAAATTCTATCAAATTATATATTTAAAAAATAAGTTCTTACTTACTACATATTAAAAATTAAAAAGAAGATTAAATATTGATAGAAGATGGATAAATAAGATTTATTTACTTAACTTTGTTGCATTAATTGCTAAAAATTAAGCGAAAATCCCCAAGTTACATCATGTTGTAATTCAGTTGTCTGTTCTGATTGCAAAAGCTTAGTCTAAGTTAATATTTGCCAAGTTTGCTCCTCGAGAAACTATTAAATATTAAATAATTCCTTTCTTAGTAAATTGTCGAGCTAAGTTAAAGTCCCTTGCAAACATGGATGTGGATATGATGACAGTATAAAATAAATTAAAGATCATGAATCTAAGTGTCCATTAAAAAATTATTAATGCAAATTGTGCTAATTTTCATCCTCTGGAGATGAGTTTTTATGCCATCTTAATAACAAACATTCTTCTGAAATTATGGTAGCATTTTCTTAAGGTGAAGATAACAAAAAAGAAGCATTAGCTGTGGATCCTAATTTAACACAACTAAACAGGTTAAACTTTCCTGCAAGACCAGGGAGTACAGGAAAATATTATTGTGGATAAGATATAGGATTCAAATGTGGATGCTGTTCAGGCTGTGGACCTACAAACGGAGATAATTGCTTGCCTTGCATGATTTTAGATGTAAGAATAAGGAATCTTCCTAAAGGATATCTTGTAAATAAATATGGAGCTACTTCAATAGTGAAAGATAATTTGTTTTCATGTGGAAGATTAATTAATAATAGATCTCGTTGTGGAGAAAATCGCTATTGGTGTGATGGTTGTGATTCACTAACAAGAAATGCAAAAAATTATTTTGATGCTTTTTCTAAATGAAAAAAACAATAATATATCTCTTAGACAGGAAGAAAAACTTTAAACACAACAACTACCATAACAAAAATATTCTGATAAAATTGAATAGAAAATAATTAAAATTTTTCTATTAAAAATGTTTGAAATTATTAATAAAGGCAACAATATTTTTTTATGTTGTTATTAGAAATAATTAATTAGCGTAAATCAATTCTATTTATTTAAATTCTTTAGAAATATATACATTTAGGTTATTTGGTAGAATTTTTAAGAGGCAAGAAATTATTATCATACATTTTAAATGATATTATGGAAGAAGTATTGTTTTTAAATTGAAGAAGATATTAATTAATAGATTAGAAAGGAAGTATTTAAACTCTAAATGGATAACTCTTAATAAATATATTTAATAATTTACAATTAATAATTAAGAATAACCTTTCAATTTTAGTTTTCTTTATCATCTTCAACTTCCATTTTTTTCTTTTTATTGTTTGTTGTATTTTTTTTCTTTAAGGGGATTCTATCAACCTTAGACACACCATCAACAAATGATGTTTTAAATAAGACATTTGCATTCTATAGTAATTATTAAAAAATAACTTAAAAAGGAATTCAAAAGATTATCATTTAAATTATTACCTAATACATACCATCCTTTAAGGAAATAAGAAGGAACTATGAATTTTAGAATCTCTGAGAAATCATGTAACCTGTTAATTAAAATTTAATTCATTGAAATAAAAAAATTATTTGTGTAATCAATATGGTTACCTATATTTTCTGTATGTGATAAATCTAAAGCAGAATCGACTTCATCCAAAATATAGAAGGGAGCAGGCTTATATTTAAGAAGAGCTAAAACGAAAGAAAGAGCAAGAAGTGATCTTTGACCTATTTTATTAAATTTATAATTACTAAATTTACAATAATAAATAAATTTCCTTACCTCCTGATAATTCAGAAAGTGAATTCTTCCAAACGTTATTGAAGGCAACACCAAGTTCAAGACCAGCAGATACATCTTATCCTTCAGGAGGTTAAATACGAGCAGCAGCACCAGGAAGAAGATCAGAGAAAATCTAACCAAAGGTTTGATTAACTTAAAGATAACACTTTTCTAAGGTTTCTTGCTTCTTCTTATCAAGTTCATCCATATTCTTGAAAAGTAAAATCTTATCATTTTCGAGAATTTGACGCTTTTCATTGAGTTATTAATAGTCCTTCTCAACTTTTTCACTCATAGCTTCTACCTTGAAGTTGACCTACTTTTATCTAATTTATTGTTCCTAAACAATATTGTGATATCTTCTCTTCAATTCATTCAAATTGAACTTTGTAAAATCATAGTCTTCACTACCAGTTTGACCGAATAAATCCTTGTCATTACGGATAAACTAATTAATTAATAAAAAAAATATTAGATTTGATTGTTAGAATTAAAATTATTAATTACTTCATTTTCCTTTTCAAGATTATTAAGGTAAAGTTTAATGTCAGTAATTTCTGCATTTATCTTTTTGTTGAATTCTTCAATCTTTCTAACTTCTAATTCGATTTCATCCTTTCTTTGTTTAAGGTTCTTTTCCTTTTCTTCGAGTTCTACTCTTTTACCTTAAATCTTTTATATTTCTAATTCGATTTCTTCTTTTTGTTTCTATTATTTATTATCAATAAAAAATTAAATAAATCGCTTAATTAAATTGCTAATCTGCTTACTTTAAGTGTTTATAAGTCTTATTTCTTTTGATTTAAATCTATATCATTCTTTTTGAGCATCTCCTTTTGATCTTCAATATTTTTGTTTTCTTAAGTTACTTTATCTCTAGATTTTCCAAGATCTTTCTTGTTGTGCTCAATATTAACTTCACAATCAGCAATGTGCCTATTCAAATTTTAAATTTCTTTGTCACTTTCTTCAATTTCTGATTTAAGCTTTTAAATCTTCTTCTTCCATACTTCTTTGGTATCCTTAGATTTAGAAAGGTTAGCTCTTTCATTGTTAAGTTCTTCTAATTAAACTTATGATCTCTTTTCTTGTTCTTGAACACGAGCAAGCATTTCAATATCATCTTGAATTTCTCTTTCAAGTTTATCTTACTATTCTTAAATACCACGTCCAGTGAGATTTCTTAGTTGTTCTGCCAATTTTTCGAATCTAAATTTCTTAGTTGTTAAGTCCTCCTTCAAGCCATTGTAGTAATTCTCTTCCTTCTTGAGGATATTTATATTATCTTAAAGGGAACCCTTGTTATAGACGAGTTCTTCTCTTTCATCCAAAATTTGCTTATATTAAGCATAACGAGCAAGAGTAAGATTCTTATTATCTTGGTAACCACCCTATAAAGTACCTTGAGGATCCAATATATCACCTTCAATAGTGACACATTTCATTCTCATTCTTATGTTTTAATGGAAAGCAATAGCCTTTGCAATATGATGATTAGAAGTAACAATAAAGTTACCAAATACAAAGAGCATACTTCTTTCTAATTATCTATCATATTCTATTAAATCATAAGCAGGATGAGCCCAACCTCCCATATCATTAGCAATTCTTTAAGCTTCATATAAAATAGAATCGTCAATTCTTCTACTAACGATCTTATTGTTAGGAATAAATCTAACATTGAAATTGAAGCAGTTCTTCTTAAGCATTAATTTTGAAGTTTATTCATCTTCAGTAACAATATTAAGCAATTTACCACCTTTGAATTAAAGAATAAGTTTTGTTCAATTTTAAAATAAATAATTATTTAATGATATTTTACCTGCACCAGCTTCTAGGGCTTCATAATATTCAGGAGATTTAACTTTGAATAAAGACACAATTCTACCTTTAACTTTAGATCTATCAAAATTAGCTTCAGGATCTCTAAACTATTATAATAAATAATAATTTTTTACTTTTTAAATATTTTAAATTATTAGAAATAATTCAATTCTTCTATCTTTTTTGATTTATTTTAAAATAAATGATTTTTCTTAAAATTTATGCTTATCTCCTTACACAAAATATGAAATTATTTTTACTTGAAGCTTGAAGATCCAGTTACCATTTTAATTTAAGATGTTTTCAATGTTGTGGGATAATTTCATGATTTGTGAATCAAGATTATGTCTTTCCGACTCTCTAGCTCTAAGTTCATTGACATTGAAGTTACTGTCTAAATTATTTCACAAATTGATATTATTTTAACAAAATTCAACATTCATATTTATAATTATTTACTATCAATTTCTTCTTCAACTTATCTTATTTCCTTTTCTAGTAATTCTACCTTTTTGCTAAGAGTTTCACGTTCTCTTTAAGCACTTTCAAGATTTTCCTTTTGATTTTTGATGATCTTTTACTTTGATTTTATTGAGTTTTCTAACTTATCTATTTCATTTTTAAAGTTTCTCAATTTATTTTTAGTAAAATTAATCTGTTCGTCAACTTATTCCTTGGCAGCATCTATGTTTCCAGAATCATTCTTAGAAAGTCTATTGACTTCATTAAGATTTTCCTTCTTTTGATCATATTCTGCCTAAAGATCAATTAATTGCTATCTTGAAAACTCCAAATCCTTTTCGAATTTTAAAATATTTTCCTCACATAGACGAGCCTTATTTTCTTGCTTTTTTAATTCCTATAATGACTAAATTTAATGCTTTTTGATAATTTCACGGTCTTTTTCTTACTTTAAAAGAGCATCTTCTAAATTTTTAAATGCACTTTCAATACGAGAAAGGGTTTTGTCCTTTTCAGCATCTTGCTTTCTACCGTGATTTTTCATTTCATCAATGACAACTTAGTAATCACTAGTAATCTTAGAAAGTTCTCTTTGGGAATGAGAAAGAATAGTTGTTTTAGATTCGATTTCTTTCATTCTTTCCCTTAAGAGAGTGCTCTTATTATAATATTCATATGCCTTGAGCTTTCTATCCATCTTATTAATTTCTACTTCACTACTCTTCCAAATTAAATATTACTCCTTTTCTTCTTTTAATTTTCTCATCTTAGGTTAAATATC
This sequence comes from Tetrahymena borealis, assembly GCA_000260095.1. NCBI lineage: Eukaryota > Ciliophora > Oligohymenophorea > Hymenostomatida > Tetrahymenidae > Tetrahymena > Tetrahymena borealis. Next base: position 305,828 of record JH651232.1, on the reverse strand, counting down.
AGTATCTATTAAATCATTAATTTCCTTTACTTTTTCTTCCTTTTTCTAGATAATCTTTTCACTTTCTCTTTTCTTTTCATTATAAAGTGCAGTACCTGCAGTTTCTTCAAGCATAGAGATAAGTTCCTAAGGCTTCAAGTTAATAATCTTAGTAATTCTACCTTAAGCAACAAGGAAATGAGGATTATCAATATTTAATTGAACACTTCTGAACATATTCTTAACTTAATTTTAAGTTAATTTAGTACCATTAACGAAATACTTGCTCTTCTCTTATTGAACCTAGTTAATTGAAATAATTTAATTCATTTAATCAATAATTATATTTCTATTATTGCATAATTCTTTGTTAATAGAGATCAGTAATGTATAGATTTTTTAAAAAAAGACATACTTATCTAGTAACTGAAATGGTATCATAAGATTCATAGCCAAGAGGGGATTGCTCCTTATTGGTATTATCGAATATAACTGTAACTTCTGCCTTTGTAATACCGGCGTGACCTTACTTATAAACTAATTCTTGAACCTTCTTAACTCTTAACTATAATAATTAACAAAATAATTTTATCAATAAATAGAATAAGTTCTCATTTTTATCTAAATAAAAATGATAGATAAGATAGTATTGCTAAAAGATTTTCTTACAAGTTCCCAATCTTTATTCAAACCAAGTACGAAAAGGATAGAGTCCAAAATATTAGATTTACCAGAACCATTAAAACCAGTAATGGCATTAAACTATGTATCGAAACCTTTAATGACAGTACGAGTTGCGTAACTCTTAAAACCCTCAATAATAATTTCTTTAATATACATTTCTCTTCTTAAATTTTTTAAAACTATTTAATATAAAATAATTTCTTATCATCATTTTGCGTTTCTCATTTTTAAAATAATGTACCTTAGTGCTTGCTATTAACTCTTTTATTATCAGAGAAGAGATTTTATTTTTTTAGATTTAATTAGAGTGATTCTATCTTGTTTTCCCTCCTTTTTTATTAATTTATAAGATTTGATAAATAATAAGGAAAAATAAATGTTTTTTGATTTTGATTTTTTGATCAATTCTTCTAAATTAAAATATTGAGCGCTATTTAAAAGATTTGAAAAGTATAAAGGCTTATTTATCTATCAATCATTTATTATAAATTTGATATATATAAAACGATTAGCATAGCAATAATAGCATTCAAATTCTACTCAACACAACTTTATATAATTTTCATAAGTGTAATATATAGTATCTATTTTATTTATCATTCATTATATTTCATCCATTTTTACTATTTTCATAATTCTGGTTATAAAATCTTGCTTTTTGTATAATTAATAACTAAGATAGGATTAAATCTAAATGATATCTTATAATCTAACTTAGAAAAATTTGCAAACTTTATATATATAAATTTCTTTGAAAACAAATAAATAAATATATAATTTTCATTTTTCTTTTTTATAATTATAATTTAACTATTTTAAATAAGTTTTAGAAAATATTTCCAAAGTCAAATACATGCAATTTACTATTAATAATATTCAATTAAATAATTGATTTTATAATTATTATTTTTTTAAGCAAATATAAATCTATGGTTTAAATAATAATCTAAAAGAATATTTAAATTTTAAATAATTTATTTTATTTGTTAAACTAAATTTAGAATTGGAGAACATTTTGGAATAATTAATAAATTTACATAAAATTATACAATATTTTATATTTATTATCAAATTATAAGGAGATATGTATGATTTATTCATTACACAAAAAGTTATGAAAACTTAATTTTTTGAATCTGAAGTAAAAGAAAATTAATTGAGTGATAAAGAAGTAGATTTAAGTTAATTAATATTTTTGTTAAATTTTATTTATAATTTTATTATCAGATTAACTTTACTTTGGCTGTATGTGACTAAATAGGCATGATCAATAGAGAAAATATAGATAATAATTATTAAGTTAATGAATGCTTTTATACTTTAATCACATTCACAAACAGTAACATTTTTGAAATAAAATTTTTGTAATTAAAATTTTTGCGTAAGAATACATAAAATAATTAATCAAATAAGTTTATCATTCATATTAATAGAATATTAGTTAAATAGTTAATAATAGCATTTAGGGAAGTTAAAATAAAATATAAGAATAATTATAATTAGAGAATACTATTACTTTAGAGATGTAAGACATTTACTATAGGTAAGAATAAGCTGTAGCTTTAGCATTGAGATAAGAAAAAAAAATGAAAAAAGAGTCTCTTTATGATTCATCTAACGATAAAAATGATTTAGTTCTAGCAGAGGTTGATCACGATTTAGGAATGTAGGGTCTCAAAAAAATAAATCAATCATATTACTCTGTAAAGAATCTTCATAAAAGTAAAGAGAGGTCTACACCTAAAATGTCTTAGGTAGAGATGCTATTTGACAATGTAAAGAAGTCAAATTAACATGATGGTTTCTTCCTCTTTAAAGAAAGCCAAAAGCTCTAACAAATTATTTCTAGCGGCTAACTACCACCTAGTGCCAGTGGAAGTACTAAGAAGCTAAAATCAAAGCAAGGATCAGTGAGTTAACTTTCAAGAAATACTTTCAGCAACTTACCTCAAAATTGTGAATAAATTCAATAGGATTCTAGTTTTTAAGGAAGTTAAAATAACTTAATCCTAACACTTGAAAGGGAGTTGAATGAAGCAACATTAAAGTTTAGCGAAAATAATGAAATGACATTTGCTCAGTTAGGAGGATTTCTCAACCAAATAAATGTTTTGTAGCATATTAAATATGATGAAAGCTCGAAGCTTTCTAATGAAGAAGAGATAATAAATTCTTAATAGCTTAACAGCTCTTTTAGTGGTGAAATGTAATTAATTTACTTTAGCATTATATTTTATAATATTTATTTTACATTTCCTAATTATTTGTATATCTTTCTTTACAGGAGACTTCATGAACTCTTTTGGGAAGTTATGAGCTATAAAAATAACAATGAAAATGATAGCGGTCAAAAAATATCTGCAGAACTTGTCTTCAATGTGACTCACTTCCTCCTCAATTAAGACAAGAGAGAATCATCACCTCTTTCACTGAAGGATAACATTCTTATTTTGCTCTAAAGTGTTAAAAACTCTTCAAAGTAAGAAAATATCTACTAAACAATGTTTTTAATTTTAAGGAATAAATTGTGGCCAATACATTATTGATTTTATTTACAATAATTTCCATAATTCAGGATATTACAAATTATATTTCAAGCTCTGCATTCCTTCTATATTTATCATTTCTAATTTTAATTATTCATTGATCCCAATTTTGAAGCTTTTTATTAATATTAATCTCCTTTAGGTTTATTATTATGAGTGAGTTAAAATAATTTTTACTCAGCCATTTTTTATTAATAGTTCAAATAAAAAATAAAAGAATTTAAAAACAAAACATACAATAATTTAATCAATTTTAAATCAAATATTGTTATCATTTTTCATTTTTAAAATAATAGTTAAAATTCAGAAGAAAAGTGCTAGTAATTTCCAGATTCAATTATTGATGATTTTTTATAAGCTTGGGAAAATTTAGTGACACCAATTAGGACTGAATAGATAGTTAATGATTTAACATCATCTAAAAAGGGAAGGAAGAGGAAGGTATCTTTTTCTAAGGGTGAAAATCCTAGTCTTCCTCCCTTTAATTCGAATTCAAAGATCCCCAAAGGAGAGAAGAAAGAATACACAAGCATTTTTAATTCAGGTTCCAACTAGAATATTGCATAAAATGATAATAATTTTGTTGAAAATTCTTTTAATTCTGTGGATATAAAAGGTACTTGCGTAAGAGTACGTTCTTAGTCTTCATCTTCTTCATCTGTAAATAAGAATAAATAATTATCTCTGAAGAAAGAATAGGAAAATGCAGAATAAAATATCTCTAATATGATTAACAGAATCAAGAGATACTCTGATTAAGTACCTAGAAATACTAATAATAGTAATCAAAATATCAACAATATGACTGCAATGACAGTTTTTGAAGTACCTTAAAGAAGGTTAACTTCTCAAAGTGATCAAAGAGAAAAATTGTGCTAATCTGATTAAACATTTGCTTATTAAACAAATAAATTTAGTTCCTTAATTCCTCCTGATGATAATGCAACTGTTTAATCATGGCCCAATTACCTTTTTAAGTAATAACATTCTCAATCATCATAAAATATAAATACCATTACAACTTAAGATAAACACAATTCATTTAATTAGCATATCCTAAATTACCCTTCACTATAGTATTAAAATTAAGGAGTTATTTAGTCAAATTAAGGTATCATTTAATCAATAAAAATTACTTAAGTAAATAGAGACCAATTTGATTAATTACAATCTAATGCTCCTGAGTTACTCTTTTAGAAAGAAGTAACTTTTGGAGAGTAAAAACAAGATTCAAGATATCTATCTCCTTAAGATATTTTAAAAAGAAAGAAAGTTAGTAAATTATAATATGAAGTTAATAATATGGTTACTCCAAAGAAAAAATCAAATAAAAAAATATCGTAGACCTTAACTGAATCTGAAGGAAGAAGTCTGTCACCCACAAAAACAAAAGAAGAGATGAGGTTAATAAACTTAATGAAAGAACATGAATAATGGAAATAAGAAATAATAAAAAAGTGGATACTAGATAAAGAAGATAGAGAATTTGAAAAGTAAAAAGACGAATGTACTTTCAAGCCTAATTTGGATTTAAGCAAGAAGTTCAATGAAAGTTTGAAAAAGAATACTCAAAATAATTGTGATGTAATTTCTAGACTTTATGATTATTAAACACCTAAGAAGAGAGAAATGATTTAATATTAACACCTTATTGAAAAGGAATGTGTTTAATTAGGAGAATGCACATTTAAACCAACTACAAATAGTAATACTAAATAATATTAACACATTTCTTCCAAAATATCTCACTCTCCTATTTCTGCTTCTCCATCCTAATAATAATCTGCCAAAAAATATGGATAAACTTAAAACTCTAACAATTTATCAGATGCTGGAGGCTAATGTATTAAAGGCTTTGGATAAGCTGTTGATAGAATGAAGCGAGGATATGAGAAAACTTAAGATATAAAAGTACGTCGGGAGAAAATCAGAACAGGAACTCTTTATGAAATAAATAAAAATAAATAATTTAACCCTCCTTCAATGCTATTAAGAGAGTAACCAAAACATGCTCCCTTTTACTATGCTACAATTACATTAAACAATGGAAAATAAGGGAAAGTATCGCTCAGTGAAGATGATGACCCTATTCAAATAGCTTAAAATTTCTCAAGAGCCTTTCAATTAAATAAAGATATGACAGAGAAATTAAAAGTTAATTTAGTAGAACAATATAAAAACCACATTGTTAGGCTGATTGGAGGTCAAATTTGAATTTATTATAATCTATATTTATAGAGTTAAGTATGTTTGTTTGTTTATTAATATTAGTAGTTGTTTAATTATTTTCTGAAGTAGAAATGAATCATATATATAATATAAATCCTTTCTACTTGCTTACTAATAATTTAATCAATCAACTTCATTTGTATTTATTTATTTTTAATTTTCTTCTCTTTGATAAACATAACAAAAATTGGTTAGAAAAATATCTAGAAAATATATTTGAGTATTTCTGCTTCTTAGTATTATCTATTAACATAATAGTTTTCGATTAATTATAGATAATTGAATTATTTAGTTATTGTTCCCTATTACAAAATGAAATGATTAAATTGAAGATATGAAAGTGGAGAACAGAAATAAAAATAGAAGAGAAAAAAGTAGTAATTAGTAAATCAAGTGTTTAAATCAAGTTATACAAAACATGTTTCATATGAATAGATAATTTTAGGAAACAAAAAAAGTAATAAAATTAAATTATAACATTATCTCTAACCTAATTAAAAAGAAGATATATCCTTTTGGCAAAAATAATTCTATATTTTTTCCTTTTTTTCGAAAAGGATTATTTTTTCCTTCTAATTAATTTTCAATTAGTACTAGAGTATTTGCTGCCAAATATTTTTTGCATATTATTGGTATAATTTATGAATTATTTCATAGTCTAACCTGAATGGCTGCTAGAGGAGGCGATTTAATTAAAGAGAGACTAAGCCCCACAAGAAAAGACACCTTAACCAACTTTACTAAATTTAGAACTATTACAGAGATTTTGACAGTTAGCAAGCTCATTAAGATATCCTGTAACATTTTAGGTGTTAGAATATTTGCTCATTTTCAAAATATCCATGGTTTTCTAAATGGAAATGTTTGCCTTCTCGTAATTTCCTTACTCTGCTTCAGTTTATCCTTATTCAATAGTTTAGGCACTCAAAACTCTATAGTAATTGACTATAACTTCACCATCTTCTTCTAATTCTTTTCCTTCCATCTAATTCTTTAACAATTGTAATTAGAATATCTTCTCCTTCTTCATTTACTCATTTACAGCTACTGAAGAGGCAGTCATCTCTGCTTAAATGAATTTGAAAGTAGAATTTTCGTCAGTTAAAGCTGCTTCTACTTATTCATCAAAGGGATCTGCTTCCATCTCAAAAACGAAATCTTTACTTACTCCAGAAAGTATGCTAATAAGGTTAATCTCATACTAAGTTTCACTGATTTTCTTCCAATTGTCACCGAAAGTTTTAGACACTCTAAAATTCTTAAAAACTGATTCAAGAGGAGTGAAATTAACTACTACCTTGATATTCTAAGCAACCGTAGAGATCATTCCTGCAAAAATGTTTACAAAAGCCGAATCTAAGAATTAAATATCCTACATGAAGTTGAATGATCCATTTCTCAAATCACTAATGGTTCTAAGAAGCTTAGGGTCATGATCTGTGCCAAATCCAATTGTTTCAATCTAGTAAGCTTCATCTATTTTATATTTTTCAATACATGCTTTCACTCCATTGTAGGCGCTACTATCTTATCCATCAGATAATAATAAGATACTTGTGACATTATTTTTAAATTTTCTAGACTTAATTGCATGAAGTGCATGGTTAACACCTTCACTAATTGTAGTGCCTCCATCTGGTAATATTTCATCTATTATTTCTATCAATTTCTATTTATTTTCATCAGTAACTCTAGTGAAAGTGTTGCTTCTCATTCCTGAAGTGTTGAAGCAAATAATACAAATTCTATCCTAAGGAGACATGAGATGGAGGATCTTTTTGAGAGTAGTCTTTACTAATTCTATCTTATCTCCAGCCATAGAGCCTGATTTGTCAATTAAGCATACCAAATCTACTGTTTACCTACCAAGGTTTTAGAGATGCTCATGATGCTTTAAAAGTTATTCATAATCGAGATCATTTGTTCTAATTGTGATCATTCCTGGCATTTAAAATGTTTCATTAGGCTTGATAACTGCTTGTTTAAATCTACAGCGAATATCTAATTCTAGATTATCACTTAATTTGTACTCATAGTCTTGAATACCCATCTTTGCTTCAATTCCTGACTCTGTTATTTCATCATCTCCATACTCTTCATGAATATCGCACAATTATTACTTTTAGAATGTGGAACTGATATAGCTAGTATTTTAATTAACTGGAGTTGGTAAGAAAACAAAATTTCCATCTTAGCCATTTTGTTTTGCTTAAAAATACTGCATCATTAGCTAAATCTATTGAGGGTTGACAACTGATTATGTAGCCAATCTTAAAAACTCTTCCTCTGTCATGTTAATAACCTATGGTTATGGTTGTTATTATTGATTTGATTAATCTTGTTGCTAAGATTAATCCTATTATTAAGATTAATCTTACTGTTATTATTAATCTTATGGTTCGTTTTGTTGTTCCATCCTTTCTAGAATTAAGTTATTTGTTATTTGCTTTCTTTTTTTATTTCCTTCTTTATTGATTTATAATTTATTAGATATAAAACACAAATTACACGAAAAATTCCTTTATATATGAGTTATTAGAATAATCTTAAGATTCCCATATTATTAAAATATCTGCTCAGCTTACCACTAAATATAGTAATGATTAATTTTGAATTTGTAATGTAATTTTAAGAATAGGCTTTTCATAGCTTCTTAGTTTCTATTGATGCAAAATAAAATAAAACTAATATTTGCTTATTAAAATTGCAAAATTACACACACTATCATTTAGAGAATGAATAGATTATTTTTTATGAAATATTACAATTAAATTATATTATTTTCAAATATTTCATCTATTTTAAATTCAATGAACTAAACTTTCTTAAAAAAATTAGTAATATTTGCCTTAACTTTATTAAACTCGCAAGTAGAATAATTTTTCGAGTTATCAAGGTTTTCATTAATTGTTTTATTTAGTATTTTTAAAATTTTTTAATTTTTCGAGGAACGAGGTAAGTATAAAATGAAATTTATTTAATTTTTTAAAAAATAGTGAAAAATCAAGGAATAAAAAATGGATTACTTTTCTTTAACCACTATATGTTCCCCCCCCCCCAATTTTCATTAGTTTTATCTTTAAATACAATTTAAGCTCACCATTTTGAATCGATTTTATTTTTGAAATATCTTTATTTAATTTTAGAATTTAACAAAGGTTAGAAGATAAAGGAATTATTCCTAATTTAAAGATTTTATTCTCAAAAAAAATATTGTTCAAAATTTAATTGAATAAGAAGAATTAATTATTTTTTTTTTTCATAACGCAATTAAATCTTTTAGTAATTTCAGTTAGCCTATTAATTTATTAATGAATTATTACAATCTAGTAATAGTAAACTATATTTTAATTTTGTAAATATGTTAGACTTGTTAAAATTTAAAAGTAATTCATCATTTACAGATTCATTCTATTTTATCAAGTTTATCAAATAACAGATGTACAGTTTTAAAAATAAAAAGTAGTTTTGTGTATTAAATAATAGAAAATATTTTCAAATTCTAAATCAATAATAAATTAGATAAATTAAAAATAAGTAATACATAAAATAAAAAAATAGATCTATGAGAATATCTTCAACTTTAATTGCTTCCCTCTTAGTTGTATCAGTTTTTAGTGCTTGTGACAATCCTTAATCAGCTTGTGTTGCTGATTGTGCTACTGATGGTTGGATTAGACCTACTAACACTCCAGATACTTCTCCATGCATTGCCCCTACTGATTGCACAATTGGCTCTAAATGTAACTCATCTGATGCTGCTAACTACAAAAAAGCTTGTACTTTGATTGGTTACACTAATAACAGTGGTGCTTGCGTTGCTCCTACCTCTTAAAACTGTCCTTAATCAACTTGCTAGCTCCCTTAAGCTTATTGTAGAACCAATTTTGGTTATCTTAAAAATAGTTCTGACAATACTTGTGTTGCTCCTAAGGATACTGATTGCAAAGGTACAAACAATGGCCTTTGTTCAGCTTCTACAAGCATTTGCACTACTTCATTTGGATATATAAAGTCAACTACCACTAATGATTGTGTTGTTCCCACTGGTAGTGATTGCATAAAATCAGGTGCTTCTTTGTGTGCTACTTCTACTCAATATTGCTCATCTAACCTCGGTTATTTGAAGGCTACTTAAGGTGTTGACTGTGTTACTCCTACTGCTACTGATTGTGTTAAGGTTGGTAACAATCTCTGCACTGCTGCTTCTCAATATTGCCAAGTTACTCTTGGTTTCTTAAAATCTGCTACCACTAATGATTGTGTAGCTCCCAAGGATACCGATTGCTTAAAGGCTTCAAATGGTCTCTGTGCTCAATCTACAAACACTTGTGTTGCTACTCTTGGATACATTAAATCTACCTCTAATAATGATTGTGTTGTTCCTACTGGTACTGATTGTGTTAAAGCTGGAGCTGGTTTGTGTGCTGCTTCTACTCAATATTGCTCTACTAACCTTGGTTATTTGAAGGCTACTTCAAGTACTGATTGTGTAACTCCTATTGCTACTGATTGTATTAAGGTTGGTAATAATCTCTGCACTGCTACCACTCAATATTGTTAAGCTACTCTAGGTTTCTTAAAATCTTCTTCTACTAATGATTGTGTAGCTCCTAAAGATGCTGATTGCGTTAAGGCTTCTAATGGACTTTGTGCTTTAACTACTAATTAATGTATTGCCACTCTTGGTTATAAAAAATCTTCCACTAACAATGATTGTATTGCACCTGTCTCCACTGATTGCCTTAAGGTTGGTAACAATCTCTGCTCTACTGCTACTCAATATTGCCAAGTTGCTCTTGGTTTCTTAAAATCAGCTACCACTAATGATTGTGTAGCTCCCAAGGATACCGATTGCTTAAAGGCTTCAAATGGTCTCTGTGCTCAATCTACAAACACTTGTGTTGCTACTCTTGGATACATTAAATCTACCTCTAATAATGATTGTGTTGTTCCTACTGGTACTGATTGTGTTAAAGCTGGAGCTGGTTTGTGTGCTGCTTCTACTCAATATTGCTCTACTAACCTTGGTTATTTGAAGGCTACTTCAAGTACTGATTGTGTAACTCCTATTGCTACTGATTGTATTAAGGTTGGTAATAATCTCTGCACTGCTACCACTCAATATTGTTAAGCTACTCTAGGTTTCTTAAAATCTTCTTCAACTAATGATTGTGTAGCACCTAAAGATGCTGATTGCGTTAAGGCTTCTAATGGACTTTGTGCTTTAACTACTAATTAATGTATTGCCACTCTTGGTTATAAAAAATCTTCCACTAATAATGATTGTATTGCACCTGTCTCCACTGATTGTATTAAAGCTGGATCAGCTCTCTGTGCTGTTAATTCTTAATTCTGTATTTCCAACCTTGGTTACTTGAAGGCTGCTACAAGTACTGACTGTGTTATTCCTGTATCAGCTGATTGTACAAAACCTGGTAATAATCTTTGTTCCTTTTAAACTAATTATTGCTCTTTTACCTTAGGTTTTATTAAATCTTCTACTAATAATGATTGTGTTACTCCTAAAGATGCTGATTGCTTAAAGATATCTTCAGGTCTTTGTGGTTAAAATACTAATTAATGTATTGCAACCTTAGGTTTCACTAAGATTTCTTTTAGTAATGATTGCATAGCTCCAACTGATTGTAAGAAATAAGGTTTAGGTCTATGTGGAAGTGGTAAGACTTATTGTATAAGTTAAGGTTATGCAAAGAGCGCTTCAGCAAATGATTGTGTTTGTGATGCAACTACTAATACTGATGTTAACAATAAATGTAGTGTTAAAACTTCAACTTCTGTTTCAAATGGAATTTTAATAACCTTCTCTTCAATCTTAGCTTTTATTACTTTCCTTCTTTGATTATTAGGAATTAATATTCAAATTTGTAAAATAAAATAAAATAAAAAACTGTATCTTGTTAATTTTTTGATGTTTTTGATAAATTAAATTATTTTAATTTGGTTTTAAATTAAGATCTTCAATTAAATTATTTTTAATCTTTCAAATTTAAAAAAAAGCTAATCAGAAATTAATATTGAAAGATTTATCTACAAAATTGAACAAATATTCTATTTATTGAGTAAAATTTTGATAGGAGGATGGTAGTAATATAAATGATGAGTTTTAAAAATGAAAACAAGACTATCTTTTATAAGATTGATATTATGTTAAATTAAATAGTAGAATAAATTTATTAGAATAGTACTAGATAGCAGCTATTGATTGATTATAAGTCAAGTAATTAGTATTTATAAATACCTTAAAGTTTCTATATTAAGGCAATGCTCTTAAATTTAAGAAAGATGAAAAGCATTGATTTATAGTAAATTATTGAAAGATTTAATCAAGCTTTTAAAGTGATTCTAAATAAAAAAAATTGAAGTAGTATCTAATTCTTGCTTAGAAAGATTTATAATCAAAGAAATAACATGCTACTTTAAATTAAATTGGGTTTTTCATGTTAATATTACGGAGTGATAGAGTAAATTAATTTGGTTCTATAAAAATTGAAATCAATTGATGATTTAATTTATTTAAATATTTTTTCTGATAAAATCTTCTATTAAATTTAAAATTCAATAAAAAATGTATTTCAATCCTTTAAATACTATTATAAATATTGAATTCTTAATGTTTCCACTAGTTTATAAAAAACAAATAATTAAAAACCAAATATATTTATTTCAAGTACTATCAAATCAAATTAGTAGCCTTTGTTTTTCATTAATACATAGTGTATTTTTGTAGTGAAAATTAGTTTTAGATTTTGAATTTTTGATACATAGGGTTAGCAATAATAAATTTCAGATTTAATTATGACTCTAAACATTTAAATTTGTGTTTGTGAGTCACCAAACATTAGTTTGTTATTTTATTTTTGAAAATCTAATTATTAGAATCTATCAGATAATTTGTTATACTTTTCATTTCGATTGTAAGCCAAACTTAGTCATATTTATAAAATATATAAGAATTAAAACATGATGATACTTATCACATTTATATACAGAAGCACCAAAACTCAAACTATGATGCTTATCTTTTCAAAATTTTTTTACCGTTTCCCCCTTTTTATTCTTCTTCATAGAATGTTCAAAGTAATTTTTATGAAATTTATGAGTATTATTACTCTTATGAAATAACTTTAAACTATTTTATTTACCTTTATAAAAATATATTTATTTCTAATGTTATCTTATAAATTAATATAAATTCTTTAAAAATTCGCAAACTATAACAGACCATACATTTTTATCCTGGTGACCTTAATCTGGTTTTACTTAATCTAATACTTCTAACATCTATTTTGATACCACTAATTGCATGTTAAGAGTAATATTTATTGTAGTATTAGTAAACCTACTGTTTTACTCAAGATAGCTATAAGAGTGGTATGAATTATAGTTTTTGTTTTGAGACAAGTAATAAAATGGGACAAAAATAAATGAAATCATTAATAAGTATATTAGCTATTTCTGAATTTGAAGATCTTAATTTGCATTATTACTTTGATAAACTGATTATTATTTTACTAAATTTTCTAATTTGAGTTAATTTTGATAATGTTTCTATTCTCTCTTATTTGCTTGACCCAACATATTATTAACATATTATAAATACAGTGCATTCTGATTAATTAGGGACACTTAACAAAATATCTTTCAAAAATGGTGAATCTAAAAATGAATAAATAGTTAGATACCATCATTATAACTAATTGGAAACTGTATAAAATATGGTATATATTTAAAATATAGATAGGAATACGAATATTTTTAAAACCTTCTAATTTATTAAAATATTCTCTTCTTATTTTAATTCTTCGCAATTAGTTAAAATTAGATAGAAATTTTAGAAAAAAGAATGATTATGAAAAGAAAGAAAAATTAAAAATGTATGATTAATAATGAAAGGAATTTATTATTATGATGGCTAATTATCAATAACTGGTTTGATTTAATTTTTAGATATTTTTGAGTCACTAGTTTGCTAACTATTTATCTATCTATATTAATTACAAATATCAAATTTATATTATTATGATAGAGATAGATATATTAAAGCACAAATAATAGGATATTTTAATTATTTTTCAATATAAAAAATCAAACATTAAGAAAATTTGATTTCTAAAATAGAAACTACGTCAAGAGTTAGGGAGTCAAACAATATTTTATAACAATAATTCAAAAGTCTCTTAAATTTGACTTTCTGATGTATTCTTAAAAAGATCTTTTCAAAATGTTTGATTCATGGAATTAATATCACAAATTAATTACGAATATTAGTTTAATTAGGTTTACATTTCAAGTTTTAAGTTTTGAATGTAAACTTAATTAATTTTTAGTATAATAAGTTAGTATAGATTTTTGAAATTATGATTAATTTATTAATCATTCATAGACTTAAAGATGAATAAAAGCAAATATTTTGATTTATTTTTCTGATCATTTCTTTTTATTCCTAAGACTTACTTTAATAAAAAAGTATCTAAATTATTACAATCTAAATAAATTAAACAACTAATAATTTTCTGTTTGCTTTATTTACTAACTTTTGCAATAAAAGTTGTTTTTTTGAATATGAGAGAGCGATATGAAAGCTATCCATATACTTATCTATAAATTAGATATCCTTAACTAGAATTCAAATTAAATTTACAATTATAAATTAGAATAGTTATTAGATTAGAAGATTATAAAATCTCTCTTTCAGTCCATATTCTTTATTAACTTCTTAATTTATTAAATTAAAAACTTGGATAAGGTTTCTGATTTATTTATTAAAAGTAAAATTCTTACTGTAATGAAAAAAGTATTGAAATTAATGCAATTATCATATTTAATATTTTTCTTTTTTGATTTTCTTCTTTTTCTTTAAGTTATTGAAATTATGTAAGGACAATTTATAAAATTCATTCATAGACTTATCTTTAAATCACTCTGCTCCCTGTTTATACTGCCCATATTTACTCTTTGGCAAGTAACATTTTTCAATTTTAGATGATACAAAACAAGATGATAAAGAAATTACTTCTTCTCTTCTAATTTTACAAAAGAAGGAAGGACTTTAGTTAGTTTTAACTTTCATTCATATTAATTGTTTTTATTGTATTGCAATTTAAAAGTACTTAAATTTAAAAATAAATATTTAAAATTTCAGTTGCATCAGCTTATGTGTTATTAAAACCTCTTATAACATTTGTAATGAAATAGGTAATATATATCTTTTTAGATGTATGTTAAAATCTTTGTTATCGATATTTTGATTGTGTGATCAATTTTAGTTTGTTTATTTTGATACAAATATCCATTGTTTAGCTATAACTGATTATAAATTAAAATATTTTTACTGCTAATAAAGGAGGAAAACTGATAAATGTCTCAAACTAGACACTTGAGTAGTCCTATTAATGAAATTGTTTTTAGTATAAGCAAAAATCATTTTGAAACATTTAATACTATTCAAAAGGTAACTAAGGGCTTATGACTATTCTATAAATAAAAGGAAAAATATAATGTTTGCCTAGTATCTTCATTCATATAGGCTATTTATCATTTTAGAATAGGCCTTTTAATATTCTATAGTTCTTTTGTTTAAAAAGATATTGGGTTAGTAATGGTAAATCATCATTCGTTTTTATAAAGAAACTCTTAGAAATTTTAAACATTCTTTTACTAGAAATACTTTATAAAATTTTTTGATTTTATTACGCTGCTCATTACTTCATAATACTTGTGTGGTTTCTTTGATGGAATAATATTAAATATTGTCAAAAAATAGACTGAATAACTAAATAAATTGTTTTCTAATTAGTTTTAGTAAACTACCTTGATAATAAAATATATTTTACAATTGATAATTGGTTATTTAATCTTAACTCATAATACCTATTAACTTTAAATTCCTACTTTATCCATTAGGAAAAAAATATTTCATAACTTAATAAATAAATTTAGTTTTGGTTTAGACAATTAACTTTTGGATAGTGTTATCAATTTAATTACATTTGGAGTTAAAAAGAATTAATAAAAATATTGAAATAGTCAATTAATTGGTTCTATCAAAATCTAACTCATCTTATTGAAAAGTCTATAAATTAAAGTACTTATAACTCCTCTTAATTCAGAAAATTTAATACATTATTTTGATTTTCTGATCGATTCTTAAAATAAATATTTCAAATTTCTTTAGATTCCAATTATAATAACTTAAAGTAAAGTGTAACTCATATGGTTTAGAAATGCTTTACTTTTTATAGATTCATGCTAAAGGAAGTGTAAAATAAATGAAATTCAATTCTAAGTATATTTTAATGCAATAGAACTAAAATGAGCATTATTTGCTATTTGTTTATCCTTGGTTGTTTTTAATTCAAAATCTGTAGACTTTTTTAATATTTGTATGGTAAGAAGTAAAAAATATTAAAAATGTCGTACTCAAAGAGGGAGCTTTATAGATCCATTTATTAGATAATTGTAATTTTTGTGGTAATTAATCTCCCTAATATACCCTAAAGTAATTTTAGTGAGTTAACTAAATTAGTGGTTCTTGTGAATAGCTTTAGTTAAGTAATTAATTAAAATTTCATCAATAAATTTCTTTTTAATTTGAGAGCATTTTGATCATATTTATTCTTACTAAGTAAATAAAAATACAAACAAGACATTCAAAGTTTTTGTTCATTAAAATTAAATTATTAACCGAAATAAGAAAAGAAAGAAATTAATTAATAAATTTGTTACATTCAAATCCTCTTTAAGTTAAGATTATCAGAATTTATAAATTACTTCACATTTTCTTTTCCTTTCTTTAAGTTAGGAAACAATTTTTACCTTTTAATATAAGCGATTTAAAAGCCCATTAAATTTATTTTACATTAAATCTATTTTAGAGTTAACTATACCTAAAAATGAGTTTTTAAAAGCAAAATAAAATGTATTAGATTAAGTTTAACAAATATACAATTATAATTTTCCATATTCAAAATGTTGTGAAAGAACTATATTAATCAAATATCTATTAAAATTATAACTTAAATTGTAAATTAGTTAATTTGCTCTTATTGATCATATAGTAGTTGCTAACATTTACTAACCTTTTTTACACTTAATTGAGAAGAAGATATTATTTTCTAAATAAAATAGTAGAATATTCATTTAAATATGAAACACTCTTCTTTTTTTATAAAATTTTCTTTTTATTTTCTAAAATTTCATTTGATGGAATACTCTAGCAACAGAAAGTTAGTTGTGGGTGAATAAGAAGTTTAATACTATCTTTAAATTTAATTTCTTCTTATTTTGGTTTCAAAAAATTGTTTCCCACTCATCATTATTTTCTATCTGATTTACAGATTACAATTTCAGTATCATTTAATTAGGAAGAATTAGATAAATTTTTAAAAAGAAATAAATTGGTTCTATCAAATCATCTTTTGTTAATAAAATACCAATATGTTTGATAAGGTAATTAGAATCTATCATTTTTTAATAGAATCTGATGAATACTTAAAGCAAACGTTTTAAATGAATTTTAAAGTTTGATTACAATATAAATAGCACCCCTAAATAATATTAAAATTGTTAAATCAAATAAAACAATTCTTAAATAATAAGCCCTAAAAAAATTAAAAAAATAAATTAAAATGAGATCATCATCAATTTTATTAGTTGCTCTACTTGTTGCTTCTGTCTACTGTGAATGTGACCCTTCTACTGCTTGTAATGCTGAATGTACTAATTTAGGTTTCACCACAAATGCTGGTGATGCTACTAAGCCTTGTGTTGTTCCTGATTGCACAACTGGTAGCAAGTGTGGTGGTGCTAGTGTTGTCTAAGCTTGCCTTTTAATTGGTTATACCAACAATAATGGTGTTTGTGTTGCCCCCAAGGAAACTGACTGTATGAAAGCTGGATCTACTCTTTGTGCTTATCCCTAATCTATCTGTGCTTCTTCTTTAGGTTTCAAGAAGAATGCTGCCGATAAAACTTGCGTTTTCCCCACTGATTGCACAACTGGTAACAAGTGTGCTGGAAATACTTTAGTTAAAGCCTGTATCGCTTTAGGTTATATTAGTAATGCCGGTGTTTGTGCTCTTCCCTAAGTTACTGATTGCGTTAAGGCAACTGCTGGTTAATGTACTTTTACTCAATCTGTCTGTATCACAAACTTAGGCCTTAGTAAATCTGCTACTTCAACTGACTGTGTTGCTCCCAAAGATGCTGACTGTTTGAAAGCCACTTCCAGTCTTTGTGGTTAAGCTACTTATTACTGTGTTGCTACTCTTGGTTTCACTAAATCCAATACTAATAACGATTGTGTTGCTCCTGCTGATTGTAAGGTTAAAAATGGTGGTCTTTGTATTGCTACTAAGACTTATTGCAAATCTTAAGGTTACACAAAGAGTGCTACCAATGATGATTGCACTTGTGATACTACTAAGAATACTGATTCAAGCAATAAATGTACTGAAATTTCTAAATCTAATGGCATAATCATTACTGGATCTGCTATCTTGGCTTTAATTTCCTTAATTTTTTGATAAAATTATTTTCTAA
Organism: Tetrahymena borealis; assembly: GCA_000260095.1. Classification (NCBI taxonomy): domain Eukaryota; phylum Ciliophora; class Oligohymenophorea; order Hymenostomatida; family Tetrahymenidae; genus Tetrahymena; species Tetrahymena borealis. The sequence goes on along the minus strand of JH651232.1, from coordinate 287,826 downwards.
TACATTAAGAAATATGATTAATCATTTTTTGAAGTTACAAAATTATTTGTTTTTTGTTTTTTTAAACTATGATTTCTCTTGACTTTGACATTTTTTTAAATTTTAAATATCCAATAATCATCTAATACAATTTAACTAAATTTTTTTCTATCTAAAATCCTAGTTTTATTAAATTTTGAATAGATACCTCCAAAAATTTTTTAAAAAGGATAATTGTTATTGAGGAAATAAGATTTATAAGAATTTTCCTTCATGCCTAAATTGAAGTTGGAATAAACTATAAAACTTTAGTATTCAGTTTATATTTTAGGGTGTAATGGGTAGAGGTAGGAATTAATTTCAGAGAACTTATAACTAAATTTGAAAAGATTATTAGATAATAAAAAATAATTTTAAAATAATTCAAATAAATAACTTAAAAGTCATAGAAACTAAATTTAGTTACAATCTTTTCTGCTAAATTAATACCAATTTATATTAGCCCCAAAATTCTTTTGAATCCTTTAAATTTAAGGACAAATTTTGTACCTTGAAATATTATTATATTAGAGAATGTACATAGAGTATTTTTTTATTATATAAATTAATCTTGTTTAAAAGCCTACATTTTAAGTAGAATCGTATAACGAGTCAATCAATTTTTACTTCCAATGTAGAATATTTTTTTTATCTAATTAAAATATTTATATTAAAAATTTTTTTTTATGAGGGAAATTTTGTAGACTAAATTTTTACATATGTCATATATTTTTCAAAACTCAGACTTTGGGATATAAAATAATTCGAATATAAGTTAGAGAAGTAAAAAGCTTTATTTAAAAGGAAATTAAATTGATAAGTGTTTAAGATAAATATACAAGTAAAAAAGAAAATTTAAAATAATTATTAATATTTACTTATTTATATTTTCTTTTTCTTAATTAGCAAACAGTTCAATAATTATTTTATTTTGGTAATAATGAATAAATAAATAAATTAATCAATAGAAAATTTAATAAAAAATATTTAATTTCTTAAATAAAGCATAGGAAGTATAGGCTTATTATTTCTAGTAGAAAATAATAATTTTTAAATTAAACCAAATTTTATTCATTTTGAAAGAAAATAATAAATAATATGATATGCTTTAATAAGTATAATTTGTTATTTTCATTTAATTAAACAGTCTTCTACTTTGAAAACTTTTTTTCAAAGTTAATTAATTAGAAATTAAGTAGAATTAAGTAATGAAAAAAGTATCAAAAGATAACAATTTTAAATTGCAAACCTATTAGGAGTTAAGCTTTAATTAGCAAAGGCTAAGAGAAAACTCTAAAATTGTTAGTGATGATATTGATTATGTAAAGGAAGGGATAATGGATTAAAATTATCTGCTAGCTATAACAATAGTAGACTTTTTGTAGAATTTAGTAGATGGAACCTAATTATTATTGGCATATTGGAATATTGATGAATTGAAATCAATGAATTAATTTATATCTAATGATTGTAATTCTTCTTAAAATTTAGTCAATGAAAAAGGTATTGAAAATATAGTTTATTAAGCGACACCTATAATAATTGCTACTATATTCTTAAATATTGTAATTGCAATTCATGTTTTATGCACAAGGAGAGCTATTAAATAATACTTTTTCCAATCCTAAAGAGAAAATAATAAGTCTTAAACTATGATAGAAGCTAAAACAATATAAAAAAATCTAAATAAACAGAAATGCTTGTAAATTGGGATTGTTTAAATGAGAGTATTATTAAGAATAGAACTCATGCTTAAAGCTGCTAAAGAATTTTATGCTATTAGCGATATTATAATAATCCTTATAACAATAATGTGGATATCTGAAAAACAGAATTAATGGAATAAGAAAATAATAGCACTAGATTTAAACATTGTTTATTTAATTACTAGATTACAAATGTAGTTTAACCTTTTTAACATATTGAAAAGTACAATACTTATTTTAATTATTATTTTCCAGTACATAAATAGAGGTTTTTTGTCGAATAAAGCATATTCCATTTCTACTCTAAATAAATGGTAAGGAAAATCAAATTTCAATAATCAGTAGAATGTGATATAAGCCTCTGCTTTTAATAACACAAATTTAATAAATCAACAGTAAAATAATGTAGATATCAATAGGAAAGACGAATTGGTATTCAACGAGGAGAGTGTTGCAGATTAAGATAAGAAAATAGATGCTATTTCGTTTTATACATAAAATGAGCTAAGTAAGTAGTAGAGTAATCTTTCTTCCAAAAAGAATTCTCCTGTGTTAAGAACAGCTTAAAGATATCCTCATTTTGGAAAAAAAGAAGAAAATTTAATAAAAATTAGTCCTACTATACTTTAAATAATGGAAACTATTCCTACGACATTGTAAGGTTTAAGAAAGTAATCTATTTATCGTAAAATAATTTCTTCAGAAAACTTCATTGATAAATAGGAAATTAAATGCAAAGTAAGTAATCTTTCAAATCAAATCTTAAATTAAATAAATCAAGGAGTTGTTTTAATGAATTTTAACTAATGCATAGAATTTCATAATAAATAAATGTTAGACATATTATCTGTAAATAAGAGTTAAAAGATCATAACAAAACTTTTTAAGCTGAAGAAAGAAATTAAGGTCAAGGAAGGAGATCTCCTAGATAATTAAACAAGTGCTGAGATGAAAAAGTAAAATAACTAGAAAATTAGACCTAAGACCTCTCACTGTATTTTATCTCCTTAGAATAAAAATCATGAGATGAGTGGAAAAAATAAGTCTTTAAGCAATACAAATTTTTCTTCTTCTTCTACTTCTATCCGCGATATTTCTGGATAAGCAGGAGCTAGAATGAAAAGTAAAAGAAATGAGTAGAAAAAATAAACATATTTAAATAACAAATCAGCAAGTACTTGTGATTTTCTTGTGCTTCCTCCAAAAGGAATATTTAAAAGTAATTAAAGTAAGAAGAAAAAAATTGATTAATATGAAGAGAATGATAATTAAAATGAAGAAAAGAGCATTAGAGAAGTAGAAGAAGACTAAGACAGTGATGATTAAACCTATTGTGAAAAGTATGAGAATAATATTTTTAAGAAAAAGAGTATAAAAAACATTAAAAAACTTCGCTAAAGCTTCTCAGCTTAAAAAAATGAAGGTAGAGATAATAAGAAAGAATATAAAGAGAAATCAAAATATAGTACAGATGAGAAATCGTTTGAAGTGATTATTTAAGAAATTATCTCGCTAGTACAGCTCTACAAATCAAATATGGGATATAGGCCTTGCAAATCAGAAAATAATTTAGACCACAGTGCATTCGCATAAGAAGAGTGGTATTATAATTGTGAAAAGACAATTAATATTCTCTAAAATGAAGGTTACACTTTTAATGCTATTTTAGAGAATGAAGATAATCAAAATCAAGATATTAGGGCAAATACTATTTAATCTAATAATCTTATTTCAGAAGAATAGCTTTCAACAAAAAAATTAATATAAAATTCATAAAAAATACTAAGTGGTAATCTCCCTGATTTAAAAAATAATTCACCATAAAAATAAAATGAGTAAGATTAAAATTAAAGATCAAATAAGATAATAAGCGTTCAGATTAAACTTTGGAACTCTCCTTCTACAAACACTGAAAAGGATTAAATTGAATTAAAAGAAGGAATTAATGGAAAGGAAAAGAAAGTTGATTCAACTAATTTAACAAAATCTTAGCATAAGAAATCCAAGAAATTATCATCTATAATAGCAGAGAAGTTACAAGTGCCCTTGTTATTTATAATATTTTAGGATATTACTAAACAAGTAGAATAGGAAGAGTAAGATAAAATGAACAGATTTAAACTCAAAATACTATCAAGTATTTCTCACGAATTAAGAACACCTTTAAATTGCTCAATGGGTATGTTATAAATGCTGATCTAATCTGATCTCATCAGTTTAACTGTTAAGCAAGATTATTTAGAGCCTGCTTACTATAACAATTAACTCCTTTACTTTATTATTAATGATATACTTGATTATGCTTAGATTTCTCAAAATAGTTTTTAACTTAAATTTTCTAGTTTTGAACTCTACCCAGCTCTTCAAGATTGTTTAAACTTATTTAGTTATTCAGCTGAGTTCAAGGGTATTCATCTTTCTCTACATGTTGATTCATCTATTCCTTCTATTATTAATAGCGATTAAGAACGTATCAAGTAAGTACTAATTAATCTTGTTAGCAATGCTCTCAAGTATACCACTGTAGGATCTATTTGTGTAAATGCCGTACCTTCTAAGGATTAAAAAGATATGATAGAAATATCAGTAGAAGATACTGGATGTGGCATTCCTGCTCATCTACATAATATTATCTTTGAATACATGGATAATGTAAAATTTTAAAAATATTATATTTTTTTAAAATTTAATTCTCTTAACAAATAAAAAATAGCCAAATTAAAGAAAATAGGAATTAAATAGTACTGGAGCAGGATTAGGCTTAACTATTTCTTAGAAAATAGTGAGAGGATTAAGTGGGAATCAAGGTATATCACTTGAGAGCGAAGAGGGATTAGGTTCTAAATTTACTTTTTCAGTTAAAAATAGAGAACCTTATTTGTAGAAATCGACTCACGGTAAAAAAAATAACTAGTTCAATAACATATTTTTGAATTGGAGGAGTATGAGCTACACCACATTTTAGAGTTAAGAATTCAAAAGCGATTTAAGCAGTATGAAAGGGTACACAAATAAATCATAATTAACTCCCATCCATGGAAGTTCTCCTCAGTCTAGAGGTTCAATGAATTTCGGAGGATCTAAGGATGAAATAGATAAGAGATCTTATTTAAATGCCTATGCACTGAGAAACTCATATATGAGAAAAGGAAGCAAATTCTTAGAAGAGAATTTAATTTCAAGAGAATAAAATACAATATCTAGTTCTATAGATCATTCATATGAAATTTATCACATGAATCACATTTCTGAAAGGAGGTAGAGTAGGAAAAGCAATAACTAGAGCAATAATTAATTAAGTATTAACTACAATGAAAAAACTCCTTCATTGAAATCCTAAATCTAATATTTGGACTAAGATATTGATGGCAAAAAAATACTTTTAGATCTTAAAGGAGTCTAATAAATTAAGAGTTGTGATATAATTGATAGTAACACAGATTTTGATAAAATTAATGTGTAAGCTCTTTAGCCTTTTTAAGGACATTCCTCAATTGCGTATTAGGAATAAATTACAAATAAAAAAATTATCACTTAAGCATCTAATGTCTCTTCTACTTCTAATTCTTAAAATACTTTTCCTTAGTTATCTTCATAAACGGATGCTGCTTCTTGGAAGCATTAAAATAATCTAACATATTAAGAGAATATATCTTAACTAAATAAAAACCTTAGAATCTTAGCAGCTCAATAATGCATCCCTTCTCCGAATACTTCTATAACTGGTTTACTCAACACAGTGAAGGAAATTAATGATGAAAGTGTTGACTTAGATTCAACTAATAATATTTTTAGTTCAGAAAAAAATGGAAGCTCTTCTCGAAAGCTTATAGTTAAAACTAAATTTAATGGTTCTGCTTCTCCTCTATTTATAGATGATAGAAATACTCCTTAAAATTAAGCTGGGCCATCAAACATAATAGTAAGCCAAAATAATAGTACACTCATCTAAGATACTCCAAGATAACTATCTGCATATCATGGTGCAGATATAGAAAATATTAAAATAGGTTCATCTTATCAAGATTAAAATAACATTACTTTCAATTCAGGTTTTTTTATTGAATCTGAGAGGACTCCAGCAATAAATTTATCTAAAGTTAGTTAATAAGAATCTATTTGCAGTGATCAAGTTATTAATGAAATATTGAGTCCGGAAAAGAAATCAAATATGTCTTACTCATTTAATTAATAAACTGATCTCATAGCAGAAATAAAAACAAATAAGTAGAGCTAAAAGATGCCAAAGAATTAAGAATAGAATAGTAATGAATAAGAGGGTGCAGATATGGATAAGCTTATATAACAATAAACAAAAGAGTAACTTCAATAAAAGCAAGAATAACTAAAAAAGAATCTATAATAATATTTTGAGAGATAGAAATGTAAATGTAATCAAGTACTAGTTGTTGATGATAATCAATTCAATGTTCTCGTTATGAAAAAATTACTTTAATCTTACTTTATTAATGCTGACTAGGCATTTAATGGAAAAAATGCATTTGACATGGTTGTTTCTAAGTAAGATTCAAGTTGTTGTCACCACTATAAGCTGATTCTAATGGATATTGAAATGCCAATAATGAATGGTTATGAATCTACTTAAGCCATACTTGATCATTATAAAGAAAAGTGTAAAAATATTAGTCCTCCCATAATATCTGCTTGTACTGCATTTGTAAGTAAAGAAGATTAAATATAAGCAAAAAAAAGAGGAATGAAATTTTTTTTAGGAAAACCAATTTAATTATTTCATCTTGATTTTGTTTTAGAGTATGGCATCCTTAAGAGAAAAAAATGAGCACTCTCTTTAAAGAAATTATTTAAATATTATAATTAAAAAAAACTTAATACCAGAAAATCATTTAATTCATCATTTAAGCTATATCATACCTTAAAATACAATTAAAATAGAAGTTTTTCAAAGTAAGATTGTTAAAATATTTAACAATAAATCCTTTTCCTTGTATTTATATATATTATTAAGTAAGTACCGACCCAAACAAATTTTCAAAAAATCTTTAACAATTGTGAGCATACATAAATTAAAAACCTAATTTACAGTTGAACCCTAGTAAATATCTAATAACCCTTGATATTAACATAGATTTAATTTAATTAGCAATTAATTTATAGAGAAATGTCAGAGATTTATTAAGTATTATTTAACTTATAAATTTAATATATTTTATAATTAAAATAAAATTTATTTGTATTATTTTCTGTTTTAAAAGTAAAAATAGAGATGGAAGATTTCAATGTTTTATAGAAAAAGGAATGAAAAACATTGCTTAACATTTTATAGAAATTATAATATTTAAATAAGATTAAACGAAATAAGATCATCTAAAATACTCAAGTTGATACATAAAAATAAATTTTATTTAGAATTATTTAATCACATAGCGAACTAACTTAATATTTAATTTGTCTTCTTTTAAGTTTATATATTTAATTTTTTTCAATTTTTATGTTTTTTATCAGTTTCAAATCTTTCTCCAGTTACCAGTAGAAGGGCCAGTGTTGTCCTTTTTATCATTAGATGGCTTGTTATTGGTGTTATTGTTGTTAGGGTTAGAGTTAAAGGTACGATTCATACCACCAGTTTGAGTAGTAGAATTGGGGTTACCAGTATTGGTAGGTTTAGTGTAACTAGGCTTGGTGTTAGATGTATTAGAAGGTCCTCCGAGGGTTCTTCTCATCATACCATCATTAGGATTACCTGAAGTGGCTGTGTTGGATGATTAGTTAGGAGTAAACATCTTAGTGTTAGTGAATCTAGTAGGACCAGTAGTTTCAACAGGCTTAGTAGCAGCTTTAACTTGAGTAGTACGCCAAGCATTGTCATCTTTTTCAGGTAAAGTAGCAGGAGGGAAAGTAGTAGTATTTCTAGTAATACCTTTATCTTCAGTTCTAGTAATAGTAGAAGCAGCACCAGGAGCAGTTCTGGTAATAACACCTTCCTTCTTTTCAGGGCGAGTAATTTCAGACATTCTCCATTGATCATCCTTAGGCTTTTCAGCACTAGATCTGTCAACTTTAATTAAAAAATTTTAAATTAGATAGTTTTATAACAAATTAAATGTTTTTACTATCTTCAAAGTTAGGAGGAGGAGCATCCCTTTCATCTTAGACGATTCTCCAACCAGCAGCAGAGTTGGAAGTAGAGGTTTGTTGGTTTTAGATCTATTCTTCTAATTACTTTTGCTTTTCTTCCCTTAACTTCTATTCTTCTTCTTCCTAATTATTAAGTTTTAAAAATACTTAAACAAATTCTTTAATAATAATATGATAGAATACCTTCTTTTGCTTGTCTTCATAATAAGCTTCTTGAGCGGATTTCAAGATAGTGCTCTTGAATTCTCTTTCGATTTAAGTCTTGAATTAGTTAATCTAATTTTGATAATCAACCTATCTTTATTGCATAATAGATTGGAAGAATCTTTCCTATAATATATAAAACAATTTAGTTAATAAGACTGACTTAAAACAAATAAAATGTTTACCTTGAATTATCTAGCAGTTTCTAAAGTTTTCTTTTAAACCAAATCATCTTCGAATTATTTCTTAGCATTTTCTTCATGTTGTTAGAGGTTGACTTCCTTTTCCATCAACTTTCTAATTTTTTCAGCTTCGAATCTACGAGTTTCTCTTTCAACATAATCTGTCTTAGTGAAAGCTTTCTTGTATTTGTTTTCTTGTTGTTCCTTGAGGGTTTCTTGGATATTCTTTTAGAGTTCTAACATGGTATCCATTTCAATAGGTCTGAGATCTTCTTCAGTCATGTTTTCAATCTTAATACCTTCAATCTTAGCAATTTGAGGACCTTTAATTTTAATGATTTCAGCACGGAGTTCCATCTTCTTTTTAAGGAGTTGGATGTCCATCTATTCACGGAGCTTCTTTTCTTCGATTTTTCTGTTATATTCTTCAATCTTACGGAGTCTTTCCTTTTCTTCATAAAGCTTATCTTCATATTCTCTCTTACCCTTTTCTTGGTTTTGGGACTTCTCCTTCTTAATCTTGTAACGAATGATTTCATCATTACGAACTTTAAGAATTTCCTTAGAGTTTTCAAGATACTTAATAGCATTGGCATTAAGTTCAGCTTGCTTAGAATTATCACTAGCAGATTATTCAAGGATAATGTTAGCTGAAATTAACTTAGCAGCTTGAGCAAGGTTGGTCATGTTGGAAGAAGCATTAACGTAATCATTTTTAGCTTTAGTAGGGTTGAAGATAATAACACGCTTGGATTGATCAATTCTGCAATTAATTTGACTAGAAGCACTGGCATTAATCAAACAGGAATTGCAGGTAGCATCAGAGGAAAAGTTAAGGAATCTATAGAGGTTATCAATATTAAGGGTCTTATATACCTTAGAGATACTGGTGAGGACTCTGTTAATGAGATTTTCTTCAATAGGCTTAATGTGTTAGGAATATGAGCTATTTTCACGGAGGAATTTGAAGATGGGTTCAACCTTCTTAGAGATGTTAAAGATATTGATTTCATTAAGAGTAACATTGAAAAGAGCATTAATTTGTTCAGAAGCCAATTCGTTAAGGTTCATTCTCAAAATCATATTGATAATTTCTTCCTTTCTGGGAATGAGTTTGCTGGTACCTTTTTATAATTAAGCAATCTTCATACGAGAATCTTCGTTTTGAGTGCTTTCAAGGGAATTTGAGGGTACACACAAGATACCAAGTAAAATTTCATTAATGAGTCTTTGCTTATCTTCTTCAGTGACATTAGTAAGATTCTTATGAATAAGATAATGATGGTAGAGGAAGTAAGTGTGATAGCAGTAGTACTTGGAGTTCCAGAAAATCTTGCTCAAGAATAAGTAGTATTAGGAGAGCATTTAGGATTTAATAGGAGCAACAACCTTACGTAGATTTAAGAGAATACTGATATCTTCAAGTTGAGTAAAGGCTTAGGAGTAGTAACCCATTTGGAGAGCATAAGCAGCACAATCTAATCTAACTTTAATCATATAATCACGAGTATCGCTCTAGAAAATATTAATGTGGTTGGGATTCTTAGCAAAATCAACTTCTCTCTTTTAGATTTGATCCAAAAAGTGGTGTTGAGCTTCAAGGAATCTCTTGAATTCACGGGTACGGTTAAACTTGTAGCAGAATTCCAAAACCTTTTCGACGGTAGAGGTATAGACTTCTTCAAGTCTCTTGTGGAACCTAGAAGTTTCAATGATATACTTGTAGGTTTCCATAATTTGACGTAAGACCTTCTTGATATCAATATCCTTCTTTTTCTCAGTAATAGCTAAATAGCTGGTTAATAAGTCGCTTTCAATTTCATCAGATTCAATATCACCACAGTTCTTGACCTAAATTTATTTGAAATATGATTTAGCATTTTAAGTAATAATTGATTAAATTCAATCAGAAATGTAGATCTTCTATTTTGTTTATGTTTTTATTTACTTAATGAAGCTGATTTGTTAATCTTTATATTATTAAATTAAATGCAATTGCTATCTTTCTACTACAATTCTATTCAGTATTATCATTGTACCATTTATTTTGGAATGCTTTTAAGTTTAGAATTTGCTTTTAATTATCATCCTAACTATTGCTTTTATCATATTCTAATCTTATTTAAGGATGTGCGTATGACTTTTCTTACTTTTGAAATCAATTAGATACTATAAAATTTGATAATTGCTATGGTAAACTTTTAAATATAACTCAATTTATTTTGCGTAGACGGAAGCATATCTTAAGAGATTAACACTTATATGCTCAATAAAAAATTTTGGATATGCATATTAGAAGAATTAAAGATAAATATACTCTTTGCCAAAAGTATATCTATTTATTTTTCTGATTGAAATTAATCAAAGAATGTCTCCCAAGAAAAACTCATATAGAATCAGAGATAAATAAAGAGATAAATGAATTACATCTTCAATCTTGAAATGTTGAATCTTGCTATTGAATAAACTTTCTAAGCTGCTACGGATCTAGAGTAAAACACTTTCTAAAGATGAAGAATAGGTAGCTTAGGTAAAGAATTTATATTGAGTTAAAGCCTCCTTAATTGAATCAGTTTCCTCAACTGCAACACAGACCTTAACATAGAGAATCTAATTTTGATTAAAATTTAAAGATTATTCTAGTTTAAAATTAAATTATTGGTTCAATAATTTATTATTAGCATTCATATAATTTTAATATATATTTCATGCTGCATTGATGAATATTAAAATATTATGCTTACGAAAATCTTTTCCAAGTTGATTGTCCAAGTTTATTTACGCTTTTGAGCCAAATAGTCATGCATAATTCTTTAGATATTCAAATCCATGCCTTCATTTTGGATTCTTTCTGTTATTTTTTAAGGTTAAAAATAGATTTAAAACAAGGCTACATTGAGTTTGATAAATGAATATGCATACCTTCCATAATCTTCAAGAACTACTCATGCTTGATGTATAAAATATTAGTAGTTGCCATCTTTTCTATAGCTTTATAATACTATTCCTTTTTTATTAGATTTTTTATCTTTTTTCTTTTTTGTTAATTTTTAAACAATTAAAGAATCTTTTTTTTGCACCCTTAATCAAACAAACCAAGAAGCAAATTTTTCTTCTCTTATCAACTTGTTATCAAAAAAGGTATATCTTCTTTAGATTAGTTAATATAATAATGATTCTGTACTTAATACAGAAATAAATTTCATTTTAGAGGGAGCTTTTCTTATTGAATAGTTCAAGATAAATAAGATTAATGAAGATAGGCCAACTTGGTAAAGGGGATTTTATCTTATTTTATCTATAATAAATTATCTACTTTATTCTTAATTTTATTCTACTTTTATCCCAAAATATTTTATAGTTTCTTCTCATGTCTTCAAAATATGTTTATGATTGCAATTTGTTGCAAAAATTTACAACTATATTTATTAATATTTTACAAAATTTAATCATTGAAGGAACTTATTTGAGTGATAATATTAATAAAAATTTAGCTGATAATAAAAGAAAATAAAAAAAAAATCCAAGGATATTATTTGTTTAAAATAAATTGAAAAAGTTGAGAAAGACAATTATAAAGGAAGAAAAATATAATAATTTTTTTTAGCATTTTACATAAAATTAGTTAATTTTTTTTAATTAATCATTTATTTATTTATTTTCTAACAATCGATACTTTCTTCTTCCTTCATTCATTCATTTTAATTGCCACTAGCTTTGGTGTCTTTCTAATATTAGTATTATTGATTTGTGTTTATAATTATTTTATTTTTAAATTCTCAATTTATCTTTATCTTGCTCTAAATGCAGTTTAAATTTTGGTAGCCTTAGCTACTTAAACTTAAGGTTCTTCGTTTAATATAATTTAAAGCTTATTAATAACCTCTTTACTACTTTATTTAAATTCTATAGTTATTATATTTAAATTCTTGCATCTTTTAATACAATTTCCAAATGTTAAAAATTAAAATTATTATTAAATGCCTGAAGAGAATTTCAAAGTCAATTATTTTAAAGAATCTAAGTGTGGAAATACTTCATAAATATTATCTTAAACTTAGAAATTTACTACCAATTACTTGAAACATAGCTTCAATTTATGTATTTGTTTACAATTTTTAATCATATCCTGGATGTAAACGTTTTGGAAATAGGCTGTATAGCGTAATTTCACATTTAGTTCTTTAAGAGAAATCAAATTGGATATAACTTTTCCAAATTGAGCGGTTATTTCTTAAGTAAATTTAGTATTATCTAAAGATAATGAAAGTTCCTATAACTAACCCAATTTAGAAATGAATTTGCTATATTAAATTAAATCCGTTCCTTCAAAGCCCTCTAAAAATAAACTAAGTTTAGAAATACTAGTATAGGATCTTAGGAATAAAAATCCAAGTTAACTTTAAACCTTTTTATCTTCAATATGCGTGCTTTACTCTTAAAGGCACAGCTATTCAAGTTAATTGCTAGAAATGAGTTACTCATCATCCTTTTGATTAAACATATCATAGTCTGATAGCTAATTTTCTAATTTTTGTTAATAATCTATCCTAATTGATAGAATTTTCAAGCTAGTTAAATTGATAGGGATTTGTTTAAATTTAATTAAATCTTAAGAATTAAGCTTATCTTCACTAAGCAGTAATTCTAATTATCTTAGTTAAGTTATTTTACAAACTGAATGTAATAGGACATTTAGTTTTTAACTATTAATTTTAGTATTTAATAAAGAAACTTTTAATATCTGTAGCTAAGTACATTTTGCTAAGTCAACTAAGCTATTTAAACAGTAAGAATCGTCTGAGTGTTAAATAAATTTAAGATTTAATTCTTTTAGATATTAATAATTTAAAAGGATTTGGCTTAATTCTTCTGATTCATTTTATCTAAGATCATTTTGTTTGATTTTAAGATTTAAAGTTTGAATATTTTAAGCTTAAACATGCTTCAAAAAGTAAATCAAATTTGAATTATCTCCTTCAGGTGATTTATTATTAATTTGGAGCTCTTAAATTTTGATAATAGATTACAAAATATCAGAGAATAGAGTTATCTAATTCTTTTGTATTTAAGATTCAGATTTAAGAAATGAAATTTTAAGGTTTTATTAGTTTTCATGACCTTTCAACTTAATCATCAGCTCATCGAGTTAATAATCACCAAGAACAAAAATTTGAATATGAATTATCTAACTTTAGTTCTTTTATGAATCTTTGTTAAATTCAGTTTGAATGCTCACTTTATCCTCCATAGATTTAAATTGTTTTACTTTTCTTATTTTTTTTATTTTCTTGCTTATTTCCAAATTTATTTTAAACTTAATCAGTATCAATGATTATTGAAAAATAGGGTGATAATAACAATATTAATTAATTATCTAAGTATAAAAAAAACGATGAAATAGAAAATGAAATTTCTTTTTTAATAAATTAATTTATTTCTTGTAAACCGTCATTTTCTATGCTATATTTTTATTTTTCATAAAAAAATTAATTCTATTCTAATATTTATTTAATATAACTTAAAATATCAAATAATATTCAAATTAAGCGAAAGTATTGATTAATTTGGGTAATTTACCAATCCAATTTTTGATTGACATTATTAATGAGTGAAATCTTTAAATATTTAAAATTTTATTATAAAGAGCTGGAAAAAAATTAGCTAATTTATTAAGTTTTGCCTATTCTTATTGATGGATAATTTCCTTTTATTTTTAAATTTTACTTTATTGTTAAAAAATAATTTATTATAGACATGAAATAAATAAAGTTTTGATTGGATTTTATAACCCTTTTTCTTCTATAATTATTTAATTTTCTAGTATTTTATTTAATTTTTAAGTATTTTATTTAATTTTAGATTATTCAATAAAATTAATCTACTTAATTTATTTATTTTTAGATTATTCAATGACTAAATTTAATTTATTTAAGGGAGTGCTAAAATATAACAACAAATAAATCTCTGTTTATTCTATGGCATAATATTTATAAAAACTAAATTTAAGAGTAAATAAATAAATAAATATGAAAAATAAAGTGTTAATAGAAAAAATTATTTTTCAATTAATATTATTTTAAATCATAAATTATTCTTTTTGTTTAACAAAGTGAAGACTATTAATTAATTAACTAGATAGCTAGCTTACTAGTATTTTACTCAAAAATCTTCATTACAAGAAAAGGAATGTATTATTTTTTTCCTATTCTCTAAATGTGATTATTCTAATAATTAGTTAATAGTTAAGTCTTAAGATAAGTTTGAGTTATTGTCATGTGATACTATTGATAAATTTTTATTTGGATTTGCTGTTAGTTCTTACTTGTGTTATTGTGATTAAATCTTTTCTCTTTTTTCTTAGTTTATACTATCTTAAGAGGATTAACATTTAATTGGCTATATTAAAGATGATCTATATTAATTTGTCCTTAAAAATAAACTAGATGAATTAAATTAACTGTCATTGCTTATCAATCTTTTTTACAAAATAAATATATTTTTTTGTTAAAACAAATTTATAATTAAATTATATTTATTTACCTAGGACGAGACATATTAGAGAATGAAGATTTATTTATAGTAGCTGTCGTTTTATTTGTACTTTTATTACACATAAATAAAAAAAATTATTTCTTTCTAAATTGCAATTAACTAATTTATTACATAGATGTGGCTTCTTTTTCTCTATTCATCTAGCGTTCTTCAATAGAATAACTCTAATCTACATGAACATATTATTTATTTGGGTTTTCAAAGATTTATTCCCATATTTCTATCTCCATAATCTTATATAAAAAAAAAGGTTTTTACAATAAGTTTTAAATGATTAAATAAATTTTTGTTTACTTTAAAATCATTATATAACTCATCTTAAAGTTGTCCTAATTTACAATAACTTTAAGAAATATCCTCAAAGTTAATCCATATCAAGAACTACTATTTATTTAAATAACCTGCTCCTAATCCTTAAGATTAATCATCATTTGAAGTATTCATAAAACAAGACTTTTTCTGCCCAAATAACTTTTGACAATAAAATTTAGGTTCTAGCTGTATAATTCTAGTATTCTCATCTCCAGAAATATTTTCGATTCTAGACCATCCCGTATTGTTGTTAAATCCACAAACTATTTCCTTTCTTTGAGAAAGAGAGTAAAATTTAGCAAAAATGAAAGTCTATTATTTTGATTCTATTGAAAATTAAAATGATAATTGTTTTGTAGCTAACTAAAAAGTATAAAATAATCTTACTAAAAAGAATTTCAGAAATAAGTTTTGGATTAAATTAAGTCTTCTTTTGCTAAAGAATTAACTATATAGAACCTTATTATGTAAAGTGAGGGATACAAATGCTTAAGAATAACATATTCTATTGATTTATCATTTAATTATTATTTCCTACAAGCTAGTGAATATAATGTTCTTTAAGTTTATTCAAGAATATTGTCTGAAAGTAATTGATGATCATCTCGTTAAAATTGTAACACATCTCTGAAAGATAATTACAAAATACACACCATGTTATATTTTCATCTAATTATTTATAATTCAATTATTTTAAATAGTAAATTAATCTCTCTTCATTAAAGCTATTCTTCAAAACCCAAACCAACCCAAAAAATATAAAAATAAATGCTACTCTAAATACATTAAATTGTAATTATTGAACTAATAAAACTTATTTATCTTAATTACTTTCAAAGGAAATGATTTTTTCAATAAATAGATGAGGATCTGTAATTTCAAATTTGATAAAATGTGCTATAATTATTAAAAGATTCTAATTTAATAAATAAATAAATTAATTTATAATTATAGTTTAAGAGATGTTTCTATAATTTGAATTAGAATGTATACTATTTATTACCTCTAAAAAAATATATGCCTCTCTATGAGTGATTTACAAAGTCTTGAACTGTACTTCATTGATATTGAAAATTAAAAATGCTAATATATCAATTTTAGATAATCTATCAAAAGATGCAAATTTAGAGTAGGGACCTTGCTTTATTAATACCTCAACTATTATTTTTTTCAAGAGTTTGATTACATTTCATTCTTATTATTCAATTTACCTATTGAACATAGTTAGCTAAAATTCATTAATCCGTTTTCGGATCCTAATTTCTCGCTTAGTAAGATTATTCCACTTGAAAAATTGGGATTCATATCAAAAACTTCATCTAAAGCTTCTTAACAAATTAAATTCTTCTCTCGCGTACTATTTTAATATCAAGATAAGAGGATTTAACTAATTTTTGGTTAAATTTATCAATTAATACTCATAATAGAGGGATTCTAATTTATAAAAAAAATCCTCTAAATCTCTAAGTTCGTCTGCTTAAAGAAAGCATTTATCTTAAAATCCTAGAGATTTAGATTTCTTTCGGGTACTTTCTTTAGGTTTCTTTACATCATTGCCCATTTATCCTATTTTAAACTGTCAATTTTATTATGATTTATGATTTAACTAGCTTAAATTCTAGTAGAATGAATTTTAAAATATTTGATACATTAAATGAATATAATTAAAAAAGAAAGTTAATTGACATCGAGGAATTAAAGTGTTTTTTATTAAGAATAAATCCAAATAATGATAAATCATTACTTTCTTAATTGTAACATTATATAAGATATAAATAATTATTTGTAATTATATATTAAAATTTTTTCATTTATTTATTCCTTCATTTAATTTCTTGTTCATTTTCTAAATTATCAAGGATCATAATATTTTAATCATAATTATTTGAGGAGCTATTATCGTGGGGATGGCTATTTGCAGTTTATTACTATATCTTTAAAACAGATGATCTCTAGCTCACAGAATTACGCTAACTAGCTCTTTCTTAAATAGATTACTTTCTTTTTGATAACAAATTAATTTATTCATTTAAGCGATCTCTATCTTCTTATGTTACTTTTCTCATTACTTTTTCATCTTCGTGAGGGAACATTCTTTTTTTAGTTCAAGTTTTATTAATATATTTTTAGAGAGAGAATATAATTTTGAAATAGTATTTTTATCAGTTAATATTAATTAAGAGTTAAATTTATTGTAACTTTAGTAACTCTTTTTAAAAACTCATTAAATTATTATTTATTTGCTTTTAATTTAATATTTAATTCTGTATATTGTCCTTTATTAAATTAATAATTTACATATTTTTTCCAAAATTATTCCAAGGACCAATGTTTTTACGGAGAAGAGCTCCATTTTAAGTATCAGATTCACCTCCTAAAAATTCAGGGAGATTCTCTTTATCAATCTATTAATTAAAAGAATTTTATTAGATATAAATATATTTTTGAATTTTAATATTTAAGTTTTTTTATTAAAGGTACATAATTTGGGTTGAATGTTCCAATAAATCAATAATTATTATTGGTAGAACTAGTTATATTGAAAGCTAGTTAATCAAATTATGATCTACACATAAATATTTTATTAATTAAAATTATGATTAAATTTACATATTCCAGTAATTTAGATTTATAATCTTTTCCCAAAATGAAAATCTTATTTCTAATAGTATCATTAAGCATAACAGATATAATTTTCCAGAAAACTTAAGCTAGCATAGGACTATTGACAACATACAACCTAAACGGAATAATTATTAAATTAAAAACCATGATGATAATAATAATTATCAACTAACTTACTTCCCCATTATTTCAGGATAATTATTTGTTGAGAAACTTGTAACCAATTAAACAAAACTTTTAGCTTCCATAGGTTTAAGTTTCATGTCTTTAGCATCTAAAATAGTGAAGGTCTATCCTACATATTTATTTGCTGCAATAGAAGCTCCAGGAAGTATTTAGTTAATTAACTATTCATAGCATTAAATGTAATGCTTTTTCATTCTTTCTTGAGTAGTAGTGCTATACAAATCTTACATTGTTACATGGCTAAATACTTCTATATAAACTGGTCTTCCCTTTTTAATTGATATTTTAAAATTAAAAAACCTTGAATAATAATAAAATAAAGAGAATATTATACTTCTTTATCTGTTTTGTGATAACCATGAGGATATATCTTTTAAATTTCATCTGATTCCCAAAAAACAAAATCCTTTAGTTGCATATAATATTTAAATTTATATATTTTAATCTTCAAGCTAATTATGAATGGTATACTTCTAATATTCTATCAACTGAATGATCTTTTCTCCATTATAGATGATCCTTGAACATTTACACAGATTTGGGCATGTCAAAATTTCTAGCCTTCATGAATCTATATAAATACACATTATTATAAGACTATGTATTCAAATTATTTTCATATCTTAATTTATTCATCTCCTATATGTTCTTCAAGTAGAGTTCATTCTTTATTAAGTTGCTCTAGTTGAAATATGACCTGTTTTAATATTAATGCAAATTAGATCGTGCTATTAACATGTATTCTAAAATATTTAATTAAATTAATTGATGTCTACACAAACTTATCTAAATCTTAATATTTTTTTTATTCATGCTCATTTTCACTTTATAAAGTAGTTGATGAAGTTAATAACTCCATTCTATGAAGCATGCTTTGAGGAGAGGCTGTTGTTTTAGTTTCACTCTATTAATTTCTACTATCTACGCAACCCATTTTCCTATTCAAGTTGTATACACTTCTATACTTAAAAATTCTTTTTAATTAAGTTAAGCTTACTTTATTTTCTGATATAATTAATTTCTTAGTAAATTTCTTTAATTTTAAAAACAAAAAAAGATATCATTGTTTATCCTCTGCCAATTATTTCACATATTTTTGATTATCAATTTTGATTGCATAAAAAATCATCTGATTACTAATAATAATTCGAATTCAATTTAACTGATAAAATTCTTTAAAACAAAGAAGTATTTTTAAAGTATTTTGAAATTATATTCCTTAATTACTATGAATATATTATTGTAAATAATTGATTACTTGAATAGATTTATAATAGAAAAAACTCATCTCGAATTTAATTCATTACAACATATCTTTCTTTTAAAATTAAATCATTTGCATTCTTGAAACTTTCACTTATTTTTTATCATTTTTTGAGTAGAGATACTAAAGGAAATCTAAATCAAAATTATATCTAATAATGTTAATAAAAAAAAGCTGTAATAACAAATAAATGAATTACTTATATTATTAATTTGTTTTTAATTAGTAAACTTGATATTGTTTTTAAGTAAATAAACTAACTTAAATGATAAAAGAAGGGATAAAATAAATGATGATACAGTATATTTTAATATTTGAATATTAGAAAAATATTTAAAAAGTGATTACTAATATAAATTTAAATAATTAAATGACTTAATTTATACAAGATAATTAATAATTTTATTTTGGTTAAGAATATTTGTTAAAATAGTTATAAATAATGATGGAGAAATTTTGAAAGAAAATGATGATGATAATGATGATAATGGTAATGGTGATGATTAGATTAGTTATATTATGCTTAATTATAGATTTTCTTCTGATCATGATTTGTATAAGATATCAATAGAACCATTAACTGATCCTAGATAAGCTGTAATAAGATTATCGTCATCCTTATAAGTAGACATACAACTAAATTACTAATCTTCTACAACATCAAAATCTCCTTCGGTATAATCATTAAAGTAGTTTCCAATTTTTTTCTCAGTTAGCAAATCGAAAATAGCAATATGCCCTTTATTAGTAACTTTTAAAATAAAATAGTTTTAGAATATTTGACTTAATTACAATATTAATATTTATTACCTACCACTAGATTTCTTCCATCAATATCAAAATCAGTAATTTATCCATTTTATAATTCTAAATCAAATTAGCACAACTCAGTACCTGTTAATTCAATAAAATATTATTTTAATATCTTCTCATTTGTTAATCATATTTACCATTAAGTTCGAAATGTTTGACAATATTATCACCAGAAGCAACTAAGTGGTTTTTGGTGAAGAATATTTTTGTAATTTTTTAATCGGGAATTTAGAAACTAAATTTAACAGACTTGTTATTGACATCAATTACATTTACATGCCCTATTTATTATATTTATTTTTACGATAAATAACTTACTTTTATTAAATAAATATTATTATTTAATTCTATTACCATCAACATCACCAACACCAAGAAGAGTTTCTTCTTTATTACCAGAGATATGTGTAATTTAAGAGTCATGATCCCAGAAGACATCCTCTGAATCTTCATCGAGCTGTCCATCTTCGCAGATGAATTGTTTGACTGTACAATCCCAAGAAGCAGTAAAGAGTGTGCTTGTTGATGCAAAATAGCATAAGCTGCTAATAGATTCATTATGAATTGATAAGACCTTTACTTTTGAGCCATAGTTTAAGTTAAAAATATATAATTTATTGTCCCAGCAACCGATAGCAAAAATTTCATCTTCCTTCAGAGGCACGAAACTGCTTAAATTCAAATCACATATTTTAAAACTCTTAATAACTGATTTATTTGTCAGATCACATACCTTGAGGAAACCATCTTCACCTATACTAATAATTTAATTTTACTTTTTCTTAAGCTTTCTGATTTAAGTGACATTCTTTTTATGAGCTTTGCTAATTAAATCTACCTATAGCTATGATTTGTTGCCATCATAGACTTCCCATAAATATTTATTTGTATTAGCATTCTAAACATAGCTTTCATTCATTTTATTATTTCCTTAAATGCTATCACGAGTCTTTTGAGACTAGAACAAACTACTGCCACTCAGGTTACTAGTATCTTTATTTTCTTCAAAACTCAAAGGATCTGAAATTTATCCATTCATTTCGAGAGGGCTTTTACCATTGCTCCAATCTGTATTTGATCCTAAGCTTAATCCATTGTAAGGTGAGCTTGCATAGGGTCTTCTAGGAGTATGAGGAATCTTAAATAATTATTTAGGGCATTAACCAAATTCATTGATTTAGCAACGCAAAGCTAATCTTTCTATAGGGTCTTAAATGGCATCTAAATCAACCATACCCTCATAAGTCAAGTGATGGAAAACTAATTAATCAAAGAAATAATTATAATATGATAAGCTTAATTTAATTTTATTACCATTGTCTGCATCAATAGCATGTTATCCTCTTTGCTTATAACCGAAGATTAAATCTATCCAATGGTGTAGATTTTAAGAGACTATTTCACTTTCTAATGCTTCTCTATTTATTCTTAAAAATTCTTTTGCGTCTCCCTTAGCCCATTTTGGAAGTTTCACTGCATCTACCTTTTTACCGTTTTATCTAATACCAAAATTTAATTCCATATAATTCATCAGGAATGAATCATCATTTTAGAAATATTCGGGAATGAGTTCTTTAACGCTAGTGGGGTTATCCATAACATTCTATTGATACATATTAATATAATTAATTAACAATTAATTTTGATTAAATAAACTCCACCAACCAAAGTGATTTAATTTATTTTTAAAATGTAATATGATTAAATAATTTGCTTACTCGCCAATCACCTTTAATACTCTTAAACAATCTATCAGGCTTATCGAATTTGCCGCTTTATAACTTCAACATATATTCTGGTTTTTTTCTGACCAAATACCCTATAACATAACCAGGAGTTGAATAATGAGTGCCATATAAGAACTTAGGACTAGGCATATCTTAGAATCTATTAACATAAAATTTTTTTAATTTTAATTAACGCAAGAATATAGAAAGGCTAATTTTATTTTGAATCCATAATTTACTTGTCAACAAATTCATAAATAAAATAATGCTAAAAATCATTCTCAAAAGTTAAGCTCAAATTTAAAATTTACCTATCTTTGAAATCCTTAAGTCTTTTAGGGTTAAGACCTCCAATAGGCTTCTTAAGATCTCTATAATTTGCAGGATCATTAATATCAATTTCAGTACTATTGTAATTTGATAAAATCCAAGGGAAAACTGGGTACTAAGAAAGATCAGCAAAAGATCTATTACCTTTTTATAATATTTTTAAATTATTTAGATTTTTAATTTCTATAAAATCTCTCTTATTATTTAAATTAATTAATAATATTCTACACTTCTATGATTTAAATAAAAATACTACTTTTTCTCCCTAAATTCAGATTTTTATTAGGGATATTTATTTGCTTTTGATTATTGATTGAAACTACATACTAGAACTATATTTTTTTTGTTATTTTTGATATCATATTTTATTAAGACGTCTATCTATCTATTAAAATTTAAATTAATTACCTGCATGATTAAGGTGCATAAGATAATCATAGTTAGAAATCTGATAGTTTTACCACAAAAATGTTACTTTCTCTAATGACAACTCAGATATACATTCTTAGGATACCTTACTGAGAAGAGCATTGTAAAGTAAATCTCTCTTAGATACATCTTCGAATGCAAAATAGTAAGATTTATTTTTATCAGAAACCATCATTTCTAAACCTATGTTCTTTAACTCAAACCTACGTTTGTAGAGCCTATAGATATATTCAATTGGAATGATCTTAACGGGTTTTGTAGAGATGTTGTGGATAGGTTAGAAATAGATATTTCTATTAGTGGCATACAAAATACCATATATTGAATTTAAAGGAAGAATCTATCTGCAAATCAACTAATTATTTAAAAGAGGCTTTTCGCTCACACTCTCTGTCTAACTCATATTGAACTTTTTCTTTCCATTCTTTTCCATAATCAACTATTTAATTTTACAAATAAAAATCAATTTAAATAATTGTCTTCAATTAGAAATTGCATGAATTCAAACAATAAAGAGAAATGGCTATTTATTATTATTTTATGTGATTCAAATTGTTTATACTTGTTGAATTTCCTCTTCTGGATTGCCTGAATAGGGAATTCTTTTTTGAATTTCATAGAGCTAAGATATCCATTGTTGAACTCTTTGAACATTGTCATAGATGGGAATGATTTAAACTGTGAAATAAGGAGCTTTTTCAAAATCATGGTGAATGTAAGGTGAAGGTGGGCCACTTGTGTCTATTTCTACTACTTTATTGACTAAAATTTCTACAGAATTCTCTTCTTTATTCGAGCCTAAAGTGTTATTGTCTGAATAACCTCTCTTGTTGTTGCCGTTCTCATCTAATTCTATTTTATATTTTGAATTAATATTACTATTACTAATCTTCTACCTATTTTATTGATTCTTTTAAAGTTTAATCATTTTTGAATTCCCTCTATCCATACAATCCTATTTGGTTCTCACTGAATTTTCTACTTATTTATACTATTCTAAATCAAAAAGTATTTTTTACTTAAGATAGGATTTTTTATCATTGCTCTGTAACCAAATTTCATCAAGGGAGTTTCTGGGTTATCTGATTCAAATATCAAAGTGCGTGAGCAAATGTGGAACTTTCCCCTTTCTTTACTGAATTGTTTTAAAATGATAATAATTAAATAATATTATGCCGCTTATAAATGAAGAGTGTGTTATAAAGTGAATGGATAAAGACTATTTAATTTCAAGACATTAAAAATCTTACTGTTCCTCATCTGTGTGAATACTTTTATACACACAATAACCGCTAAAGTCTTCTGTGTACAACTCACTTTCGTCTAAATAAAATAAGTTGAATCTCTATTTGCTTGTTTTTAGTCCTATCATTTCTTTTCTAATTAGATTTTTTTTTTAATTATTAAGCAAATTTGCCAAAAATCTAAATTCTTTATATTTGTTTGATTATATCTTTAAAGAAGGTCAACTTACTAGCTGATAAGAAAGGAAGGAGAAGAAGAAAAATAATAATAATCAAAATTTGTTTCCTTAAATGAATTTGATTGTGTTTACTTTATAAGAAAATGAAAAAAAATTGAGTGTGTGTGTTAGTGTGTATTAGTGTGAACTAAGAAAATGTATTAAATTTCATTTAAATATATTTATATATCTTAGTATCTCATAACTCAAAATAATATTTCAAACATATATTTATTATTTCTTAATGTGTTAATATAAGCCTAATAGATTCTATTCTTTATAGTAAATAGTCTTGAAAAAGAAAACCCTATTGCAATTACTCAAATCAAAATTTAACTTCAGAGACACTCAGTCAACTTTTTTTTATTTTTAACACAATATAAAAATACTCCAAATAGAAAACCAAATTTAATGTAATCTCTTCTCAATTAATTCAAAGAATATTCACATAGTTTAATATTTTATACATAGTTATTAATCTGATTATATGAAATTACTTAGTTTAGTTCAGAACTAGCCAATTACTAAATCAATTTAGATTAATACATCAATTAAATTTCATTAAAAATAAAGCCAAATTTTAGAAATAAGGCATAGCAAATAATAAAGGGATTTAAACTAAAAAAAATATCCTAAAATTAAATAATAAAAATAACCAATAAATATTAAAATACATGAAATTACGAATGAATTAAGAATGCTAGAAATTTCTTACAAAATGAATATTGCTTATTAAAAAAGAGTCCTATTTAAATAAAAATTTCATTTATTTAGATTCACTATTGATTACATATTATTGCTTATTCTATGATATTTTAAATCCAATAAAATTAAATAAGATTAAATAATCAATTTACAAATTTATGGAATTATGGTAATTCTTTAGAAAATAGACAAAACTCTAGATTTCTAAATTAAAATATCTCTCAAAATCCGATGTAATGCTTATTAATTAATTTGATATAAATATAAGAATTAGTCGTAATATAAATACTTTTGGCACCTCAAAGCGAAGGGATAATTTTTTGTAAAATACCTAACGGTTTTCAAATATGATAAAAAATAAATCTGTATTTTAAAAGTATAATTAATTTTAATGAATAAGTTATTGAATAAAATGGATTTCAGATGCTCCTTAAACTTTTTAAATTAGTTCAATAATTAAGAATTCTCTGGAGTTATCAGTTATTAAAATCATTTACATATAAAAGAAGGTAATAAATTAATTTTGGTTTAATTTAAAATAATTGAATAGAAAAGAAATAGAAAATATGTAATATAAAATATATAGAGTATCAATAGGATTACTATTTTCAAATAAAAAGGGTAAAAACTAAAAATTAATTATTCTAACAGATAAACAATTAATTCCTTCCTCTTTTTTGTTTATGATCTTTAACAAACTTTTTAGAATTATAAATTGCTTCTATAAAAAAAACTTTTATTAGATTTAAATGAATATCAAAACCTCAATACACCAAAAAATGCATAGATAATCTTAGTTACTTTGGGGAGATAAAGATATTTATTATAGAAAAGACTGAAAATTTATTTCTTAACTTTTCGTTCTAGGAATATTTCAATTAATTATTCCTAATAGATAAATTCATAAATTCTCATTCTTATATTTTTAATACCATGAATTTATCTTATGGTTTATTTTATTTAATCTGACTTGAATGATTGAAAAACTAAAAAGAAAAAAATAAGCGAAGGGTGCATTATTTATTGATTTAATAATCAATAATATATTAAACAAAAAAGTAGAATCATTCATAAGTTTCTTATAATTTCAAATAAATGGATTATCTTGAAACGGAGTAGGAAAGATTAGAAACACATTTATCACAAGGAGAAAATATTTTCATTTAAAAGAGAGATGAAGGATTTGGGAAATATGATTTGCAATTAAATAATGGTTCAGAAGCAAATTCATATCATGATATTGGATTAGATACTCCCAAAGTTCAAGTACGCTTTGTGGAATCAAATATATTATCTGTATAAAACCATTCAAAGTTTGAAAAAGAAAGATCTAACTCAGGCGCTTCATAATATAAAAGAGATAATTTGAAAGATTCTATTAATTTGAATAGCAACGCAGGGTAAAATGAGTCTAGAATTTTGAATAAAAACGAAGTTTCTATTCAATCAAATAGAGATGATAAGAAAGAATCATTTATATGTAATACTCAGAGGAAATATTTCTCGAAAGGCTAAAATTTAAATAGCCCGAATTAAGATAAATTTAGAAGCAATTTAACAAAAAGATCTGAATTTAGAAGTGAGTTTCAATAGGCTACTGTGACTAACTAGTTTGATTTTGCAAATGCATCTGAAGAAACCGAAAACATTACAAAAAGCTAAAGATAATACATGAAGAAGAGTAATAAATAAGTATAGTAGAAGAATTCTAATAAATTTTCTTTGATCATCAAAACATAAAAAGCAATTAGAATGTTTAAATCCTATCTAATTCCTAGAAAAGTTCATAGAAAGGCATTTTAATTTATAAATGATATCTCATCAGTAGATTAATCAGTGAATAATTAAACAGTTTTCACTCCGTTTGTTATTATAGATAGGTTTGCTTAATAAAAATATGACATTGAAAATTGTATTCGAGTATTCAAAGCTTCAATAATATAATACCGAACATAAATCTTTAAATTCTTAGATGATAATGCTACCGTTTTTGATCCTCTTAATAAATGGAGAGTTATATTTGATATTATTTTGATTATAGGAGTTGGATTTGCTGTCTTTTTTAACACAGTTGAAATATTCTTTTCAATTGATTTTACTGAAATATACCCTCACGGTTACCCTGTAATTGACTGGTCTCTTTTCATGATGTTCTTATTAGATGTTGTTTTTAATTTAAACACTGGAGTTTACAAATAAGGGTCAATTTCTTATGAAAGGCTAGATATCTTTAACAATTATTATAATGGAAGAATGTTTAAAGATTTACTTTCTCTACTTACTTTTATAAGAAAGGGAAATTCTCATTTTGTAACAAGTTTCTTTAATCTTTTTATATTCTTCAAGGTACCATTTTCAATGAATTTATTTTATATTTTATTTAAATTTGATCAGATATATTTCAAAATTTTAAATAATTACAATGTTAATTTAACTAATACTAATATTTTAAATGAAATTAGATTGACTTAGTTTCCTAAAAGCTGCAGTAAGCCTAACAAATAGCTAGCTCTAATCAAAAATATGCAAAGTTATATTATGGAATTCAAGTAATCTAGCTTGTTTTAACAATTTATTTTGTTGCCCATTGTGTTGCTGTTATCTTCTATGGGTAGATTTTATTTGCAGATTATCTCAACTTTGATAATGAATAGAATTGGATGGACTCAAGTAATTTTCTTAAAATGTCTGACTCTTGGTTAAAAAAGTAATATATTTTATTGAAGATTAGTTTAATAATATATCTCATATTTATTCAAATTTAGATACATATTTTCTCTTTATTTCTCGATCACTACAATGACAACTGTCGGTTATGGTGATATCACACCTAAGAATGGGTAAATAATATTAAATTAATTGTAAAATTTTTTGAACCATTATTTTTATAAAAAGTCATGAAGCTATTGTTGTTATTATTTCTATGATTATTGCTTGTGGTGTCTTCGCTTACAGTTTCAATCTTATAGGTTCTATTATAAGTGAAATGAACAGAAGATAGGAAGAGTTTAAAATAAAAATGAAGAAAGTCAATACCTATTTATAAAATAAGAGTATTGAATAAGATCTTAAATATAAGGTTCTTAAATTTTTAGAATTCAAGTAAGAAGCATATTTAATTAAAATGATTATAACTTATCTTCTTTTAATATTTTTTATTGCAGATATACTTATGAGAATTCTTTGAGCAAGGAAGAAGAAGAGAGTGTTTTAGAAGGTCTTTCAGCCAATCTCATTTATCAAATTAACTTTTAAGCTAAATAAAAAATTCTCAGCAGAGGATTAGAGATCTTTAAATTTTTCTCTCAATAAACAAAAGATGAGCTTTGTATGAAATTAAAAGAAATTAGAACTAATAAAGAAGAAGTTATATTTGAATAGGGTTCTAAAATTGAGGATCCTGAAATGTATTTTATCCATGAAGGAAGTGTTGAGATTTATTTTAAAAATTGGCAAACTAAGAATGGAAAAGAATCTATTTTAAATGTGTTAAAAGATGGTTAATTTTTTGGAGAAATGAGCTTTTTAACAGATAAACCACGCGCATCGAATGCCAGAGCTCAAGAGTCATGCATCTTGTATAGTCTCAAAAAGTCAGATTTCTTAAGTATTTTAAGTAATGATACATAAGAACTTGAGAAGTATCACTTGCTTTACTCTAAGCTAATCTTTAGTTAATCAAATTAATATATTTCATAAGCTTGCTATTTTTGTTCTAAAGAAAGTCATAGTAATATTTTTTTTACCAATTAATTGATTCTATTCTTTCTTCTTATCTTAAAATATAAATATGTTTATTAAATTTAGCTGCTAATTAATGTCCTTATATTCATTATAACCCTGATAAACAACTTTGCATTTTGAAGAATAATTTTTCTAGACCTATAATCGAAAGATAGAAATGGAAAAGAAGTAGGGATAAATCAAGGGCTTTCGAGATACTGTAAGAGATATAAGAATTAATTAGTTTAATAAAAAAGAGGAACAAGTAGATTTATTAATCTGATTCAACTCCTCAATCTCTCTTAGGCAGTCCTAATAATTATAATGATTACAATTATAGACGTTCAATAGATTTAACTAATCACAAAGATTTAATTACAAGTAAAATAAATAAAAACAGATTTTAAAATAATAAAAATTTTATAATTTAAGAAATAAGATAGATGTATAATAATCACGAATTGTAAATTTCTTCTAATTCTGCCTCATAATAGTCTTCTTCTTCTTCATCCTCCTAATCTTCAAGATCCAATTCTAAATCTAGATCAAGAAGCCCTTCCTCATAATAGTCTTCTCTTAATGAAAGAGATTATATTAACACTCCTTAGCTAGATAGATAATCTAGATCTAAACATTCAAAACAATCAAAATCTAACAGATCTTCACAATCCCCAAAAAATGGATGTAGTCCAAGTAGATTTAACAAGGAAAGGCTTTAGAAAAATTTAAAAAAGTCTTTTGAGAGCAATGGGGAACATAAAAATATTGGACAATCCTATGAGAGTTTTTAAAAACAGTAGAATCAATAATCTTAAAAATCATTAAAAAATAGCAGTAGGTAGCAGAGTGGAGATTTTAAGAAGTCGTTAGAGAGATCATAATAAAAACAATAATAGGAGTAATAATAATTGGATTTGGATGTATTTGGTGGTAAGTAAAGGTAATCTTATTAAAATTATGGTAAATCACTCGAGATATAGAATATAGCAGATCAAGATAAAATTAAATCGTTTGATAAAATAGAATAATATATGAGTAATAAATCCTTTGAACATTAGCAGATCTATTATTAAAATGAGGTAAATAACACACAATAGAATCAAGGAACAACTTCATAAGGAATTAGGGATTTAAAAAGTTAAGGCATGATCAAATCCTTTGAGATAAATTAGATGTTATAACATTCAGATAAAAACAATTCTATTAAAAAGGAAGCTAGAGATTCTTATGATCATACAAAGATTTAATAAAGTTAGCTTGAAACAGATAAGAAGATTGATAATTAAGATTAAAAGAGGTCAATTGATATTAGTTAAAATTTATAGATTAAATCTTCTTAGAAATCCTTAGAGGATAATGAGGTAGAAGAAGTTTCAGATTCTAAAAAGTAATAGGAAGAAAACAATAATTTAATGAAATAATACTTTAAGAAATCATTTTTGAGTGTTTAGAATCAATAAAGTTAAGATTTTAGCACCTCTATTAAAAATAAATACTTTAGGAAATCGTTTGAAAGTAACTTTAAGAGAAATTACTCTTAGAATTATTTAATAGATAATTCAGCTCCTAAATAACTCACTCACAATAGAAACTTTAGCTTAAATTAAAAAACACCAAGCCTTCATCATAGAACAAGGAGCTCAAATTAAAGTAATGTTTTCTCTCATTACAAGGAGTTGAGATTTAGCCATGTAGAAACATTTATCTCCATTCCCGATGAATTGCCAATTGGAATATAAATTACACAAACACCTGATCAACCAGATTAGTTGCTTAGATAGAATACTCCTATGCTATAAGGCTATAGCAATCTAACCAATTCAACAAGGTAAATATTGCAAGATGATGAAAGTGAATAGCTAGAAGACCTGCCAGTGCTAGTAAATTTGGATAAAAGACATGTTCAATTTAATCAAAAATTAAGAAGAAAATCTACAAAAGAACCAAATAAATTATAGCACATACCTATTTTAGATGAATAAGAGGAAGTATAAGATAAGAAATAGCATAAAAGAAATGAAAAACGATATTCTACATTAAAATTAAAAAAAGAAAACTAGGCCACAATAGAGAATAAATCATCGGAATATGAGAAGTTTGATAAATTTAAGAAAAGGCATGTGATAATGCCATTGGGAAGGTAGAGTGCTAAGAAGAATATAGGATTAATACATGAAATAGTAAATTCTAAAAGAAATAGTAGACATTTGTAGCAAAGCCCTTTAGAGTTCCTACTATAAAAATCAGATAACCATTCTATTAAAGAGAAGTAATAATAATAAGAGAAGGAAAATTATCATCCCATAGGATTTTAAGTGAGACATAGTAATTTTATGAATACCCACATTTAATAGCAGCAAGAAGTACCTCAAATTCAAATGTTGCAACGTTAAGAAAGCTCTTAAAAACATGCACACCAATCTCAAAAGAAACAAACTCTTTTCCAAAAATAAGCATCTCTAAATCCTTATGATTAAAATGAAGAGGAGGGGGAATAAAGAATAGGAGATATGTTAATTTTGGATAAAATGAGAGAATATACACATTACTTCCCATCTTTCAACTACAAAAATATCATATTGCTTTACAACAAGTTGAGGACAGTATAAAACTTAAAACTTCCTCCTTATTTCAATGTGTATTCCTTCTATAATAGATTTGATTATAAAAAAATAAATAAATCAAAGCCAAATACACCTGCAAAGAAATCAATTATGATTGGTCAGATGTGATGTGTTAAATAAATTATACAAATAATATTATAACTAAATTTTATAACTCTCTCTTTCACTCACACTCACACTCACTCTTTTCTCTGCCCTTTATCAAAATTATTTATATTATTTAACTGTATGTACATTGTTAACTATTTATTTATTATCTTTCTATGTTTAGTTTTCTATTAATCATTTTAATATCAATCAATGATAAACTATTTTAAAATATTAATAACTCAAAAAGTCATTTCATTTTATTTAAAAAGATATCAAAATGTGTAAACAATTTTTATTTATTGATAAAAAAAATTCGTCAGCTGCAGGACTCGAACCTGCGCGGGTAAACCCAATGGATTTCAAGTCCACCTCCTTAACCACTCGGACAAACTGACTTTATGCATAATTTATAAGTTAAACCTCTACTTCCTTTAGACTAATAATTCTTTTTCATTTGTTCACTGACTTTTGATTCTTATGATATGCTAAAAAAAATATCGATTATTACTTACTTCTTTTAGTTTAAAGTGATTAAAAATAAAAATAAATTTAAGGCTAAAAAAATAGGAAAAATATTCGTCAGCTGCAGGACTCGAACCTGCGCGGGTAAACCCAATGGATTTCAAGTCCACCTCCTTAACCACTCGGACAAACTGACTTTTATGGAATTTATAATAATTGAATCATAATTATTTAAATTGAAAGAATAAAAAAATTTTCTGATTAGTATGTTGTTTGCATAAAGATTGGAATAATTTATCTTTTAATTACAACTATTCTCTCTATTTTAACAAAAATTTTGTGTTTATCTTCTATTAATTAAAAATAAAACTAAAAGTAGTACTAAATAAACTGATGCAGAATTATTTTTTACTATTATGAACAAAAAATTCGTCAGCTGCAGGACTCGAACCTGCGCGGGTAAACCCAATGGATTTCAAGTCCACCTCCTTAACCACTCGGACAAACTGACTTTATAGAATATATAGCTAAAGATTTGATAGTTATTTAAATTGAAAATTTGATAAAAACTTTAGGTATTATAATTAATTATTATTAATATATAAAATATCTTACTTAGATTATTAATTAGGAGATTGATGAAAATTTAAAGAATTTTATATGAAATTTATTTTGCTCATTTATGACATTATAGGAGAAATAAGGTTTTCAATTTTTACTTATTTTTGAAATACATTGTTGAATTTATAATGCATTATTTATTTACAAATTATATTTAGTGAGTAAGATAAATTAAAAATTCTGAGAGTATAGATGAGTTAAGATGATAATAGATGCGGAAATAACCATCATTTAGTAATAGTAGGAGAATAATTATAATGCAAATTAAATACTTTTAGTAAAAGTTGGTTTATTTGCTTGATGATTATTATGGGAATCTTTGTTTTTTAAATATTGTGCTATTTTTTAGTGAAACTCTATTTTAAATGGTATTTTAAAAAATAAACGAAAGAGAATGAAGAAAAGGCTTAATAAGAATACAGTGAAAGTAGCTAAAGGTAAAACTAATAAAGGGACCTTTATAATAATAGTATTATCCATTTTACTTAATAGAGAGGAGTTTCTCAAAATATTTAGATTGATAATGCTTGATGATGCATGTTTTAAGAACTAATTTTAAAAGTAAAGTTAAAAGTTAATAAGATATTCTGCGTTTAAAAAGAGGGTTAATTTGTAATCCCGCACTTTGCTTTAATTATATTTAATATCATATTAGTATGTATTTTGGAAAGATTTTGTTTGAAAAATCTTTTTTTATTATCTCATTTGTTAGTAGGTAAATAATAGTTGTATAGATGACACATACATACATAAATCAACTCAATTTATATATTGCGATATAATTATTATAATAAACAAAATACTCAAAAGACTATTAATTAATAAATTAGTTGATGTTAGAAAATATTGTTGCTTAAATTAAAATAATTAATCAATATATAATACTATGTTATATCTATGTTGTCCCTTACATTTTTAGGATTATTTTGAATACTTACTTCCTTAGTATTTAGAAATCATCGAATTTTAGTTTTTAACTCTATTTTATAATTTAGAATTAAATTGGAAAGAAATTTAGATTCATATCCAATTTTTTGATTAAAAGATTATTAATGATTAATAATTGACAAATTAATTAGAGTATTTAACTTGTTTCTACACTTAGCAAGGAAATGAATACCAATAAAAAATCGCAGAAGCAAATATAAATAGAGACATTTTTGCATCTAAATGATTAGGTTACTGTGGAAGATATTTATAATATAGATCACTTCTTTTAGCATGCAAACTAAAAGCAAATTAAAGTTAAACCACTTTTATATTTAATATCTATTTGATTGTATTATCTAATTTCGATTCCTTTCATTATTATAATTTCAGCAAAACAAAGTAGAATTGTAAAATATAGAGTTTTTAGATGGGATAAAATAAAATGATCAGATTATTTATAGGGAAAATATGTTTAAGGTGTATTATTGTATTAATAGGATAGGTTTTCAGAAAAAGAATGGATCGATTGGGGATTATTGAAGTAGATTATTAATATGCATGAGGATTAGAATGGATTAAATGGAGTTTAATAAACATCAAATGAGAGTTTGCAAGAAGAAGAAATTGAGGAATTCGAGTTGAAAATACATTGTAAAAAGAATCATTTAATCCTTTTGTTGGATGTCTCTCCTTCTATGTTTAAATATGATTACATAACAAACTCTTTGAATATTTAAAACCTAGAGATTATCTGCAAATCCCTCTTAGATGTAATAAATTATTATAAAATAAAAATGAAAAAATATCTAGCGAAAAAACAATTGAATACAATTTGATCAAATTAAATAATATATTATAGCATATCTTAGAAGCAGCTCATAACAAGAATGAAGAAGCAAATAAAAACAATTCAGAAAATCATTTATCATCATAGGACTTAGAATATCATAGTCATCATGGGTATCCTTTAGCTTACAAGCAACGCACAAGAATAACAGTGTACTTATTTGGCATGTCCAATAAGGAATTAGAGGTAATTATATTTTTAATATCTTTTTTATTCAATCAATTTACTATAAAAATAATTTATAAAATAGTTAGTTGTTAATTATGTCATTCTCTCACAGGATAATATAAACGAGATATATAAATAAATACTCAAATCTATTTTAGAAAATTGTAATAAAATGTCAAACAGATAATTAAATGCCAAATCAAGTAGATAAACTAGCCCAAGGTATTCTCCAGTAAACTCGTATAATAATAAGTAAAGTGGTACTTCAGCTACAAGACTTTCTGGTGGTAGTGATTACTTGCAATCTCAAAACTATAGTAAAATAAAATTGAATGATTTGTTATAATATAAATGTTTACATATAAAATATTTAGGTGAACGAAGATGTACCTTGGATATGATAGATGCAATTAGTAGGATATAATAAAATTTAGTCATCCATGGCGAAAAGATATCATTTACGAAGTTGGTAGTTATTACTGATGGTGTTTCTCTTGATGTTGATGATGAAAAATTCTATTAGCAAATTAGTCGTACTGTCAAACCTATAGGGTTTTCTTGCCACATTCTTTTGACTGGTAAAAGCTAGCTAAATAGAGAAAATTAATTTGGTTACATTGTAGATGAAGATATGTAAATTATTCCAAAAAGTATTCCAAATTTCATTTATAAAAAATAAATAGGCTCAAATTTATTGCATCAAAAATGAACGGTGAATTTCATTTTTTAACAGTTCATGATGAAATGAGCAATAACAATAAAACCAAGAGTTAATATGCATACTTTGCTTGTTGTAAGGGACCTTAAAACGAGTTTTCAAAGATGATTAAATAGATGTTGATGACATGGACCTTAAGATATAATTTAAAAGACTTTAGATATTCATTTTATGCTTCTAAAAGCTAAAATTCTTCAGCTCGTCATTCCATGATATCTTCTTAACATTCCATCAGAGATGAGAGTAGTATTAGAGAGGATAAAGAGGAA
Source organism: Tetrahymena borealis (assembly GCA_000260095.1). Classification (NCBI taxonomy): domain Eukaryota; phylum Ciliophora; class Oligohymenophorea; order Hymenostomatida; family Tetrahymenidae; genus Tetrahymena; species Tetrahymena borealis. The sequence goes on along the minus strand of JH651232.1, from coordinate 252,739 downwards.
GATTAGTGCACTATTATTTATACAGAAGAATCTAAAGATGAATATAATTTAAAATTTAAGAAAATTATTAAACTTGTACACAAATATGACCTAAAACCTCATGTTTCGTTATAAGTAGATAAAGAAAGATTATATTAGATTTCTAAGATAAGACATTTAGAAGGATGGAAGATGATTAGAGTTCAAAAAAGAGATAATTTTGTTCGTAACATTATTTTTTATTAAAATTTCATTCAGAATTAAATTATCACTCTAATTAATTTAAATAGTTGGTTATGAATACAGAGTTAATTTACAAGCTAAGCTATACTATTTAATAAAATGCGTTAATTAAAGATTTAAGATTCTAATCTACTAAGATGTTCCTGCTATCTCTGTTAAGGATCGTAGAGATCAATCAATATCTTATAAAACTCCTGAATACATTACGAATATCTCCAGAAAGTTAGAATAATATGATCAGTTTGCTTTTAATTCTCATAATCTCATGCAATATAATTTCGATAATAGCAATAAAAAATAAACTAAGGTACTTTGCAACAGCAAAGCTTACAAAGAAACGAATATGAGGGAAGATAAAAAAGATATTTATAAAGATTAAGAGGAATTGTGGGAAAAATACTATAAGGTAATATTCTTACTTAAATAGGATTTTTAATAAACTTAATTTCTTTTTAAAACTGATAAAAGGTTAAAACTTTAACATTCCTGCAAATTCCAAAAGATAAGGTCTGTAAAGATAATATAGGAAGTATGAAAAATAAATTTTCTTAAGAGGTTTATGAGAGAGTTAGCTATATCGCGGATAAGAATATCACAAAAAACAAATTTTATTTGAAAATCAACAAAGATTTTGTACATTTACTGGAAGAAAGCAAATAAGATAAATAGGCATAACTAATTCATTAATAATCAGCTATGCCGAGTGGATAAGGAGAGAAATCTATTTTTGCACTAAACTAAAAAGGTTTTAGTGTTGATGAGAATTTAATGGACTATGGAAAAATTCTCTTAGAAAACTAGGATTCAGATGGTTAGAAATTAAATGGATTAACTGGTCTTTAGCATAGAATATCTTAAGGAGGATAAATAAACTAATATACTAAGGAAAACTAAAATCAATATAACCCTATTAAAAGCTTAGCTTATATCAAAGTCTCTATGAAGAATTTGTATGTAACTGAAATCAAGCTAGCTTTTTAAAATTACCCTAAAGAATAGCAAAAACAATTGGTAAAAGATATTAAAAAGACCATTCATCATTACAACTTTGAATTCTTTGATATCTCTGTCATCTCAAACTCTATTAATCTATTATTATATATGGGATGTAATTTATTTCTTCAAATTCAATATTTTTAAATGTAAATGATCAATCTTTATTTAACTATATAGAAGCAAATATTTATCCTTTCCAAGAGGCTAGTAATTTATCAAAATCCTGGCAATGGACATAGGAATGCATTCACGATTTGAAGCACTTCTACAGCGTATTGGTGAGTTTGAGAAAGAATGGATAGTTCAAATCAATTTAATTAAATAGATCTCAATATAAGGAAACAATATTTTTAACAGAAGTTTAATTTTAAAGATCTGAGAACACGAAAAAAATAAAAAGAATTCTGATTGCTCATATAATTACATTCAAAAAGAATTTAATAGAGGTAAGATAATCTTTTAAATAATAATCTTTTCAAGTTAAATATATTTAAAAATAATTAAATTAGGTGAAATTAGTTTGTGAAAATGCATTAGATCTTGTGTAAATTCCTGGAAAAGGGTATTTAACAGCATAGAAAGTGCTTTAATAATACATTACTCATATATACCAACAAGAAGAAAAGATCATGAAAAGATTATATACTGTTCACACAATTCATAGACATGCTATTGCTAAGAGAAAAGATTCTAATAATTAAGATGTTTTCGTAGGAATTGTATTAGATTCTCTGAAAGTTCACATGCTTGCTCATCTTAATATGGGAATTTCCATGTTAAGAGATGACACAGAAAATATAAAAGATATCAGCAGTTATAAAAAGCATCTAGAAAATGTATTGATTTGAATAATTTAAATTAAATTAAATAAAATATAATAAATTATTTAATAGATATTAAAAGAAGAGTACTAAAAGTTTGATGTTACTAAGGAAAATTTCATAGAGTATAATGCACTTTTCTAGAATAGTTATCTCAAGAAAACATTTGCCTTCCAGTAAATTGAAGGAGCCACCTCTTAAGATTAGGAGTATTTGAAATAGTATAACTAGATATTTTATTAAAGATGTTTGGAATACATTTAGCAGAATAATGATCATTCTGTGATGAATGCCAAAAAAAGTTATTTAATAGATGTGAAAGAGAATTCCAAGGGATATATTAATTGTAAATTCTTAGATTATAAGGTTGTTTTAATCTCCTACCTCTATAGTGAGGATGAAACTACTAACTCGAATCAATAATCATCACAAGCAGATGGCAGTACTTAAATGAATTCAAGTAAAATTGGATCATAACAATAATCCAATAACAATACTAATGTATAAGCAAGTTCTGTCTAAAATAATTATAACTTATCTCCTAAATTGAATCCTCACCATAAGGATATTAATTAACCTGATTCCTTGAGTAATTTAAGTAAGAGGGACTTATCAAAAGAAGGAAGCAATAAGAAATTAGAGTTAAATCTGCTGTAACAATAATAATAAGCACCCTAATTATCTAGCTTCAATACTGAAGTTAATAGAAAATTACAGAGTAGAGGGTTATAATTTAAAATAGATTTTTATTTGATGGATATTAAATCTAATGAGAATAATACTAATCCAACTTCTAGAGATTTTGAGAAGTATCATAAGGGCATAGATTAGTACATCGAATAGTTGACTAAATAAATCAACCATTTCTACTCATAAACGTGCTTTGAAGTTATTGCCTCTAAAAAAATTAAGCTTAATTACTTTACAGTTGAAGGAGCTATTCATAACTTAGGGATGCAGCCTTAAATTCAATTAATTCCTCTCAAAGAATTTATTCCTATCTACAGTTGGTTCCATAAAGATCTTGCAACTTAAAAGAAGAAATTTAATTAAAATGTAGGGAACATGAGCTCTACAATAAGCATGAATACAGGCTCCATACCTAATTAAATAAATACTAGAAATAATTCTAATTTACATCACCACCACCATCACCACATTAACAAATAAAATGCTATGACTTCTAGCAATATTCATAAAAATCAATAAAACCAAAGTATTACCACTTCACTCATAAATGAAGACATGAACTACTTAGTCAATCCAAAGTGTATTGATGAAGATATTATGTATGTCGATCCCTCTACTAAAAGTATGATAACTCTATCCTCAGCTTCATCTAATATCACTTAGAAAAAAATGGAAAAGGAAATCAATCCTTTTGAATAGTTTGATACTTTAGTACTTACTAAAGCTTAGAAGATATTTGATATAGTGGTCAACCATTTCTTTTCTAACATACCTGACACTCCTTATTATTTTTCAGATTAAAAGAAGGCAGAGGAGTTGAGAAGAAACGATCCTTAAGACTATGATTTAGCTATGGAATTTCTTCCTAATGTAAATCAAGTGATACCAAAAATATTCATGAAAATAAAATATAATTTAAGTGGAGAATAAAGGTATTTTTCAAGCTTGAAAGAAACATTTAAATCTATGATAAACGAGACAAATAAAGATAAAGACAATAATAATATCTTATTTGAATTCTATCAAATTTAAAATGATCTTTTCAAAGAAAATAAGCAATAGATTTCAACTTTAGGAAATGATCCTTAACCCTAATCAAATACTGCTACTAAGAAGGCTAATAATTTCTTCTTTGATTTTAAATTAGCCTGCTCTAATATTATTAAGATTATTGTAAAACTTTATTTCTTACATTTATTTTATTAAATATATCTTTTATTTTAAATATAATTTAGAATTTAGAATATTTTATGATTAACACTCCTTTAAGCAGCGATGAAATAGACAAAATTATTAAATTAATTTCGGAGAGTAAACAAAATTACTAAAGAGTTTATGAAATGGAGAGAAAGAAATTAATAAATTTAGAAGATTATAAACTTTTAGATAATCCAAAAAGCTAAGAAATACTAATTGGTGAAATAAATGAAGAAAGTAATCAAGGTTGCCTGCATCTAAAAGAAAAGATAAGTGGTAATCAATACATGTACTATTAGATTTTTTCAAGCCCTTCAGATGATGAATGTTCACTTTTAGATTCAGACACAAGAGATTTATTTAAAAGTAATTTACAAATATTATTAACAAAAATTAAATAAGTAAATTAATAAAATCGTTTTAATTTATAATAGGAATTAATGAGTACACAAGTTATATTGTTCCTTTCTGGTTCTTCTTAATCTTTTAACCAAACAAAATAGAAGTTCATTTTCACCCCATTAGCTTTTTATCACAATCTTAGTCTCACTTTATAAAAATATAATAAGAAATTAATTCTTTTATTTAGAAAGTGTATTATAGAGCCAATACTATTATACTAACATTGGATATGAAAAGAAACTAATTATGTCCTTAGAATCTAGAAATCAAAGGTGCTTAAATGCAAAAGTAAGAAAGTAAAGCAGCTGGAACATAAAATAAAATAAGTAAAAACTAGTTCTTTAAGTAATTCAATTTGAACAAAACTAAACCAGAAAACAAAGAAAACACCTAAGATAAAATAGATAGCAATAAAAAATATAAAGTTGATCTCTTGGATACTTTATATTTCCCTCTATAAGAGAAAGATGAAATATCTACATTACTTATCAATATGGTCTTTAATAACTTCAGGATACATAATACCACTAATACTTATCTATATTTTGAAAAGGATGAAATTTATATCCTTTGTTTCTAAGAAGTTAATTAACACCAACTAAATCATCATGATCAAACAGCCAGCGTGTAATAAGGCTCCTTTGCTCAAAATTCTCTAATAAATTAATCAAACGATAGCTTTATAAGCTAAAATTAAACAGGATCATAAGCAGATAGTAGTTTCCTTATTTAAGCACACTAATATATCAAAACTGAGATCAATTAAAAAGGAAGTCTTATTTAAAACCCTTCTTAAAGTTTTAACCTAGGATCAGGACAAACTACTATTAGAGGCCCTCTTTCTAAATATTATAGTAATTATTGGCATTTTTATTAACAGATTTCGATTATTTTATTTCTTTAAACTTATTTTAATTGTAAATAAAAAATAGCAATGGACGAATACAACAAGGGTAAGAAGTTTATCAAAATTGAAATATATGGCATGAGCAAGAGGTAATTCCATATAGCTTAAGAAGGTATTTGTATCTAAGTTATTTAAGCCTAGACTTTAGAAACAATTAAGAAGATTGGTGGAAAATTGTCTGATGCTATTAGAATTTCTAAAACAGATTATGATTAAATCCAAAATGGTAAATAAAGAAAGGTAATAAAGATTAAAAGATATGATAGATAATTTACTCTTATTTTGTATATTATAGAAATTTAGATATAAATTCCCTTCTTTTATTGTTGACCATGCTTCATTTATGTATTACTTCAAGCAAAACATTGAAAAAATTATGCAGAGATTTAACATTGTTCATAGATCTTTCTAAGGTATCCGCCCTTAAGGTAGATTATTTACATTATAAAAAATAGTAGAATAATAATATTTTTTGAAAATTAGTTTTGGATTAGATCAAAGAAAGCTAAGAAAGTGCAAATGATCTCTAAAATCCTAATGTTAACACTCCAAAGAAAGAAAATTAATAATTCGATTAATTCTTAACTGATAATTATGGTGAAATGAAAGTAATAAAAGTATAGTATGATAAGAATGACTTCAGATTCCTTTGTAATGCTTAATCGTCGAGACAGATATTTGGTATCTGCATGTTCTTAATGAATGTGGTACTTCAAAGAAGAAAGCAAAGTAGAGAATTAGAAGAAGTTAACCATTTCTATCCTGTTGTGCCTCTTAAATAGATTCAAGATAATCAAAAATTAGGGTTGAATTTCATAGAAACAATTTCATTAGGGTGTGGATACAGTTAAAATGATTGGGATGATCAAAGTTCATTTGTCTACAATTTTTTAGCAAATAATCAATAAATTGATTCCTTCAAATCTCCAGATATATTCACTTACATAGAAAATAAATAGGTCAAGGAGAAAACTTCTGAATTTAAAGTATGATTTAATTAAAAGCCTATTTGCATTTTTAATATAAAAATTATAAAATCAATATTAGATTGAACTTGCTTCAGAAATAATGACATAAGAAGAATACTTTTTAGATTTAGAAATAAGAAACAAAGTAAATTAATTGCTTATTTTAATGGGTTCAGTTTTCAAACAATAAAATTATTTTAGGGTACTGTTGAAGAGGAAAAGTTAATTATGTATTTAACTGAAATGCTTAATTAGATTTGCTTGGATTACTTGTTTGAAACAATTCTTCAAAGAAGTATTGTGGCTAATCTTGACGAGAAGAATTAAAATAAAAGAATTCAATATGAATACTTCTACAAGTCATGCTTGAATGCTGAAAAATTATTTTAAAAATTGAATCACAAGAGTTTCTTTATGTATCATTAAAAGTATTAACATAAGAGCTATCATGTAATTTGGCCAAGTTATTTGAAGTACTGCAGTAGTTTATTAGAAAAAGAAATTCAAGAAAAGTGTAAGTGGACTGATTTAAATGTCGTCTTCCCTTCAATCTATGTTATTGATGATGGTTCAGGCTACCCTTAAATTTTTGAAAGCTACTATGACATGGAAATATATTTCTCTGGGAATTACAAAAATTCTATCTCAATACTTAAAAAACCTCCTTCTATTTCTTATATTATGTGTGGAAATCTTTTGCAACAAGGAGTAATTTAAATTAATTATTTTAAAAAAATCTTTCATAAAATGATTAAAACATTTATAATTTAAAAGATTAGAGACGGAAAATATGATAAGAGTATGTTAAAGATTTTCGAAAAGCTTAAAGAAGATTAAGGAGTTTAATTAACTCCTGTAGAGAAATAAGAATTCGAAATATTCACTTAGAGAAATTTTTATGCAAGAATTGTGATCTCTTAAAGAAACTTAGAACTAAACTTCTATAATTTTAATTATGGTATAATAAAATAAATGACAGAGTATATGGAGACTTTCTCATCTTGGCAAAACTGCAGATACCACATATAAAAGCACGTTCTTTTATAGAAGCTCGGTGTTTACACTCACTTTTCTAGCTACAATGTTGCAAAAAAGAAACCCTAAAATTAATCATTTATCGATGAAATTCATAAAGTAATTAAGTAAACTAAAATCCTAACTTTATTAATTTTATTTCTTATTAAAAGATTCTTACATCAGAAGAAAGAACTGGTGATTTAAGCGATTTAAACAATTTTAGAACTTTCTTAAGAGAAAGACAGTAAGATTAGAATGAAAAAAGAGTTAAGGAAGGTATCCCAGAAAAGCTAACAGAATTCATTAGCACTATGACATATAATATTTTCCCTTAGAAGAATAGGGAGAGAATGTTAGATATGTTTGAAAAACACTACAACAATTTCCTCCTTGTATCATTCCGTATCATCAAGCCTAAATTTACAAAGAGTCACTACAGTAAAAAATAAAATGATGATGAAAATATTGACTCACTTATTATTCATGGTGGCCCATTCTTAAACTTTGTTTAGGATTTCTACATTAATGACTATAACAAGCAATACTTTAAATACATGAGAAGCAGTTGCTAAGCAGGAAATTAGAAATTCTTAGATTTCTAATTAATTAAGAAAGTAAATATTTTTTATTTTCATAAAATAATATCTAATTTTTATAAATGTAGTTTTTAAATGGTGCTGATTTAGTGAGAACAGATATTTGTCCAATCATAATGATTATTGCAGATAATAATTAATTTAATCATTGGAAGAGAAGAGAAGTTGATGAAAGCGATGTTGTAGGAGACCATTTGGATTTCCTTGAGAAAGAAGAAAATAAAAAGATGCTCTCAGCATATTAGCTATTCTAGGATATCTACATTGAATAAATTGAAAAGCTTGTTAATAAGGCAAACTACATAATCAAATAAAAGTTAGATGTCTATATTTCAGTAATAAACAAGCTTATTTATTTGTTTTTTCCGCATACATACAACTTTATTTAATATTATTCAGTAGGACTATTCGAATGATCCAAGCTAATCATTCCTTACCATGAAGAAAGGAGCTAGTCAATTTGAAAATGATAAATTTTAACTCTAAAAATATAAAAAACTTTCATTGGGATAATTTAATAGAATTTCATAGTCTGATGAATAAACTTCTGTAATATTATTTAAAATATTTGAATTTTTAACTAATTGAATTAATATAAACCAAATAGATAAATATAAATTTAGTTTAATCTAAAGATAGCAATTTACATTTAAAGTAACCTACAAATAGATTGACATCATTTAATGATAGTAAGAATAACATCACTATATTGTTAAAAGTCCATTCCAAGACATTGTTTTTAGTCGATTTACAATTTAAAGCATCAGAAGTTAGCTAGAGAGTATACTATTAGTCCTAAGATAAAACTGATTAATTCGAGTTAATTTAAAACTAAGAAATAAATATCTTTTAGAAAGAATGCAACCTCACAAAAGAAATATTTGAAGCTCACTTGAATTTAATCTATTAGGTTCTTCAAGAAAATAAGGAAAATTAATATCCTGATCTTGATATAGTTTAGACTTTGAACTAATTGTAAAGCCATTATTCAGGTTTAATAGATATGTCAAAGAGTAATCACATAATTGAATCTAGAGTTGTCCAAGCAACTCTTGGATACTTTAATTCCAACTTTAGTCAAAAAGAATTTATTGATTTCTTTGATTAGATAATCAAATCAAATAAGCTTAGTTCTCTTTATAAGGTAGGTAGCAATATCTGTATGCAAATAAATAAATCTTTATACTAAGATTTAATAGTTTATAATAGTTCCTTCTTTATATTTGTTAGTCTCTTAACAGATGAAAAGACTCTTTAAGGCAGCAAGAATTTAATCTAACTTCAAATTGAAACATCAGTATCTATTTATTATTGATGAATCTATTATTGACAAATATTATTTTTAAATTAAATAGTTAAATATAAATCAAATTCTGTATATTTCTTATCATGTTATTGCCTTTGATGCTAACTAAGGTAATTAAGCTGTCACACAAAGAGTCCTTAACGATATCCACTAAGAAATTGAAAAAATCTTCAGAGAAATTTTACCTAGAATGAAAAGAGCTTACATCAGTTAGGATTATTATAATGGTATCATAAGCGCTGAAGATAAAACATCTAATGAATATATAGATTTACTACAAAATAATTGCTAATTGATTCTACTTTAGGTAAGTTTATTTGAGTTAATAATTTTATTTTAATAAATCAATCAATATAATAATAGTAAAAGAATCCTGATTATCTCAAAGAAATTAAAGATTTAACTTGCTTTGATTAGAATTTCTTAGAATATTTAAGGTGGATGTTTAAGAATACAAAGTATACGAACAGAGATAAGTTCAATTGTTACAATATCTTTATTCCAATTTAAGATGAATCTATTACCTTTTAAGGAGCAATTCTCTTAAATATCAATGATAAGAATTAAATAGATGTAGATAAAATAAAGTGTATCAGTGTCTATGAGTTAAATGAGCAAGATTTCATTTCAATTATGTATAAAAATTTAAATGAAATAGTATTAAACTGGATCTATTACTTGAATGAATGTCCCTATTAAGTAGATATTTGACTGAAAATATTTCTATAAAATTAAATATATTTATTTTAATCTTAAAATTGTAATTATTCTATTTATGCTTACTCATTTTATATCCTTATTAAATTCCTTTTCTTTTTATTTATTATCTTTATCTTTATTATTACGTTACTTTTGAGACAGTTTTTTCAATTAATAATAGTTATAATTATCATATTAATGCTAAATTTATGTTAATTAATTTGAAAATTCTGAGAAATATCCAAAATAATTCATTATATATTTATCTATTTTGATCTGCACTTTTTATCTATAATTGATAAGGAATCAACACGATCATAAAGTATTTTTAATAGGAAAGCTTTTTGCATAAAGAAAGTTGGCTGCGAAAGAAATATCTTTTTTAATGAATAAAGTTTACTAATTAAATAATTGACGATTTATTTATTAGTAAAATAAAAGTTAATAAATTTAAAAATAAAAAAAGCAGTAATAATATCTAACATTTTTTAAAAGATTCATATTTAAGTTTAGATAAGAGATTATTCAATTAAAAAAAGCAGAATCTCTAAGTAAAGAAATTCAAATTAAGATGCATTAGTTTATAGGTATCAAATCGAAGATATTACTGGTGGTGATAATAGCCATAGTGAAGTCATCTTATCAGTATGAACAAATATATCAGCAATATGAAAATGAAATTGTTACTCAGGAATGGTATTAAACTATTATTGGAAGTATCAAATATGCAAAAATGACCTATTAAAATGGAATCATCATTTAAAACTTTAGAAATCAGGTTATGAAATATGATTTTCAAGGTAATCAGAAGTGGAGCTCTAAAACTAAGAAGGGCGAACTTATTAAAATATAAAAAGACTGGGCAATTGTCTTTAAACAATCTACTAATAGTTTAATCTATATAGAATTGGCAACAGGAAAAGCATTATATGAAGTCAATTACGGATTGTTCAAAGAAGAATTGCCAAGAATGAAATCGTCATAAACATTATTCGTTATGTATGATTCCTAAAATATCTTTTGGGTTAGATCTAATCCTAAATAATAGCACGAATAAACAAATAATCATTCAGATTAGACATCTAACTCTAAACCTAATAGGTTAGAAGATTTAACTACAGGAAAGTATACTACCAGTAAGAATTATGACATTCTGAACATTTAAATTGATAAAAATGAGAATGCACATTTATTATTATAGTATAAGAAGAGCTAAATTTGTCTAGCCCTTTTAGAAATAGATGAGGATAATGAGACTCAACTCAAATTAAGGCGCTGCAGATAGATGAGTTATAATTAAAGGACCATTACCTATGCATCTGTAAATGGTTTTATTATCCAAAATATAAAAGATTAAGAAGATTCAGCATTGAGAATTGTTTATTTAGATAGTTCCACTGCTGAATTAGAGGAGAGCGCCTTTTCTATCTTCTCATCTGAAGAAGATATATATAAAGCTAGAGAAACGATCCATTAAATTTATACTTATGAATAAAATGAAATTATTCTCTTTAGATATGCCAATTATTTTGAAGTTTGTAGACTAACTGCTTTGGATATGATTTGTCCTGATATTTTTATTAAAAAACGTATGTACTAAATCATCCCTACTTACAATTATTAAAGTCTTTTATTCCTCTCTTCTACTTATATAAACGTACCTGAAGATAGTAAATAGATAGATGAAAATGAACTTAAAAAGGAATTAAATGCTCAAATATTTGATCTTGAATAATATTAAGTATTTAATTTTGGTCGCATAACTTTAGAAGAAAATATATCTTTCGTTTATGCAAAAGTTAACATGAAGGATCCTGCTTCTCCATCAATCAATTTAATAGTTTAAACAAACAAACACCAAGTAATATTTGCCTAGATGTTTTAAAAACAACAAATAATTTATTCTCTTTTAGAAGGTAGTCTCTAAAATGACTTACCTCCTCTCTTCTATCGTTTCTATAATACCCTTCAAAATCCCTATCCTGAAACTAAAAATCCAGGACAAGCTTAAAATTATCTAAGCTTTGCTGAATCTATTTTAAACTAATCATAATTAAAAGTAGCTAATTCAATAATTCATAATATCCTACACAGATGGGAGAGTGATATTAAATTCTATAGAGATTATTTTGCCTAACTTAAATTTGAATTGATTAATTAACAGATAGTATAAAATGACACTACTGAAAATGATAGAATATATGGGTTTGAAAAAATAATATTGATCCCAACAAGAAATTTCCGTTTGTTTGCATTCAATTCAGCTTCAGGTAGACTTATATATAAAAAGAGTATTTAAGGATAGACTGATAAAAATGAAGTGGTTGGATTAGTTAGATTAGCTCAAGAAAGAAAAGAAAATAATGGATTTTATGTTGAAGACAATAATGATGAATTTATTATCCTAGTTAATAATTAAGAGCATATCACATTATAATACATTGAACCAAAAACTGGCGAAATTTTGAGAACAGAAATAGTTAATCTTCCAGACAAGGATAGATATAGTAGTTACATGAAAGTGAAATTAATTCCCGGATCTAAAAAGGAATTTTTAATATTTTTTACAAGCAAACACAATACTATCTTCTACCCTAATTTGGATTTAGTAGAAAATAATTTAGTCAACAAAAGACTATAAAGTCATAATATTTTTATGGTAAGAAGAGATTATACAGAGATACTTACTTATCAATTAAAGGATGTCTCCTCAGGATTATAATCGAAATCTTCTCTTCCTCTTAAATAAAATTAGAAGATAATTAAGATTAGTCATAACCTTTCTTAATTAGATCTAACTTAATTTTAAGAAAGACTTATCCCCATCGAAACTGAAACAAAAGATGCTTATAGATGGCTAGATTTAGAAAATAGAATATTTTGTTTATTGATATTAAATGAATAGGACAAGAAGTTAACAATCAATGTAATTGACACTGTTACTAATAAACTACTATTCTAAAAATACATGGCAAATGTTAAATATAACTATCCAATTGATATGTACTTACATGAAAATAAATTATATGTCTCTTTCTTTAGTGAGTACTATGAAAAACAAATTATCTTTGAAATGAAGATCTACTTCAGATATTTTTTGACTCTCTTCAGCTTGCCTAATCCTGAATTACCTATAGATTCTATAGCTTGTGATGTAAAAACTCTCTTCTCGGAGTAATCAGTTAGAAAAATGTATTCTGTTGTTTTGAACAATTTAATTTTCACCAACCATAATAACGATATTATGTATGTTAATCTGTAAAGATTTAATGAAACAGATACAACATTAGTAAATTCAACCTTTACTTAAATCAATACCAATCCCCTTTCATCTATTTAGAACATTTATATTGATAAAACATCACTAACAAGTAGATACCTCCTCTTTGCTAATGGTGCTTAAATCTATAGTGTTAATTTTACACCAGAAGGTAGATTCGATACTCTTCCCCTTAATTTCAATTATAAAACTGTTATCAACTCTATAGCTATTACCTTTACTCTACTCTTACTCTCAAAATGCTTTAACTAAATCAGAACTTCTCGTAAAAAAGAAAAATCATTCTGAATATAGCAAAAAACTATTTGAAAAATGTAACTTTAATAATAATTTAAAATGGGTTGATATTAAAAATGAAAAGGAGAGAAGTAAAGATTAATTTTGTCTTAACAATTATCATTCTTAATGCTAATAATTAAGAATAAATAATTACTTCATTATTAAAATAAATATGTTTATTCTTTAAATAACAACAAATACAACAATCAATAAGTAAGTAAGCTTTTTATCTATTTCAATTATTCATTTATTATAGTCTTTTTATTCTCGACATATTTTTTACTTAAATTATCTAATACTAAATTAATTTCATAAATTTTGTTTGCCTATTAATTAATATTTAAATGATTTAAAATTTTCTTATGAATGTTAACAATTTTATTATATTAGATAATTAACTCACTTACATATATACTGAATGAAACTTTTTCTTAAAATATTCATAAGGAAGGTAGTAATTTTAAAATAAAATCAAAACTTATAAAGAATGTTAATATTTTAAAACCAAGACAAAAAATTAAAATATTGTTAATTTAAAAAAATGAAAAAATATAAGATTCCAGCTTATTTCAAGGTTATTAATTTATGTACTATAAGTTCTCTAAAAAAATATAAAACTGAAAATAATATTTTAAAAGTGTTTTCTTCATACAATCTGATCTAAAATTTTGATTTCTTAGCAAATATTTAAGTGGATTTAAAGAAGGGATTACAATAATTCTATGCTATTATATTAGTAGAAAATAAATGATAAATTGAATTATTCTGAGTTTAAATTTGAATTAAATATTATTAATAGGCATTTTTTATGTGATTAAAGAAATAAAATAAAAGTAGGATTAAACTTGATTAAGATCAAAGATATTCTCAGATTTATTTAAACAATTTTATTACTTTTTTCTAGATTTAATTAAAATAATTAATAAATTTAAATTAAACTATTTATTTATGATTTAATAATATAATTATTAAAAAATATTTATAAACTTTAATCTTTAATCTAGCTAAGAATCTTAACTCAAAAGATTTTCTAATTTATTTATTATTTTTGTATAAATTAATTTGGAATTCTTTTAACTCTCAATTATTTATTTATTGAATAAGTACTGGATGATTAATAACATTGCTTGTAGATAATTAAAATAACTATCTCTATATATGTAGCACAAAAAGATATTTAAAATTAATTGATAATGTATGTATTTTTCAATTCAATAATAGAAGATGTAAGGAGATAGAAATAATTGAGGAAAGGTGATAATTTAAGAGTAATAAATTTAAATAAATGATATAATGAATGCTTGAGAGACTTAACATATACAATTTTGTGGAATACGAAAATATCATTTATATCATTAGAATATAATAGTAAATCATAATGTTGATGGTGGTGAACATTGAGTATAATTATATATAGAATTCTAGTTGTTATTTAAATAGATTGCATAGACTAACTACCTCTTAATATTTCTATCAGTTGGTGGCAGCTTTAACCTTGGGTTGAGCTTGAGTATTGGATCTGAAACCATTTTTAGCTCTTCTAGCAATAGTCTTCATATATCTCATTCTACCAGTACCTTGACCCTTTCTATCTCTAACCTTTTGACCCCAACCGTCGTCTAAGAATGAAAAAATAAGAATTAAAATTTAATTTTAATTATATTTATGGTTAATTATCTTTAGGCTATATTCATTTTATCTTAAATAAAAATTTACATCTTCTCATCTTGGCATCGGGATAACCGCAAGCAGCACATCTAAGTTTTTGCTTGTGATAAGTGGCTTAACCACATCTTCTGCACAATGTGTGAGTCTTTTGATGTCTTTTACCGAAAGCAGGAGTACCTCTGGTCTATTTTTTTAATAATATTGATGTTAATCTTCATTTTTTTGCTTGAATCTAAATGCTTGTCTAAATCAAAATCTATTAAATTATTACCATTTTTTCTTCTTTTTTTTATCTCTTGTTTTTTTTTCAATATAATTTCTTTATATTTTTTTTTTGATAATTTCACAAAGACTTTGTTTTTTCTTTTTCTTATCAATACCTTTAGTTTCTCTTCTTCGTCTTCCTTTATCACTTATCTTAATCCTTAATTTTAGTTTCTTTGTTAATTTCCATTTAGAATCTTCAGAATCCTTGGCTAATTCTATCATAAAATATCTTTCAAAGATTCAAATCTTCATTTTGAGTGAGTGTTAATTAACATAAAATTATTTAAAAAATTTTTAAAATAGATTTATTCTTTAAATTATTAAATGCTTAGAATCTAAAATAATTCTTAAGATTTTAGATAGATAATTGTACAATTTTAAAGGGTAGATATAATATGTAAATTAAATTAGGATTTAAACATGAAAATAACAAATTAAGTGCTTTTTTTAAATATTTATTGGATAGTTTTTTCCTATAGCAATCTAAAATAAAAATGCTTCCTTATTAATAATTCAACTATTTATTTTTATAAATTAAACATTACTTCTACTTATATAAGTTGTTCAATCAAAAACTAATTAATCTTATAAAAAGTATCAAATTTTTTGCTCATCTGTACTAATTTTTTACAAAATAATTTATTACTTCAATTTCTAAATTAAATGATTAAATTCAAATCTTTAATTTGCATTTTGAAGTAAAGAAAATAAAGAAGGTAAATCATTCAATAATTGAAATATTTATTTAATCATTAATTTTCTCAGAGAATGGTAGATAAATGTTTTATTATGTATGTATTTATGAAATTAATTTTCAAAATTTTCAAATTTTAAAAATAAAATAATTAAGAAAAAAGGGGAAAAAATGTTACATTTAACATGAATGAATAAAAAGTGGAGTTTTAAAAGATGTAAGCAGCTTGAAAGTAGTTTTATAAGTTTAAAAGGTGGTGTAATTATTTAAAATTAATCACTAATATGTTTTTTTAATATTACTATCTGAATCTGTAAATTTAGGTGAGAATAGCATTGATTAAAAGAAATAATAGTAATTGAAACTAAACATAAGATTAATTTTGTTGATTTTTTAAAAGTTATTGTCTATGAAATAGAGGTTATATTTTCTTTTCAAATCTTTAGAATCTAAGCTATTTAATATTGATTACATTAAGTTTTAGCAGTTTGGAGATATCACCTCCTTAGTATTTGTGAAATAAAATAAGAAATTAGAAATGAGAATGATAATAAAAAATAGGGGATTTATTATGCATTTTATTGAAATTTTTCATACGTGTTATAATTTGGATGATTATATAAGAATAGATTAATGCTTATATTGCATCATAAGTAGTAAAAAAGAAAGAGAAAGTGATCATGTTCTCTTGAATAGCATATTGATCAGAATTAGTTAAATCTTAAAATAGATGAATATATAAATGATAGGGTTATCATGATCAGAATTATATACCTGCAATATTTTAATTTATATAAAACAAAAAACCTATTAATTACCTGACTAACTAACTAGCCCTTTTAATAATCATATCGTAATTCTTATTTATAAAGGATTAATAGATTTATGTAATAAGAATATTCATATAATTAAACAAGAATTAATTGAGAAATCAGTCTACTTATTATATAAATTAATTGCGGAGTGATTCTAAGATCAATTAATTATTTTTGGTTATAAAAACAAATTAAAAAAAAGAAATTTAGTTGATTGTGAATTTCTTTAATTAGAAGTATATTATTATTGAAAAAAATGATTGAGGAAATTGAACTAGAAGAAACTTTTGAGGCTGATATCTAGCATGAAGAGAAAAGGAGATGGATTCACAGATATGAGAATTTTCTTCCTAAATAATTCTAGCTTGCTCAAGATGTTGAAGAATAAATTTTAGCCCTCCACAGTATTTTGAATATTTAAAAGGTGACATAATACTTAATATATTCCTTTTTGTAAAAAAAGATTTGGAAGTAGGCAGGGACTTGGAGATTAAAAATATAAAAATAAATTTGAATGGAGTGGATGATGATTGGATTCATACTTACATTTCAATTGATAAAGGAAAAGAAAGAAAAAGAACTGATAAAGAACCTTTAGTTTTGATTCATGGATATGGAGGAGGAAGTATTCTCTTTCAAAAAATGTTCAAAAAGCTAAGTAAAAGATTTAAGGTGTATTGTATTGATATAATAGGTTTAAACCTTTCTTCACGTCCAAATGTTGATCATTTAAAATCTAATGATGATATTATTAATTTCTTTGTTTAAAGTATTTAAGAATGGGTTAAGGAAGTAGGATTATAATATAAACCATTCTATTTAGCTGGTCACTCTTTTGGTGGATATTTATCTAGTTTCTACTGCAAACAAAACTAAGATTAAGTTAAAAAACTAATTTTGTTGAGTCCTGCTGGACTTAGCAAAATAACTAAACAAGAGAACGATCATTATCAAAATAACAGATACTTAAGTATGAAATTAAAAGAAAAAGTGGTACATTGGGTCCGTAAAACTGTTTGGAAATATTAAATTACATATGAGTGGCTTTATAGAAACTGCTTCCTTCCTAAATAATACATAATGAAGCACATGATTACAACCCGTTTAAAAACAAAATCGCAAAAAGAATTAAATCTCTGGCAATCATTTTATAATTAAGTTCTTTAATTGCCTGAAAGTACAAGTAGATTTGTATTCTCTCTCTTCTTCTATCCAAGAGTTATAGCCCACAGACCTATTGAAGAAATATTCGAAACAGATATGAATGTACCTGTTCATTTCATGTATGGATAAAATGATTGGATGAATAAAGAAGGTGCCATGAGATTAAATTAACAAAATTAAGAACTCTTTAGTATTGATCTTATTTCTTCTTCTAGTCACCATATCAATATAGATAACCCTGAAGAAGTTTCAGAAAGAATTATTAGTAGGTTGCTACTAAATGAAGAGATTGAGAATTGATTAAAAAGATATTACTTAAATTAAAAAATGAATAAGCATATAATTGCTTAATTAGACAAAAATTTAATTTTAAAAGCTTAATAAAAATCTTTGAATTTTGAAAATGATTCAAAAAATCTTTGTCTAAAAAAAACATTGGCAATAAATTTATGAATTAATTAATCAATTCAAAATCAAAGATTAATTTTTTTCATAAAGTTTTGCTAACTATCTATCTAGCTTGCTTGCTTTCTAACTACTTATTATTTCTAGTTCTTAACATAGGACTATACTTTAGTTTACATACTATAAAAAATATAAATTTTAATTATCATCAAATTATATCAACTAATTTTATTTTATCGTATCCCAAAAAACCTTCATTTTCGATTTATATTTGTTAGAATTTTATTAATTCTGATTCCTTTCTTTCTCAAAATTATTCATAATTAAACTGATCTTTTTTAATTAAAATTCCTGCTCTACTCTTACTTAGTTCTACACGCAAAAAGCTAATTATTATAAGCTAAATATTTATTAACTCCAATTGCAATTAATATCTTATATATACTCAATCTTCTCTACCTTAAAATATTCAAGTTATGTTAGGATTTCCTTAGATTAAATGTCATTAGAACTTTTTTGCTAAATCAATAAAATTTATAATTTTTAGTCTAATAATAATTTGAAAATAAAAATAAATAGAATTTGAAAACACTTCCTTGTAGACAATTAATTCTATTAATAAATTTTGGTAATTTATGATGTATAATTTTAATTTGATGGTTTTTAAATCCAATCAAGAAATACTTAGTTTAAATGATCAACTTGAATTTAATATAATTTACAATTATTTCAAACAAATAATTTTACTTAAATTAATGTGGTAATTATTAAATTATGAAAAATGTATTTAGTAGTTATTAATGGATTTTCTACTTTGTAAATTTTTGGGAATTTTATAATGTTTATGAGTAAAAGTTTATGTTTGTTGTAGCAATATATATGCAGATATCTTTTTTATTTTGGTTGGATATAAAAATATGCTTTGAATTTAATAATTAGACTAAGAATCAAACAAAGTTAACAAATTTATCAAAAAGATAATTAATTGGTAGTGTATCTGTATATAATAGAGTTTTTATAAAATTTTAGCATCCCCCGATATGCAAACAAGAAATAAGCAGCAATAAAAAGTAGGCTGTTGGTTCTGTTGAAAATTTGAGGATTGAGTAAGTATTTAGGTAGTTAAATTTGAATAATAATTGATTGATTTGCAAAGAAACATAGATGATGATATTGGAATCGAGATTGGATGATAAATATTATAAAATATTAGGAATAGGTTGTAATATGTACGAGAGGATTGGTGCAAAAAAGTTAAATTTAAATACACAATATATTGAATTTATCAAGCGGATAATATAGACAGACTGCAAGTCAAATTGCACAATATATAGCTTTAGAGCATGATTATATGTATGCAAATTTTCCTTAGCTATAAGTATAATAATATCATTAATCGTAGTAATTTCATTTTCCTTTCTAATTTTGATGGATATTTATGATATTTTTAAGAATGATTATTAGTTTTTATGCAATTTTCCCCTATTATGCTTGCTATTTATTATACACTTAAATAATTGCTATATAAGTTTCATTCAGAATCAGTTGGAAGCAGCCTTGACCTTGGGTTGAGCTTGAGTATTAGATCTGAAACCATTTTTAGCTCTTCTGGCAATAGTCTTCATATATCTCATTCTACCAGTACCTTGACCCTTTCTATCTCTAACCTTTTGACCCCAACCGTCGTCTATTTATTAAAAAAAATAAAATTAGTATTTCTATTATATATTTATCCATTTTCTTCAAAATTTGCTTCTAATTTTTGTTTGAAAAAATTACATCTTCTCATCTTGGCATCAGGATATCCGCAAGCAGCACATCTGAGTTTTTGCTTGTGATAAGTGGCCTTACCACATCTTCTGCACAAAGTGTGGGTCTTTTGATGTCTCTTACCAAAAGCAGGAGTACCTCTAGTCTATTATTTTATAATTCAAAAAACGATTAGCTTGCTGCCATTTATAATAGAATCCATTTTTATAAATAAGTAATAATATTTTACCATTTTTGATTGATATTTTTATCTCTTTTTTTTTTTAATTAATTTTTACTTAATATATTTTTAATACTTTCGTTGCCCCTTTGATTGAACTTCTTTTTCTTTTTCTCGCTTTATTTTATTTTTTCTTTCTTTATCACCTTTCTCTCTGCAATTAATTTTAGTTTTTCTTTTCATCATTATCCTTATATCTAATACTAAACTCCTCATTCATTTTTATATATTTCTATGTATTTCTCCATACAAATCTTTATCTTCTCTCTCTCCACCATCTTTATGTTTTCATTTCCTTTCTGCTTCATCTTCTTTCAATTCCTGTCTTCTTTCTTAAGCTTTTAAAAACTCCTTTCAAATTATCATTCTTAGAATTTGTTCAAAATCATAAATGTATTAGGTCTGAACCTATTTCATTTATTTACTTACAGATAGGCATATTTGACAACACTTATAGCAGAATTTTCTATTAAAATATTTAGTAAATAAAAATCCAATACAAAATCTATTTTATAATATTTGAAATTATAATCTGGAGTAATTACTTTTAAAATACAATTCTTTACCTAATTTATGTAAAACCATCTGCCTTTAATTGTAACATGATTAAAATAAATATAGTCTCTGCTAGAATAAATTTTCTATTAATAGTCTATATTTTTAAAACTTATTATTAAATTTAATATCTTAAATTAGTTACTTGGCTTTTACTTTTATTGAAAGATTATATTTTATAAATAATTTCATAGAAATTTAATTATTTAAGAATATAAATTTAAAACTATAATCATATTTATGTTTTAGAAAACTATCTTCTTAATTATTTAACATTAAGTTTTCAAATTAATTTAATTAATTAAAGTAATTAATCTTATAACTGCTATTTTTATCTTTAAACCAATCTTATCTCTCATCGTAATAAATTAATCAAATATGAAAAATTATTTTATATTCAATATAATTCTACTTGTTGGTTGTTTTAGTAAGCAAATTACCTTATTAATCAAGTAAATGTTATAATTTTTATCCATTTCTTATGTAGTAGAAATAAAAAAATCATTTAAACTAGAAAAGAAGATATAAACTTCTTTTGTAGAAATAAGACTATTAGTTTGTTAATCGGTAATGAAATTATCCTAAAAATTAGTTCTTTAAATTGTACCGATTAAGATCTTATATATCTTGGTCATTTGGATAATCTGATTCCAGCCAAAAGCGAAACAAATATTTAGTTAAGAAAGATTTATGCGATGAAATGATGTATGAGGAATGGGAATAATAACCTAAGTAATCCACTTAAATAATAAAAGAAAACTAGAAAACTGATAAATAATGCTTTATAGAGCTCAAACCATCCAAAAATTAACTTCAACCTAAACAATTCTTTTAACTATTAAAAAAAATTAAATTCTTTTCTATTTATTAAGGTAATTTAAAAGTTGATAAAATGAAAAAATATGATACACATAGAACAGTTAGTGCTTCCAGTTTAATTTTTAATTCTCAACTTTAATAATAGTAGCAGTAAAGTAACCAGCTCGATTAAAACAAATTAGCTCTTTATTAAAACTATGAAAACAAAGCGGAATCGGCAACCATACAATCGTAAGGAATTGGTAATCTAATGAATCCACTAAATCATCATAATAGATAGATTTAATCTGTTAGTCAGCCTTCCAATGTTCTTAAAGTGCAGGTGATGAACATATAATAACCAATAAACCCTATAAATTAATAAGGATAATAGCAATAGCAAGTGCAAATTAAAAAATAGAATTTTATAGTTAAGAACGGCGTTAAAGTAAAGAGCGCTACCTTCTACAACGGATAATCAAATTCGAATGCAACCACATTGAATACAAGCATAATCAATAATAATTCTAAGTTAACAAATTAGGGATAAAATAATTCAGTCAATAATGATTTCAGCAATAACAAAGGAAAGTCAAATATTAACAATAATAATAATTTTAAAAATGAAGATGATACATTTAGTAGCGATGTGAGTGGAGGATTCTCATCAGAAGAGGATTTAGATGATAAAGTAAAGGAGGGGTCTACTTAAAAACAACTCATAAATTCTATTTATGATTATTATAATTTAAATAATTCTGAAAATCCAGAATCATAACCAAAGAGACATTATTTAGAAGATTTACCTCCTCAACCTATTATTGATAAGCCATATTCTCTAGAGCCTGATATGCTATTCGGGTAAATATAATTCATTCAACTCTTTTGAGATCGAGAGAATTAAATCTATATCCAGCAAATAAATGATCAGTTTAAATATTTTTTTTCTAAGTGAAAAAGAAATCTTAATTATTTAAAAACTTACCAAATTGCAATAGATTTATGATAAGTAATAAAATAAAGAAAGATCAATAATCTATTATTCTTTTAATATAGATGGGTACCTAAAATTCATTTTAATGGGCCAATTCCTTTGAATTTTAAAAACTACACAATTGAACGAATAACAAGAGAATTAGGAGTTAGCACTTCAATGTATTATAATTAATATAAGCTTTGCTATGTAGGGTTTAGGCCATACACTTCTCTCCAATTGCACCAAGAATACTCAGGAAATGATTCTTATACTTTCAGATATGAGCATTTATTCTCAAATGATTATCCTCATTTAGCTCCTTTCTTTGATCAATTCTAAAAAAAGTTTAGGGAGCCTATTAAACCTCCCTTTTAAGGAAATAATCCCCTTTATACAGAAAGAAAAGATATTTTAAAATTTGATTCTATCTTTGAAAGCGGTAATTTGGATATAGCAGTTAAAATAGAAAATACAGATGAATATGACCTATTCATGAGAGTTGATTCTAATACGAAAGGACATTTTTAGTGGTATTATTTTAAAGTGTAAGGAGCAACTAAAGGATAAAAAGTTAAATTTAATATTTGCAACTTCTATAAGAAAAAGTCTCTATACACAAGAGTAATTTGAAAAAAATAAAATGATTGGTGTTTGATAATTTAATATTTTAATAATAGGGAATGAAACCATACATTTTTTCAGAAACAGCATTTAAGAATTTTAAAAAAGATTGGACACAAGAAGGGAATAATGTGACCTATAATAAATAAAACTATCGATATAACTTTTTATATGACGATGAAGAACCTGGGTAGAGATTTTTTATATCTACATTACTGACTTTATAATTTATCTTCTTTTCTATTTAATTAATAGAAAATAGCCATACCAATTATCTTTTGAATATGATTTTTTATATGAAAATGATACAGTCTGGTTCGCTTTCTGTATTCCTTACACATTCACTAAATTAATTAAATTCCTAAAAGAAACAATGAAACAACATCACTAGCAAAATAAGGACTTTATAACTGAAGAAAAGTTATGTTAAACTATGAGTGGAATTGATGTTCCATTACTTACAGTTACAGGTAATTTAATATTTATTTATAATTTAATTGAGAAAAAGAGCTTTTTATTTTACATAAAAGATAATGTTGACCTGTCTATTCCATATAAGGATAGGAAAGTAGCTCTTATTTCTGCTAGAATTCATCCAGGTGAATCTAATGGATCTTGGATGATGCATGGTTTATTATAATTTTTATTTGGAGATTCTGAAGAAGCTAAGAAAGTGAGAAAAAAGTAATTTAAATTGATAATTCCCTTATCTCTTTAGAAAGTTAATTTTATCTACTTTTAATGACATTTTTATAATCAATATTAGTACAATTTTTAAAATAATTCCAATGCTAAATCCAGATGGAGTAATTATGGGAAATTATAGAACTGGTTTTGCAGGAAGAGATTTGAATAGAGTTTTCCACTCAGGAGATAAGATTTTATATCCAACAATTGTTAGCATGAAGGAACTAACTCTTGAGTTAAAGAGAACATATGGAAAGAATTTTAATATATTTATTGATTTGCATGGACACTCAGTTAAAAAAAATGTATTTGTTTATGGACCTGAATTTCCAATTTATGATTTAAATTATTATAAATGTCGTATCTTCCCCAAACTGATGGGATAGTCTACTGATATGTTCAGATACTATTCAAGTATATTTAAAATCTCCCCTGGAAAGAAAAACACAGGACGTGCCATTCTCTTCAGTTAATTTGATATTTAGTTTAGCTATACAATTGAAGCATCTAATGGAAGTTTTTATAGAAATGGATTTTCCAAATTTTTTACAGGAGATTTTTTAACTGAAATGGGTGTTGTTATTGGCAAATCTTTATCTAAATATATTTCTTCTATTATAGACTATGATGCTTCAGTAAATCTTATATTTACTTTTAGAATAATAGATATTAAAATATTTATATATGGATTAGATTGAAAGAAAAAGATAATAGTAAAGACCAAGTGATGTTCTATAACCAAATCAACTTATTGTAGTACCTAGTGATGATGAATCAAATGTTATGTAATCTAATTTACAATCATAATTATAGAATTTATTCATTTTAATTTTATATCTTAAAGGAAAGATTTTTAGATTGAATAAAATCATCCATTTTTAGTTGATGATAAGGTTTCTGAAGATTAAAAGGAGGTCTTAAAAGAAAATCTAAGAAAGATGAAGAAGAAAGAAAAGAAAAATGATAAAAAGAAGAAAAGGACCAAGAAGTAAGAAGATATCTCAAACCTAAATAGTGATTAAATAAAAGGACTACCCTTTTCTAACCTTTTTAATTTAGATAATTTGGATTAAGATAGTAAACCAGTAAGATAAGACGAGTCTGATAACTACTCAGAAGGTGGTTCAGACTCAGAATCTTCAGATGAAGATTATGATGTAAATTTTTTATTTGTGAAATTTTTAAGCTAATAATACATTTTATATTAATAGAAAGCTCATTTGAAGATGTTGTCTAAAAATATAGGTGTAAATAGAGACATGTTTAAAACTATTTTTAAAAATACAAATTACATGCAAGCTGTTAAAAAATAAAATAATTAAAATAATTAACTTAATCCTTATTACTCTAGTAAAAGAAACTCTAATAAAGGTAGATCTCTGCTAAGTTCTTTTAAGGATACAAATAAAAACTTATCTGATTCGAATTAAAAGATAAGAAACAATAGTACTTCCGCAGAAACGAGAGAGTAAAAGGCTCCAGAAAAAAAGGGTATTTATGTGTCTAAAACAATTCATATGAGACCTTTGACAGCTAATTAAAATAAAAAAAATACAAATGTGGATAAAATAGAAGAAGAACAATGTGATTAAATTAAGCTTAAAGAATTCAATTCAAATAGGCCATCTACAGTTGGATAAAAAAAAGCTAAATTAGATTAAAAAAATAATAACTAAAGTAGTAAAAAAAATTTAAATTAATAAGTTGGGTAAGCTTAATCTAGTAAGGAGCAAGTTAATATCATAAATTATCAACAAACTCTAAGCAAAAATGCTTAAAAGCCTCCAATAAATAATAAATAAAATGCTAGTAAGACGTGGCTTATAATGATGAAGAGTGTAAATGAATATGAATAAGAAAAGAAATAAAAAGTAGATTAACAGGTTTTATAATAATAATAAAATTCTTAATCAAGAGAAGATTTCTTTGATGAAATAAAAGAAAGAGGGGGATTATTCAGTAATTACTAAAGTGAAATAAATAGATAAAGTATTACTAATAGATTATAAAAGCCTAGTGAATTATCATCTACACTCACTCGGTTCAAATAAGAGAAATCTTTAATTCAGTAATAAGAAGAAATTGAGTTAAAAAATATTAATTAAATTCTTATCCACACACCTAATTCTTTAGTAGATTAATCTCAAGAATAATATTTTAGAAAATTTAAATAAGAAGGATTTAAACCTAAGGGTAATTGTCCATCAGCATTTTATGCAATGAAAAAGCATTTCAATTTAAAAAAGAAAGTAATTTATTTATATTTAAAATAATTATTTCTGACTAACATAATTTTTTAATTAATATTATTGACTAATTAATAACTTATTATAATAGGATGAAGACACTACTTCAAAACCACAAAATGATAAAAACTTTTAGAGAATACCATTATTAGGTAATAATAAAGTTTACTAAAACTACTAAGCAAAAATATATGGAGCTATTGCTTATAGAGAAAATTCTTTAAATAACAACTTTATAATGTAAAACAATAACTATAGTTAAAAATGAGTAATATAAAATAATTAAAGGAAGGAGGGAGCTGGCTAGCTAACTAGCTTTACTTTTTATATCCAATTTAATATTATGTTCATAATTTATAATAAATAACTCTTTAACAAATATAATCAATTTATATTAATTAGGTTAAATTAAATATCTATTCGTTATTAATTCAAATTTCTAATGTATGTACCAATCAATTATAACATCAGAACAAGCGGATAAAAATTTTTAACTAGAATTACAAATTTCTTTTATACCTATTTCAGAATATAACTAAATAGTGAAACTAGGAGCTTACTAATTAGAACTTACAGTGAATAAAAAATTGGAAGATTATATAAAGAAGCTGACGTATTGCTAGAAAGTAAGTAAGCTAGGCAGTGGATAAAAAAATCTGAAACCTTTTGAAATTAGGTTTCCATGATTATTTAACCTATTAAATTATAAAGATAAATTAAATTATAATATGTTGTGTCTATTCCATGAAAAATATCTATGGGTGTAAAATTTAAATATTCAAATGTCTAAATTTTAAACAAGATTTTTCTTAAATAAAGGAGTTTAATAAAATTAATAATTGAAAAATACTAATAGAAACTCTAAAGATTTAATTTAACATATTTTATAATAATTGAAATAAATTGATTCAAACATATAATTCATTTTTATACAAATGAATTAATCAATTAAATTTGAAACTATAAATTCTTAAATTAAAAAGATAAATTATTTTTTAATTTTAACTAAATGAAATTAATTCTTACAATTTTTAGTATCTTCTTAGCTGTTAGAAATATCTATTATTTTTAAGAAATTTACTAATATTTAGTTTACAAGTTATCTTCTTTGTTATTTGGGATTAATTAAAGAGAAGTAATGACAGAAATAAAAGTATTAATTAAGATTATTCTCATAGATTATGCATGGCATCTTTGATAGAGGATTTAAATAATTCAAACAAGGAATAAAATTGAGTAGAGTTTTATTAATAAAAGATGGATATTTGATATGTCATTTATTACTTTATATAGATACTATATAAAAATTAAATTTTAATAAAGTATAGTATATTCTCCTCAATTGAAGAAGCAATCTTCAACATGGATTTCACAATATTGACTAGAGGTAACTCCAGTAGGGATACCAGCTAATCTGATGGAAGTTTAGATGGCAACTAAGTGCTTAACGAGTTCTATTTCACCTAACTTTTAATCAGGATTCCACAAATTGAAGTTAAGAGCAACAGCACGAGGGAAGATCTTTTAAACGAAATCATCAGTGTGGGAAGTTTCAGACCAGAGAGCAAGTTCGGAACCAAGGATTCTATCTCTAGAAATTTCACCGTTAGCAAGAACATCTAATGAGTAGATTCTCTTCCAGGTTTTGTAGGGATCACACCAAGAGTTATCACCAAGGGAGCTACCTAAACCACAATCAAGGTAGAGGTAAGTGTAGGTAGATAAAATAATGGGATTCTTAATCTTTTGCATATAAGAGTATTCATTAAGGTCACCCCAGAATTACATAATGGCGCTTTCATCAGTCTTAACATCAACATTGTTGCTAGCAAGCCAGAAGATTCTCTTCTTATTCAAGTTATTCTTTTCAATGACACCCTTTTGGAAATCTCTGAAGTAGGACTGGAGTTCATTGTAATTCTTGATACCATGTTCTTTCATGTAAGCAGCAATAGAAGGCTTGGATTCCCAGCATTTTTAGTTAGGTTCATCACCACCCAAATGTAAGAATTCACTAGAGAATACTTCAGAAGTTTCAACCATAATGTCTTCAGTAATGTCACGAGCCTTTTGTAAAGTAACATCTAATTGGCCACAAGGAGGTTCATTACAATATCTATTATTAATAATTTAAGATGAAATTTTAATATTTATAAGAGTTTAAAGAAAAAATGTAAGGTAGTTATTTCATGTATAATTTATTTTTCTCTCTGCTTAAATATTCATTTAAAGTAAACGAAATTTATTGTTGGGAAGAATGTAAGCCATTTGAAGTATGATAAATTATTTCAGCTAAAATAATAAAAGAATTTAATTGGATAGTTAAGTTTTTATCGTTCAAAACTGATATAATACGTTAGAATTTATTTTCTTTAGAATTCACTCATTTGTTGTAAACATTTTTTAATTTCATCATTTTGGCACAAGATTATTAAAAACTCACTAAGTGAAGGTTTTATTCTCATAGCAATCAATAATATTTTGATCGAATTATGAGGTTTTTGACGCCATTTAAGCAAACTCACTCCATTTTAAAAAATAATTTGAAAAATGTAAACTATAATGTGTCAGTGTCCAATTTAATTTATTTATTAAATGTTATAAAATATTAATTAATTACGATCCCCATTCAGCCTTAGGATAATCTCTGCAAGAATCAATATCTTAGAGACTAGGAGCATTAGACCAAGAACGAGTGTGAGCAGGTGAGTCAATTTCAGGAATTAAAATGATACCATATTTTTAAGCAAAGGTATCAAGTTCCTTTAAATCTTTTTAAGAATAAACTTCTTCAGGGCTGTAGGCACCGAAAGCAGTGATTTCAGGATTCTTCTTCAATTCGAAGGGGAAACTTTCAGAATCAGTCAAATGCAAGTGAAGAACATTAAACTTAGAGATAGAAAGACCACGAATAGTCTTTTTAATTTATTCTAAAGAAAGGAAATGTCTTGAAGTATCAATCATAACACCTCTATGACCAAAAGCGGGAGCATCCTTAATTTGTAAAGGTAAGAAATCGAAAGCGAAGTGAGTCTTCTAGTAAGATTGAATTAAAGTTTGAACGAAAGTTTCAAGAGCTCTTAAGAAGGAGACATATCCATAACACTTGAATTCAATTACAGAAAGATTTTAATTAATAGAGATTTCATAAGCTTCATCAACAGCATAATTATCGTAATTGGTGTACTTGGTATTGGTATTGTTTAAAGATACTTTAACAATAATGTCTTATCCCTTCAAACCATTCTTAGGGGTTTTAACCTTCAATTTAGAGATTCTTTCATTAAATACTTCTTCACCAATTTATCTGAATTTTTTTAATTCAATGTCTCTTTAAGCCTAGAATGTCTTGAATTCTGAAGCTGATTATTGATTAATAGACTTTTGAGGAGCCTTAAATTCAAAGTTAATTGAATTAATGTGACCAATTTCAAGAGTTGAATTACCCTTAGAAAAGTATTAGGGGATAGGAGCTATACGCAAACAGCTGGCTAAGCCGACTAGCAAGATAGCAGCAAGAATAATTTGCTTTTGCATCTGATAGATACTTCTTTGAAAAGAAATTTAGATTTTGATTTGTTTTTAATCAATAATATTAATCTAAAAGGTTTTTATTGAAGATATTTAATATCATTGAATCCCTCACTTACTTTAAGAGAATTGAATAATTTATGTGAATTTCATTTTTAATCGTAAATAGAGTACATGATTATAATCTTTTAAATTGGATTATTATGACTCATTATCAATCAGTTTCAGCAGAAAATTTTGGACAAATATATATGAATTGAAACAAATTTTCATTTGTATCCTAATCTTATTTTCCTAATAAATACTATCAATCTTTAAAATATTAATTTCCATCCAAATTTAGAGGATTACTCATAATTCAAAATCTAAATCTATAAATACTCTATTTATATAAAAAAAGCAAGCATAGAGCAAAGAAAAGATGCCATCGATCAATAAATCAATTCTCTCAAAGAAAAATAAATAATACTATTTAAAATATTATTCCTATTTATATTTTAAAATCAATTATATTTTTCATGCCAACTAACATATGAAGTTAAATATTTTTACTTATTTATTTTCATAAAATTTTCAATTTATAGAACTTTTCTAGTTTTTGACTTTAAACATTTTCTCATCCTATTTACAGAAAATATATCCATTGCAATTATTTTAAAATTCTTGAACTTTAAAATTAAATGCTGAATGCTTTCAATGTAAAATATTGAAAATAAGCCATTTCTATTTAATTTTTTCATTAAATATACGAGACATATCCAATTTCTTTTATTGTAGAATTTAATTATTAGAAAAAAAGGAAATTTTATCTACTTAATAAATAGTAGCTGAAATCTTAGTCATACTAATCTTAATAATAGAAACCTTTAATACAAATTGCTACTTAAATAATAGTATGTAAAAAATAAGATAACATTTAAATTTAATAGTAATAGTTATTTTATCTTTATTCAATTTTATTTTTTAATTTTTTATTAGAATTTACTCAAAATGAATTCTATTCTTCATCAATAGGACTATTTTAGACCAAAAATTTAGATCATTTAATTAAATTTTTGATGAGAATATTCAATTATAAGGTTTGTACTTTTACTTATTGTAAATTCAAAAATAAAATATTCCTACAAGATAATAATTAGGAATAAAGTGTAATTAATGTTGTAAATTATAAGAATTAATAATACATAAAAACTTTGAAGTATAGATAATTGATACTTTATTAATTACTTTAGCTTCCTGTATTATATAATTTAAAAAAGAAAGGTCTTTGATTTTTTTAATGTAAAGGTTACTTTTATTTACAATATATAAAATATTTCAAAATACTTACATACATACTTAATACAATTTATATATTTAAAACAAATTTAGAAAAAATTATCAAAAAAGTTCTATTAAATTAGAATTAACTAAGAAAGTAACTGCAGCAGCAGAAAAAAGAATTGGATTCCCTTTTTCATCATAAATAAATTTATTATAAATATCCTTTAATTTACCATCGTATTCCTTCCTTACTTTGAGTTTTTTATCTTTAGTATTCTCAGTTTTATTATTATAGAGTAACCCTATTATTTTATTGATTAAATATTAAATTATTGAATATTTTAAAAATATTTTAATATGTATTTACTTCTCTTTATGAGCTTCTCATAAATTTATTCATCCTCTATTGTCATTTTCTTAGGTGGAGTAGGTTGTTATTACTTTTGTTGCTGATTATTATTTTGTTAAATACTGCTATTGAGTATATCTTTCTAGTTCGTTCTCTATTTGAAGATATATCTCTTCTTAGAACTATTATTATTCGAAAAATTAATAGGACTTATTGGGGATGCTAGTTTTTTAGAAGTAGCAGAATTTGCATCTGGATAGAAGAAGATATCATCATCAAAATTACTATCGTTATCACTCTAATAAAGATGCCTTCTTTGATTGTAAGTTGGCTTTTAATTAGTTGGTGAGTACATCATTATTTCATCTTCATTGAAATCTTCAAGATCATTTAGCTAGATTATATTATGACTAGGAGTAATTGGAGTTTATGATTTGTATTATTATTTCTATCTTTAGGATTCTATTATTCTCTAATTAGAACCTAGAGATTAATGAGATTATGAGGGTTTAAATGTGAATAAATCAGACTATTAGCTTTCTTGGTTTGTAGGGGATACCATATTTCTTCTATTTTATTACAATTAATTCATACTTTAAACTTATGATAATTAACTATTTTGATTTTGTAGTTTCTAATTACTAGAAAATAGTTCATATTTAGTTGAACCAAAGAGAGGTGCATTCTATTGCTTCTATTTAGACTATGAGTTTTAATTGTTATCAGAGTGTACTTTATTTGCCAATATTACTTATTTCTGAGTAGGGTTAGAGAAGAATTAAGCAGCAGGCAATTAATTTCTATTCACGAACTGCTTATTTTATAATTGTTAGCCATTCTAATGATTTTCTTAAGGTGCTTATTGCTATTCTTCAATCTTTTATGTTATTTTACTACTGCTATTAAATTGGTAAGGATTTATTGATAGCTACTGTAAGTTTTATAAATGATCTTTCTACTCCTATGACTATAAAGGGAAGAGATTCCTTGCTTCTAATGGGCTTTACATGTTATTATTTTTAGGTGAAGTAGTATTTTCTAAAGTTTAGATTATTTCTTCAACCTCTATATTACTATCATTTTGGGGTTTTATCATTTGATTTATAGGCTTATTAGTATTATTAGATTAACTAAGTTAGTTTTAAATAGGTATAGATTGTAAATTATTTTAAGAGGTTTAGAGTTAATATTATGGATTTAAACTAAAGTATTGATCAATTTACTACTCTGGTTATGTATTTTCAAGATTGGTAACAATATCTGTAGACTTAGCTCTTTGTTATCTGTTATAAGTTTGTTGCTTTTCAATAGTATGAAGTTATTTCATTATTTCTTATTATTAATTCAATAATTCTTCTCTTTCTTCTAATAATTATTTCTGTTGGTTTTCTAATTCTATAGTATTATCCTGAGGCTACTTAGAGTTATACTTATCAGGATTATCATTTGATTTGAAAATAGGACTATATTAAATAGGCTAATTCTATGGGAAATATTATGCAGGATTTTAATTAACTGCTACAAATTGAATTTATTATTGGGGGACAACTTATTATTGCTACTATATCTTAGGTATCGAAGGGGATTACAGTTGATTAGGAGTAGGTTTAGATATTAAAAACATAACTTTATCCTCATCTGAAGGTTATTAGTTAGTTTATGTATTAAAATTTAATTACTCAGGACTAATTATGTTAATAGGTGATTAGTTTCTTTTTGGAGTACTTTAAAAGTTTTAATATTAAATTTAAGGTTAATTGCTTATGAAATTCTATGGATTATTCTATTAAATAAGTTAATCATTTGGTTATCCAAATAAAGGAATTGTCTATAGTGGCTAATTTGGATTTAAAAATTAATGAGTATTAGTTTAGATTATTTATTAGGTAGGGAGAGTTTAAGAGTTATTTAATGGATTAAAAGTAATAATAGAAGCATTATTATTTTATGAAGAAACCATAACTTATTAAGTTGGAATTGCATGAGTATTTTAACTAGAACGAAGAGAAGGAGATTAAGAATTTCTTTTATTTTCTTCAAAAAGAGGCTAAGAATTTCTTTTCTTCTCATCAAATAATTAGAATTAATGAGTAGGTTATTTGGTATCAAATAATTTATACTAACTCTTTCTTCTTTCTTAATCCTAATCTTCTAATTCCAGTTCTTTTTTAATAACCTCATCTTAAAGATCTGGAATTTCTTAAATTTCATACTAAACAGCTGAAGAAGAAAATAAATTTTTACTCCTTTTTAAATTATCACTATCTCCTTCAGTTTTCTATCTATTTTGAGCATCATACTACATCTAAGTTTAAAGCTTCTTGCTTGTATCCTAATTCTTCAAATAAGGACTAACCAAAGGTTAGGCCAGTGGTGATAAATCTTCCTCAGTAATCTATTCAAATTTCACAGTACCTATTATTGATTTTCCACTTTTCTTCTCATTTTAACTCTACCTTAAGTTTAGAACTTCTCCTCCTGAAACTGGAAAAAGAGGGATACTGAGATTTTCTTAGGTTTAGAATGGTATTTCGATCTCACTACCTCTAATACTAGCTATTGGCGATATAGTACCTTAATTCGAAAAAATATAATTATTTTTCTTAAATTAGGGAGAAGTATCATCGCTATATTTTCTGTTATTCTATTGATTTCTTTGTACCTAATCACTTGGGGATCTACTATTTTATTTTGATCTCTTTTACTCTTTTTGTTAGTTAATAAACTCTTCTTTTAAGGCACTTGGTTTAATCCTTATCTTTTTTCCTTATTTCTATCCGTTATTTCCATCAATTCTTTTTTTAAGCTCCTCATTCTCTTATTATAAATTTTGTATCTTTTTATCCATTTCTTTAAAAACTTGCTAGCTTTTTTATAATATTTTGTCATACTTATCCTTCACTTATTAAGTATTCTCTACTAATTGTTATCCCTATAAAGTATCCTATATACTTTAAGATCTTCCAGATGTTTTAAACATCCTTTACACTTAATTATCCGTTACTCTAAACTATTTCTAACTGTCTGCCAATTTTTATTTTAACTCGTCTATCATTTAAGCTTACTAGTTCATTAAGGTGATTTACTATTCTTATTACTTCTTCATATCTCTCTCCAATTTTTCAGTTAGCTCCTTTACTTTATCATCAGAAAACTTTGCAAAATCATTTCTTCCTGAAATTTTTTCAAAAATTTCCTTAGCCTCCTATATTTATCTAAAGATTAGAAATAAAATAAAATTTATTTGTAATTAATTTTAACTTTTATCTTAATTTCTACATTAAATTTCTTAAGGTAAACATTGTAAATAATATAGTATTATATATAAATTGAAATTTTAGCATTCTTCTATTTGTAGAGTAAGATAAAATATTTATTGTAAATCAAGAAATTACTAATGATATTTTTAGTAAGTATTATAGAAATACTCGTCAAGCAGAGTCTTGAATTACTCTATATCAACTTTTTGATTCATTTATTACTCAGATTAGCTAATATGGTTTTTAAAATCTTTCATTCCGTCATCAATTTGTTTAGAGAGCTCGTCTCTTATAGTCCTTAGCTAGTTCATGTATTTAGACTCTTAATTTAAAGCTTTTTCTTCAACTTATTAAGCATAATTCGTTAACTTTTCAAACATAGCTAAATAGTTGGATGCTATCTACTTTTATAAAGCTTAAAACTCTTCGTTAAATCTAGATTAGAATTACTTATTATCTTTGTCATCTAAAATATACTTTTTGTGAGCCTCTTAAACGTAAGCAAGTTAACCTTTTAAAATCTCATCAAATTGCACTTTATACTTATTCATATCTTCAACGAACTACTAAGAGTTTTTAATATGCTATTGCATTTAATTTTCAATTGACTTCTATACTATCTATTCAATTGAATTCTTTTACATTGAACCAATTTACTCAACCGTATTCTTTAAATATTATTCCTATTCAAATAATACAATTTTTTTAATGCCTGCCGAATTTAATATTTCAATTTTACAAAGTTCAAAAGCCTTTTCAATTCATTTTTTGAAGCTTGCATATCTTTATCAATTGAGTCAATTTACCTAATTAAATATTAAATAGTGTTAAGAAATTTGTAAATTAATAAAAAGGAATTCAATTTGTATTGATACTTTGAGTAGAATTCTGCCTTTTCTTGAATTTATTTTAGTTGTTAACCAGTCCCTTATTATACTTCTTAACAAAAGGGCTAGTATCTCTCCTCAATAATATTCCTTATATTTTTCTCAGTATTATCTTAAATCTTAATATTAGGATCACTATTAAAGTAGTTATTTCTTTAATCGCGAGCTTCTATTGTCTATTTATTAGGATCTGTTAATAGATCTTTTATACTTGCTGATTTAGATTCCTTTTATGATGTCATTTGTGAATCAATCCTATTTTTACTACCATTTTAGCGAGGATAATTTTCATTTTTAATAGTTGGATCTTGTGGGATATGTTCAAAACTTTGTAATCTCGGTGTAACCTACTATAGAAAAATATCTTTATTGCTAACAGGTTTAGATTCAGGTAATTTAACAGATCTCAAAGAGCCTTTATCTTGTATTTGAATTTTGCTTGAGTTTAAGCTATTAGTAAAATATTGAGGAGATTATTGTCTCATAAATAAATCTGTTTGTAAATCTATGTTTTCTTAACACTCAGATTAAGAAATTATTTAATAAAAACTTTGATTTTTAAATAGATCCTTTTATTTTTTAATAAATAATGAATGATAATAATGTTGTTGGTATTTATAATTGTTAAATATCTAAGTTATTAAGGAATCAGTCAGTCAGTCAGTCTCTCTAAATAACCCACAATTTAAATTAAAAATTAAAGATATAATTTGTTTGAATGAATATCCTTTTAGTTATTTTATTTATTTCTTAATAAATAAAAATAAATCACTTACAATCTCTATACAAACTGCATCAAACTGGACCAATTTTACTAAAAAAAATATTTCTATCATATAAATATTTTAGATTAGTTTAAAAAATGATTGAGTTAACAATATTTGCAGAATTTAATTTATGGTATGACTCATAAACTATTAAATTTTTGGATTATAGAAACTTTACATTTTTAATGTATTGTAGAAGATACTTTGTTTTTTCAAATTGTAAATTTTTATAGCAAAAAAGCAGAGATCTTAAAGGGAATAAGAGGGATAATAAACAATATATTTTATATAAATAACATATATATATATATATTAGCTAGCTAGTAGCTACAATCATTTCTCATTTCATAAGCTTAGTAAAAAATAAAGCAGATAGGTTAGTTTTAAAGGGGATAAGAGGAATAATAAACAATAAATTTAATATAAATAACAAATATATATTAGTTAGCCAGATAGCTAGCTAATGGCTACAATCATTTTTAATTTCAAATTAAAATTTCATAAACTTAAATATAATTATTAGCATCATTGATCATTATGAAAAGTTTATTCTTACTGTCTACATATAGGATTTTACGATGAGAGAGTATTGTATTAAGGCATTAATCTTTTTCAATAATAGGACTGGATTTAGTTGCTTTTAAAATTTAAAGTTTGTCACTATCAGATTCGCTTGTGAATATTAATCCTGTCAAGTTGCGACTTTATAAACAGAATAAATCCTAGCTGCCTTACATAAATTCCTTTACTGAAAATACTGCTATATCTCTTGCCTTTATATCAATATTTTATTCTATTATACTTTAATTTTCTAATTTGAGTTATTTTAATGTGCCATTTCTACAGACAGCAATAAATTATTCAAGTTCAGGATGGTTCCTAAGTAATAGGATACCATTTCCAATGTTTGATACATTAAACATATATTACTTATCAAATTTATTATTGTTATAGGCATAAATAACTAAGACTTAATCTTCGCTGCTGAATGAAAAAAATTTATTGGGTTTTTAAGATTAGGGATATGAATTATTTGTGCTCGGCATTACCATTAGCTAAGTAATTGCTGAGGCATGATATTTTTCTAATCCCTAACCATTACCATTTTCATAGTTAAAGATTGATACTTCACCGTACTCATCACCAGCAGCTAGGAGTGGAGAATTGCAAATTGGTTATAAATCGACAATCCTGGCAACTGGAGAAGAGAATGCGTTGATGGATAATGGTTTTTAGATAATTTCCTTTGTATTTATTCTAAATGAGAATAATTTAATCTCTGAATCTATATCACTCAAAGCAAAATTTAAAATAGTTGGCTAGTCTGTCTAGTATAATTCTTCAATTGTTGGTTAGAGACTTGCCATAAAATTAATCTCTCTTGAAATGATAAAATTTCCAGTAATAATGTTATTATTGTTTGTGTCAAGAATTCTAATAGGAGAGTCCTTACTTGCCATAGCAATGTAACCGTTAGTTAAATAGCACATATATTTAGGGATCATGGTTAACTTAATCTAAAAATCTTTCTTCAATTTTAAATAGGTAGAATTCTGAATCGCACCAGTTGGCAATAACTAGTTTGAATTAAGGTTAGTGGTACTGGATGATTGATTCTACCCATATGTATTCTATCTTTACAAATTGTTTGAAAGAGTGAAATTAGGAGGTAAATTTTAAGTAAAGGATGTGTTATTACTATTCAACATAGCAGTTGTATTTAATACGCCTATGATATTTGCAGGAGAGTTTACACCTCTTGCACTAATATTATTTGAAAAGATTTTTTGCTTTGTTCCTCTATTTTAGCTTATTCCTAAACTTTCATTTTAACTTTATTATTATGTGAAGAAATTAAATCCTTAAATGGAAGTGAAGTTTGCAGTAGAATTACTACTATTTTAGCTGTTTGAATGCTAATGATGTTATGAGTTAAAATTAGGGATTAGTGGAGGCATTATTCTTGTTGTATTGTTACTGCCCTACATATTATCAGAGTATCCATTTTAAGAAGAAGATCTACCAAAATTCATAAAGTTTGCTTTCTTTTGAGGCATTTAATTCTAGGGTATATTAATCTTTTGAATTGGCTAAAAGAAATTAATACATGCTTCTTTGAAATGACCTTCTAGCTAAACCTTTAACTAATCTAGTATTTTTATAGAACTTATTCCCTGAATAGAAGTTATTCCTTCAAAATCAGAGAGTTATTTGTAGTTAGGTAATTTATTTAACATTTAATTAACATCTTTGAATACCTTTTCAATTTCCGCTAAATTAAATCCATTTGTTTTCAACAGCATTTCACTTAGTTACATAGACTCTCTCAATTCTAAAATTAATTCTTCCGATAATTTTGCATCTAAAGAATTCAATTTTGCACTTAATGCATTACAATCTCCTAGATATTTATTTTTCTATTTGAGTAATTAGAAGAGATGATCATGATAAAACTTGAAGTCAGTGAATTACATTCTGTAATTTAACAAGAATTAGTCTAATTTGTTGAAGACTTCCTTTCTTTGAATGTCCATAATTTCATAAACCTTATTGGAAATATGAACAATGTCTTATGTGATGAGTTATTTTTGGGTGTTTACATGACTCTCTATGGATTTAATATGTGGTTCTATGTCTGCTTGCCATTGTATTAAGCTTTAATTGTCACTATTACTTAATAATTTATTATAGACAGACTTAATCGGCTGCTATACTGCCTTTATCTTCTATGACATATCAAATATAAATTAATCTATATTCTTCAAAGAAGCATAAGGATCTTATTATTCATGGTTATGTGCCATGCATGAGCCACAATAAAAAGGATGCTAACAGTCCTATACTGTGCATCCATGTGTTACTTCACTATTCTAATGTAAAACACAATAAACCTTTGGCTTTGGTTGCACTGATCCTTCGTAAAATAAAATTTCTTGCTGACTCATAACTATCTATTAATATTTTTATTTTTTTTTTCACTGTAGATCTATTAAATTAGATAAATACCTAATGATTTTATTTCAATATCTCTATAAAACAATGTGTAATAGCACTAAAAAGGATAATTATTTGTGCTGATTAACTTTCTTTCTTTACTTTCTTAATTATTAAATATTATTTGTAATAAGCCCAATTATTGATTATTATTCTAATATAGATTACTATCCATTATAATATCAAAATTCAATTCTCTTCCTCTACGTTTTTACTGCAATATATATTATTAATCATAGTTTTTCAAAAATTGTTCATTCATTTCTTTTTATTTATAGTGATTTTAATTAAGATCAATCCTAGATCTATTTTTTTTTCATATAAAGTATGCTTAATAAATATTTTGCAATAATTCATTCACTTTATTTACGATTTAAATAAGTAAATTTAATCACTTTAACGTACCGAATCCAATTTAAATAAATAGAATTAACATATTTTCTTCTCATATTTCTAATACTATTATGACTACTTAATTTATTTAAAATTAGGCAAAGGGAATATCATGCTGAATAAGTAAAATTATTATACATTAGTTTCTTATTCATAAAAAAATAGATAAATTCCTTATACATCCACTTAGAAAACTAAAGACAATGTTAAAATTTTCTCAAAAGAATTAGTTTATTAATTTAAATTTATCCAAAAGAACTTTTAATTTTTCATGTATATTATAAAATAAAACTAAAGGAAACTCACTAGTCCTTTAAATGCATTAAATTTAAGATAGGTTAAATAATATTACTTGTAATTTTAATGAGTGAAGATGAACCTTTATTTAACTAAACTCTAACAAAAACGTATTAGTAAAATAGAAAAATGTCATAATAATTAGTAGTACAGTTTTAATTGATAGTAAGTAATTAATACTTATTTTAATTTTGATCTATTTTAATAGATTGAGACTTAATGTTATATTAGTTTAAAATTGTTGGTTATATAAAATTATTATAATAAAAATGAAAGACACAAATTCTAAAAAAGTATATATAAATTTAATCAAAAAATTTAAAAGAATGTAACTTGTCTAACACCCTTTGTATTTAGAACAACAACATAAATAGGACTTTGAACGACTTTAAAAAGATCAATAATATTAAATGAATTAGAAATGTGCATACAATTATCCTTAACAACCTCATAACAACCCACCTTAATATTGTAATCAATAGCATATACATCCTCCTATGTAAAATATGCCCGTGATGATAGACCCTTAATATATTCCTAAAGTAAAAATTATTAATCAAGTATATCCTTAGAGTGCAAATGGATAGATATCACCAATAACAATATAATGTCCTTCTTGTAAAAAAATTGGAGTAACTAATTAAACTTGTCATACAGGATCAGGCACTTTCTTATGGTGTTTTATTCTTTTTTTCACAACGGGGTGTTGCTGTATACCTTTTTGTGTTTCTAATTGTAAAGATAAGTATCATTATTGCTCTAATTGTGGATCTCCGGTTGGAACATATGAATATAAAATCTGTGGTTGAAAATTCTAATTTTTTATTTCTTTCTTTTTCTCCTATTTATGAGATATACTAATCCATTTTTATAACATAATAACCATCTTTTCTTTTCTAGGTGATTAATAGGTTATTAATAATTACTCTACCAGAACTACAAATGTGAATATTCTCTGTATTCATAAGGGGTAAAGTAATAAATCAGATCAAGATTTTAAAAGATGAATCAATGTCAAGTGGCTTATAATTTATAATAAAAAATAAATTGCACATTAATTTATTTATTTAAATTTTAAATATGTTTATTTATTTTTATTTAAATAAAACTGATAATAATGAAAATATGAAACTTAATTTATATTAACATAGACCTACTATTGTATTTATTTACACATTTCTAATTTACTAATTATTAATTTGAAAAGTAAAATGAATTTGAAACTAGTTTTTCTAATATCCTTTTGTAAAAAATGTTAATATAATCTTTGTGATATGAATAATAATAATTGTAAAAATAAAAATATATTTTAAAATGATAATTAATGATTACTTTCTATTTATAAAGTAGTTAGTTAGTTTCTGAGATTTTTTCAAAGATTGATTATCATTTTTTTTAAAACAAATAAGTTTACTACTTTTTACAATTATTTGAAAAAAATAAATGAATTATAGTTCGCTTAAAATGAAGGATAGATGATCAATTTAAATACTTATATTAGAGCTTTAATAATATTACATAAAAATTTAGATAAATTATATTATAAGATCCTTAAATTTATTCATACTTTTAATTATTCTTTAGAAAAGAGTGATTAATAATCAAAATAGAATACAAAAAAATGTCATCATTAGAAATCAAAAATCAATTAAATCTAAAGGTAGATTTGAAATTATTATTCTAATTTTAAAATAACAATTTATTACTCATACAAAAAGTTAATTTAGGAAAGAAATAAAGAAAATACTGAATTAACAATTAAATTAAAGTAAATTTTAAGTAGATAAAGTTAATTCTATTAATTTAATAATAATTAGTAAGGATGTCAAATTTGAGAACCAGAAAGAAATCTAGGATATATATTCTACTCTTTTAAAAAATTCATAAAATATATAAGTATTGAATATTCTCTTATAGTAAACTACTTTCATTAATTAATTACAGTATATTTTAAGGGCACTAAAATAATTTAAAAGAAAATAGAAATTAAAAGAAGATATAGTCATTGCAATAATAAATAACCTTAAATGTTTTTCAGACACTCTCATAGATCTAAAATTAAATTTATAGTAAAATAGATAATTTACTTATTTTAATATTTCCTATACTTAAATCCTTAATAATTTTGGAAATAGATATTT
This sequence comes from Tetrahymena borealis, assembly GCA_000260095.1. Classification (NCBI taxonomy): domain Eukaryota; phylum Ciliophora; class Oligohymenophorea; order Hymenostomatida; family Tetrahymenidae; genus Tetrahymena; species Tetrahymena borealis. The sequence continues at coordinate 210,591 of JH651232.1, read as the reverse complement.
AGAATCTTTAAAGATTATCTTATTACATTAATTATGAGCTTCTAATGAATATTTTAAAATATTAATATTTATTAAAATTTTTAAGAGGAAATCTATTCAGTATAGATGGAGCTTAAAGTGTATCAGAATTATTGTGTAAGTGTTAAAACTTAAAAAAGCTTTATCTAAATTGCGTGTATTTATTTGAAATAATGACAAAATTAAAATATTTTATTAATTAAATATATGAGTAGAGACACTCAAATAGGACCTTAAGGCTGTTTTTTCTTAGAACAAAAAGGATATTAAAGCTGTATTAAACTAACTGAATTAAAACTTGATTTGTCCAACTACTGTTATAAAATGTAAATAATTCACAAAAGCATAATTTTTGATTTACATTATTTTAATAAAAAAAGTAATAAAGATTATAAAACTAGAGATTTGCTAATTTGCTCTTAGTTATACTTATTTAAAAATCTTTAGGTCCTTTAGCTTAAATATAGGTATATTTTGCTTAATAATAATCGTATTTGCAAATTAAAACGATAAATAATTATAAAAAACTAAAGATTTAACCAAATAACATAAAATGGATTTAAAATGTTAGGTGAATCTTTATATAAATGCAACTTGTAAAGTCTCTTGCTAGACTTTAGGTATTTATTTATGAGTAAATTGAGTAAAAAATTAAAATAATGTTGTAACAACTATTAGAAATACTGATCTAACTAACAAAGGAGCTATTTGCTTATTTTAAGGGATAAGAATGAATAAAAATCTAAAGTTAATAGATTTAGATGTATAGTAAAATAAGAATTATTATTAACTTATTTAATTTAAGCATTTTATAAAAAAATAATCTTAAAGATATTGCTCACAATTGAAAAGAGATACTCTTTAATTGGTATAGAGTACCATTAAAGATCTTGAATGGCTCTCTTTATTAGTCTTTCATTACATGTATAATTTCTTATTCCTTTAAATTTATTTCTTAAATTTAATAATATGTTAGCAATTTTGGTCAGAATCGTAGAGAATTCAATAATTTTGTATTGAAATAAAAAAGATTAATTCAAGTAAAAATAAAATGGATATGAGATAAAGGATCATTTTAAATTAATATTTTATAGAAAGATTATTTCTACTTATTAATAGGCATTATTTTGTTTTTACAACCTAAACATAAATGAATATAATCATTTAATGATTTATTGTATGTATATACATTTAATTTAGATAACTATTTTATATAGTAGTTTAGATCTTCATTTTTTCTTTGTATTTACTCTCGAAATAAAATAATATATTTAAAGAGGATGTGGGTTCATTGCAGGGTTGTAATATTTTAAAAAGAATACTTAATATAAAAATTGAGAATTATCATGGTCAAATCTATAATTTTGACAATTTTGTTGAAAATACCACCCTTCCAATGTGTCCAACCCATATTAATACTTATGTAAATTATATAATTTACTTTTTTCCTAAAATCTATTATAAAATTTAATATCTACAAGTGTAACTAGTAAGAAATACAAAATTAGAAATTGATTGAAATCGAATATGTGGGAAAGAAATTTTTAAATCGCTATTTATTCCTTTTAATGTAATAATTATTTAGGAATATATAAAAATTGCAAAAATCTTTAGATTGTTAAATAAAAATAAATGTAATAATTAGAAAAAGAAAATCATCTATAATTATAGGTATGCTTTTAAAATATATTTTATCGTTACAATTAATATTTTATAATCATTAATAAAAGCTATATTAGATTAAATATAAAGAGCCTTTAGGATAACCTTCTAAATAAAAGTATGATTTAAATATATAAATCAATTTTGTTTTCACTATTGATAAATAATTAGTCATTATTAGAAAATTCATGAGGAAGCATTTTTCAATAATATTATTGATAGTTCATAAAACCTCTTAGTATTGAAACTGAAAATATAGTAAACAAATTCAAATAAATATCAAGTATTATATAAGATTAATATTTTAAAGTAAATAGAATTTAAATGAAGAAAAGGTCATTTAATTAATCAATAAGCTTTAGAGATTTTCTAGCAATCTAATAGAGTTAAAATTAAACTTATAGTAAAATATCCAAAATACTAATCTTTTATAAAACCTCTCATTTTAATTATCTTCATAACAAAGATATATTAATTGAATGTTCATATCCAAATAAATATTTCAAATATTATAAATTTTTTTTTTAATTCTTTGTAGATAAAATTTTTTTAGTGAAGCAGGAGCTCAAAAACTGTCAGATTTATTATCTAATTGTTAAAATTTGATTAAACTGAATTTAAATTGCTCGTAAATATTAGAATCATTAGCAAAATTTAAATCTTTTTTAAAATTAATTTTTGAAAAGAGACACTCAAATAGGGCCTGACGGAGGTTTTATTTTAGAATAAGGGTATTAAAATTGCAATAAGCTCGAATATTTAAAAATTGACATGTCAAACAATTACTATTATAAGTAAATAAGTATAATAGTAAACAATAATCTTAAATTTAATTAATTGTATTTAAAGGGAAGAATTTGATGATTAAACTTAAAGTGATTTGCTTGTCGGATCTTAATTGCACAAATTAAAAAATCTTTAGACTTTCTGTCTTGAATATTAGTATTTATTTGTTAATTAATTAATCAAAACATTTGAAAATTAAAATTAATTAATAATAATGATAATATAAGGTGGAATAAAATAAAATAATAAGGATTTAAAGTTTTAGGTGAGGGATTATCTAAGTGTAATCTGTTAAGTCTTTCACTTAATTTAAGGTTTATTAAAAAATAAAATTAATCAGCAATTAATATAAATTATTTATAAAAGACATACAGACGCAGATAGCGAAGCAATCTATGATATATTTGAAGGGATAAATTAGAATAAAAATCTATAATGCTTATTTCTTAATTTTGAGTAAAATAAAATTTTTAAGGAATTCATTAAAGAAATTCATTTTATTAAAATAAAAATATAGAAGCTATGAATAAATAAGTGAAGATTGTTTTTTATTTATAGCAGAAAGTATTTTGTAACTTTAATAGTTAGTTTAGCTTTCTATTATTTCTCAGTATAATTATTTATTTATTTTTATTTTATTTTAATTTATTTTAAACAATAATTAAAAAATAGGAAATTTGATGAAGAAATTATTTTTAAATTTTATCTTATTACCTTAAAACTAAAAAGATTAGTAAAAATAAAGGTAGAATGATATATTTAGCAGCATAGTTTATTAAATAATATGCTTAAATTATATTACATTATTTAATAAAGATCATTTTTTTTCTAAATGAAAATTAACAGTTATTTCTCTTTATTTAAGAAAGGATTATATATTGTGGTAGGTTATGTTTTTAAAATAGTTATGAATATTTTACTTTATCTGATTTTGATTAGAATTAAATAAAATTGCCATTAATTGTAATATATTCTTTATTTTTAAATAATACCTTGGGAAATTAAAAGTGTACATTAATTTATTTTAATTACTTAAGCATAAAAAATAGAACTAAAATGAATTAAAGAAATAGAATATTTGTTAAATTTAAAATTAGTTTTTTAAAATATAATATACAATAAATTCTCATTTGTTTCATTATTTAAATAATACTTTAATTAAAGATGTTTTTGAGAAAAATTTTTAGAATTTTATTTAAACTTAGGAACATATCACAATTTACTGTACAGTGAACCCTATATTCTCTATTTTTGCAGAAAAAAATCTAATAAAATTAAATACTAAATTAATTATTATCATAGTAATATTATTAAATTATTTCATTTTTATTTTTGAAAAATAATTGATTTAGATTAGAAAATCCATTAAAAATTTTATTAATCTAAAATAGTACTCACTAAACCTTTAAACAATTTAAACTGATATTTAAAAAATTAAGTTATATCGATTATGTTCTTAGTGTTTTAAAAAGAAATTAGATTATCAGAAATATATTTTAGTTTTTTAATATGATAGACCTTCTTTATATTCATTAGTCTTTTAGAGTTTCTATTAAATTTATTGTAAAATATGGAATAAATTTTTATTTTCTTTTACTATTTCTTATTATTTTGAAAATTTTAAAGGGATTAATCACTTGAAAATTTTAAAATCTATAAATGATCATTTAAACAGAGACACTCAACTATGACTTTAGGTCTAATTTCTTTTAGGAAATGAATATTAAAACTAAAATAAGCTAAAATAATTAAGTGTTAAATTTATATCCTATTTCTATTAAATGTAAAAATCACCTGAATTATTAATAACTAATTTTGAAGAAAATAGGAAGTGTAAAGAATCTATCGATAAATAAATTATATACAATAGAAATATAAAAATTTAATAAATAAAAATTGTATTCAACTCCTTGAAAAACAGTTAAAAACAGTTAAAAATAATGCTTAACTCAATTATTAACCTTTAGTTATATATTTGAATCTTTATTAAACTCCTAGTGATTTTGATATTGATAAATTACTCAAAATAAATCTTTCAACAATTAATTAAAAAGATAAGCTTAAATAACTAACTACTTCTTTTAACTTAATAACTTCACTATATGAAGAAAAAAGATAGATTTAAATTACATTTTTTATAAATTTTTAACAACTTATTCTTGAGATTAAAATAGGTATTTTTTATTTTTAAAATTAAATTAGAAAATGAATACAAATTAAAGACAGTTCCTTCTAAAAAACCTTTAATTATTTCACTTCATCATTAAAGAATATTATAAATTAATTAGAAGTAAGTGCTTTTATGTTTATTGAGAAAATATAGTAATATATCTTATCCTAATCAGATTTTTGATCATCTAAGGAAAAAAATTCTGGTCGTATATAATCATTTATTTTATGATTATTTACAAAATACCTGACCATAAAAATTCAATATTCAAAAGATAAAATTAATAATTCTCAACTCCATTAAAAATTACATCTAAATTTTATGATTAGCTAATTATTTTGAATATTTTATAAAAGTGTTTTAATTTAAGCCTTTTATAATTACTATTAGAAAAAAGTAATAAAGCTAGCTTAAACCATTATTAAAACCAGTCATAAAAAATAATCATTTATAATTAAATTAATTTAACTTAAATAAATATAAAATATAAAAGTAAGTACTATAGATTTAAAAAGGAAATGGAAAATTAAAATTACTCATAAATGCCTCCCCCACCTTCTAACCCTTAAATGGGCCACTAGCCTCCTTAGATGATCTAGCAGTATCCTTAAATGAATGCAGGATATATTCCCCCAAATACTACAGGATAAATTGCAATGCCTTAAAACTAACCAGTTCCTTCTTGTCTCCCTAGAAATGCAAATAATTCTCCTAGCCCAACTCCAATTTAGTGCCCAGCTTGTAATAAAATAGGAGTAACAAACGTTCGTGCTTAAACAGGTGGAGGTACTTGGACTTGTGCAGTCATTCTCTTCTTTGTAACGGCAGGATTTTGTTGTTGTATCCCATTTTTTAATTAAAGTTGTTAAGATAAAATGCATAATTGTTCTCATTGTGGAGCTTTAGTAGGACATCACGAATATAGGGTGTTATGAAAGAGATATAAAGTTATAATTAAAATATAATTAATCTTATATGTATCCTAAATATTTTAATAACATTCATATTTTACTAATTAAAATTAAATTAAATTCTAATAATTTATTTATTATTTTTTTTTTTGATCAAAATAAATTTATTTTTATCCTGCTAAAGAATTAGAATAAGGAAAAATATTAATCTCTTAATATGGAAAATAGTTACCTTAAAAAAAATAATTTTTCAGCATGTATTCTCTTTAAATCCCTCCCTAAATATGTATCGACTTCCTTTTAGGAAAATTGTAGAATTATATTAAGAGAGTAGAAAACTCATTTTAACATTTAGTAATTATTTTGGAAGAAACAACACCTTTGATTATAAAATAATAAAAATAAATTGCTCATCCCATTTTAAAGTTAATTAAGTACAAATTTGTGGAAAATATTCAATTAACTTATAAATCAAAGTAAGATTTAGTTAGATAAATCAATTTTATTTTTCACAATAGATAAATAATTAGTTATCATTAAAAAATTCATCAAGGAAGCTTTTTTCAAAATTATTGATATGTCATAAAACCTCATAGTATTCAAGCTGAAATTATAGTTAAATAATAATAAATTATTCTCAATTATCCCCTCCCTTTCATTCTATATTCTATAGATACATATAAAGATAGTGAATATTTTCTATGCAAAAAGAAAAAATAAGAGATTTACATTTTTGAAACAATAGATAAGAAAGTGGTGGAAGTATTAATCACCATATTGTTACTTTTAATTACATTTAATAACAAATATAATTTATTTAATTTTTAAATTTAAAACCTTAATATTATTATATCATTAAATAATTTACAAAATATAAAAATGATATTTTATTAAGCATTTAAACTTACAAGCTTGCATTTTTATCTTTAATTTATATAATTTATATAAATAATCTTCCTTTAAAATATTCATTTTTTATCAATGTTTACTAGATTAATTATTAAATAATATTCAAATAAATTAGAAGAATGTGCAACCTCTGCAAGTACTTTTGTTAGTAGTAAGAGTGATTCTAGCATTTTCAGAAGTATCGCTAACACTTTAAGTTGATTCAACCGTTAAATAGTATGAAGAACCCAAAACTCTAATGTATTAAAATCCCTACCCTATTTACTCTATTTCAAAAAGTGTATTAGAATCCTAAATACACTCTTTAAGAGTTATTGGCTAGTTATCACTAATAGAATTCACACCTAAACACTTTATTGAGCT